>JBAJHW010000005.1:22264639-22587139 GCA_037013535.1 Intellagama lesueurii
CCAAGGCCACCCAGGCTGGCTCTTCTGGGATGCACAGGTGGGAAATTGAACTCCCAACTTCTGGCTCCACATCTAAGCCAGACATCTAACTGACTGAGTCATCCTACCAACTTAATGTACTTTAGAGCGACATAATTCCAACGTTCTGCCCCCTTCACCATACTGACATCCTCATCCTACTTACAGTGTTCCCCGCACACAAAAAATTAGCCCTGTCAGCCCTAACAGAGAGAAGGTATTTAAGCCTTGAGTTCTGAGAATACCACCCACAAAGCATTTTGACAGTTCTTTTCCTCCACGCCACTTACAGGAAGACTATCCTATTTTACCAGCAGGGATAACTGTCAGGCAACACTTCCAGTGACTGTCTTAGGCAGCACTTTGGGTATATTAGCAGCCGCTGATGGCTGCTGTCCAGTCATGAGATATTAGAGCTGTCACTTTGTCTTGACTAAACCTGTTCTCATGCTTTTTCAGTAGCACTCATTCTACACACGTATACATTGCATGTGCAAGGATTTTCCAAGGAGGGAGATAAAACAGTACAGGAAAGCTTTGTGCTATGTGCCCATCACTAAAGGTACTTCGGCAATTAAAATATATTAAGGCAGGTCCACTACTTTTAAGAAAGTAGGAAGAGGTGGTAGAAGGAGCCCTCTTCTGACACAGGTTACTGCTGTCTATCTGTCCAACCTGGATCTTCTCAGTCCAGAGAGTAACCCACAGTGGTTGCTAAGCAACTGTCAGATCTCTGTGCTCTCTCTCCAGTTCTCAGAACAGGCCTCAGGCAGCAGGGAAGGAAAATCAGGGACAGCAGGTGGTTTGTTGCTGTGGCTGATTCCCATAGCAGATCTTTGAAGCCTCTTGGTATTTCCCGAGTGTTAGCTTTCTTCCTTCGATTTAAAAGGAGGAGTTCTTCCCTGCATCTGCTACAAACCATGTCCGAAACTCAGAGAAGCCTTTCACCTCAAAACTGTTGACTGCAGAGATTCACATTTGTGACCCACATGTGATCTATAAAGAGTACCACCAGTCACATAATCTGCACAACTTCACAGAACAGGATCTAAGAAAGTGAGATGGATAGACTGGAAATCAAAGATCCTTCTTGTTGCCAGAGTCATTAAAACATGAGTTGCAGTCACAAGTTGTGCCAAGGATGAACACAACACAATCTATAAGGCTTGCTCACACAAAAGGTACACCTTCTAAAGAAGGTGAGAAAAATTAAACCTTCAGTTCCTTACTAGGGAGCAGCAGCACATGGAAAGTTACCTTTTAAAAAGGGATTCATTATGGTAATTCATGATAAATCCCTGGGGGGCCCCACATACTGATGGCACTGCTGCAAAATGCAATAAAATTACCTACTTTTCAGTTTCTTTCTTTTTTTTAAGTGAAAAGAATAGAAAAGGGTATGGAATTTGGGGTGGGAGAGAAAATCATCTCAATTTTTCCTAAGAAAGCATTTTGGCCCCCCAAAAACACATGAAGGTAACAAAAGTTCCTAGACACACACACGCACACACACAAATAATAGCATTGCTAGCCATTACTTCTTCCGTAATATTTTTTCAGCGCCTCAAAAAGAAACTTCTGAAAGGTAACATCATTGCTTGCAATGGATTACTTTCAGGCTTTGCAAACGGAGCTGGCAACCTTAGTAGCCTGTTATTCTGGGACAAAGGCTGACACAAAGTAGATATGTAAGAAATCAGTTGGATGCAAGGAACATTCCCTTCCATATTGTACGTTGAGGAAGAGGTAGTTTTCTTCTACTGATGATCAGGGAAAGGAGGGAACATGTGAAATCTGCGGTCAGTACTAATGGCCACAACATGATTAAGTCATCATTATATATGAACTGGGCTGAAGAGAGCCCAGCGGCTCACTTGACTCAGCCCCATGAACAGTATGCCTCCTGCTGAAGGATGGGGCTCCCTGGCCTAATGCAGAGATACATGGACTACAGCCCACCAGATGCTGGGCTGCAACCTCCCGCATTCCTGACCATTGGCCATGCTTGCTTGGGTTGCTATGAGCTGCAGTTCAACAGTGTCTGGAAGGCCATACTTTCCCCACCCACCTCTAGCCAAACTGGCACATATGTTACTCGACCTTTAGTTCCCTTCATTTGGTACTTCCCAAATCTGAAGATATACCAGAAGGATGCATAGCCCACTCTTGCTTTCAATTCGCTCTCAGTGGCTCTCTCTGGCACACCATGTCATGCCCCAACACACAAAGCAGAAAATCTTACCACCTCATGCTACTCTTTACTGAATACACACTGCAACTACACAGCATGCTTACACATGTTTTTGCTCAGCAACACTTTCTCACACACCTTTCCTCCACAAAAACTGCAGGTACATGTCTTCTAAGCAAGTTTGGGGCCTCTGGGGAGGGTATAGGATGGAGAACAAAGACAAGATTTCATTGACTCAAGAGAGGAAAGACTTGGCCTTGTGTGAGGCTTCAAAGATGCCAAGAGGAGAAACATCTCAAAAGTACAGAACAGGGAGAAATCACTGAACATTGCCAAACATATTTAAACGTGGTTTTGCAGACAGAAGGCCCCTTATCAATGTCCTGTTCCCAACTCATTTGTCTAAAACAGCAACTTACATAAGAATTTACTTTGATATATTTTTATTTGCCAATGGCAATCAGGCAGAAGAAAGGTCTGAAACCAACTTTGAATGGGTCACAACAAACCAAACACAGACACTCTTGATTAAGGAGCCCGGGGACATGTTCCCCTCTTCCCTTTCCCCCATAAGACAGCTAGAGGAATATGTTTTCCTCTTCTCTCCATGACATCACTAGAAGAAACTTCAGATGGCTAAAGCAGCTGCCTGTCAGGAAGAAAAACTGCTGGAGGATGTGTATATACACATATGTGCAAGAATTCCTGTGATATCATGATTAGTCATGCATACTGTATTATTTTTTTAAGCTCATCACTTCTGCCCCTCGGTTCTTCCATTCATGTCACTGCAGGTTTCCCAACCCGCAGACACGAAGGAGGCAGACCGTAATAGTCTAGCTGCTAATTTGAGACTCATATCAAGCAGCATAACCAGAGAAGCACACCCAGCCATTTCTGAGGGCTGGGTTGATTCTAGGCCTTTCCCGCATTCTAAAAAAAAATGCAACTGCTGCAGCATGCATTTTAAAAATATCCCACAGACTCAAAGACAAAAAGGCACCCTGTGCCCTTTGCAGGAAGCGTGCGCGCACACACACACATGCACATACACACACACAAAGGTATTTTCCTGTCACCAAAGACAGCACTGGTAAATGACAGAAGTGATGGTTTATATCCAAATGGAACAGAGAAAAGGAAAAGGTTTTACGAATGGGTCAGCAGAAATCTAAGGCATGATAAACACTGGATATAACTCTCATTACTAGCAGTGATTATAGAAAGTACTATGGCACACAAGAGTCAGATAATAATAGGAGGAGGAGGAGGAGGAGTCCCTCCCACGTTTTCTGTGTACAAACTACTGAGATGCTGTTTACCAGTTGCTTATTCTGGTGGCACTCTGGGACCCTGCAGCTTGCCCAAGGCTGCACAGGAAGTAGGGCACATAACCCCATTGCTACACACATTCTGAGTAATCATGGCTGGCCCCTCCCAGGAGTTACAGGGTGGGTTTGTCTACACACATACACACACACACCACAAGTTTGTGTAATAAAATGAGCCATGGGTACGATTCATGTTTGGAGAGGTTGAGGTTTCTTGTTTTTTGTTTGGTTGGTTGGTGGGGTTTTTTTAAGGTTAAGCTTTTAAAAAATCTTTTTAAAATTAACCAATCTCAATTTGCCCGGAGGAAATGCAGTACAACTGATTTTCTGCAGAACATCTGCAACTCCTGCACAAAGGTCTGGCATCCTGCATCTCCAGCTTCAAAGGAGATCAGGGCCCAACAACAACAAAAAACTCTGCTTGATCGTCCTGAGTGGTACTGTGAAAGTAGCAGGATAGATCAGGGTGAAAGCAGACCTGAATGAACTTGCAGATCTTTGTGTGACTGCCCAATAGTTCAACTATTGTTGTTTTTATGTGACATCAAGTCACCGGTGACATATTGTGACCCCTATGAATGAGTGATCTCCAAAATGTTCTGTCCTCAACTGCCCTGCTCAGCTCTTGTAAACTCAAGACCATGGCTTCCTTTAGGGAGTCAGTCCATCTTGTCTTCCTCTTTTCTTGCTTCCTTCCACTTTTCTCAGCATTATTGTTTTTTCCAGAGCATCCTGCCTTCTCATACGATTCTCTGTATAAGTAGGGCGGCCTCAGTTTCAACATTTTTGCCTCCAGAGATCGTTCAGGCTTGTTTTTATCTAGGACCCAGTTGTTTGTCTTTCTGGCAGTCCAGGATATTTGCAAACCTCTCCTTCAGCACCACATTACAAATGAATCATTTTTTCCCCCTCTCAGCTTTCTTTACTGTCCAGCTTTCATACCCATATGTGGTGATCAGAAATACGAGTGTTGATGATCTTTTGTTTGCTTGCTTGTTTGTTTTATAGGCTGCCTTTCTCCCAATAAGGGGACACAAGGTGGCCTATAAATCTTGGTCCCCAGTGACACAACCTTACACTTCAATCTTTTCTAACTGCTTCATTGCTGCCCTTCCTAGGTAAAGGTAAAGGTTCCCCTTGACATTTAGTCCAGTCGTGTCTGACTCTAGGGCGCGGTGCTCATCCCCGTTTCCAAGCCATAGAGCCAGCGTTTGTCCGAAGACAGTTTCCGTGGCCACGTGGCCAGCGCGACTAGACACGGAACGCCGTTACCTTCCCACCGTGGTGGTACCTATTTATTTACTCGCATTTACATGCTTTCGAACTGCTAGGTTGGCAGGAGCTGGGACAAGTGACGGGAGCTCACTCCGTCGCGTGGATTCGATCTTACGACTGCTGGTCTTCCAACCTTGCAGCACAGAGGCTTCTGTGGTTTAACCCACAGCGCCACCACGTCCCATGCTGCCCTTCCTAGGAACAGCAAAAGGACTCCCACATATAGAAACAATGGTACTTGCTAAATGAAGAAAGCTCAGTGTACACAGAAGTCAATTTGGAAAGGACTGATTCATCTCTGATTGCAGACCAGGTTCTAAATTCTGAGAAATCATTAATATTAAACAAATGTGTTTCTGCACATGTGTTTCTGTCAGCTTGTAGTTCACGGCTCAAAGTTTGTTGGGTTTTTTTTTTTTAACAAAGATGGGGAGAGGGAGAGATCCCACAAGTCTAAAGTTTGCCCACATGTAGGAAACATGGTCCTGTGAAAGAAAACGACCTCAGACTATTATTGAAGTAGGGGAAAAAAACAGTTTCAGTCCCTTTAAACATACTAACAAGGGGAAAGCAGAGACTCTAACAGTCGTGGAGCTAAAAAAGTTTTTCCTCCTCCCCTTGCAGGGGGAAAAATAGAGCAAAACTCCAAGAATGCTTTTCTGACTACACCTCCAATCATGGTCTGCTAGACTAGACAGAATGCATTCCATGTGGTGGAATAGCTGGCTGGCCTCCAGGAAGAACTTAAACACAATGCTTATATCATCCAGTGAAAATGGATGTCTCATAAGAGGCGCATAAACCTCCCTATAACAGTTTACTTTCCCTTTTAATATTCCAGTGTACCCGTATCTTTTATTATTACCACCAAATACACCCCGCTGGTAGGGAAAGTTTGGTCAAAGTTGATTGGACCGTTCCCAAACAACCGGACAATTCCTATGACTTTTCAGTCATTTTCATTTTAAAGGAGAAAGCCTGGATGACCTAGAAATTTTGCATATCCATCCATCTGAACACCATATAATTAAAAAAAAAACCCCACTAATAATACTATTCTGCAACTAAATTTTTGGAGGAAAGCTAGACTGCCATTTCTGTTTCAGGAACTAATGAGCAATAGAGGCAGCAAAGTTAATGGGGGGAAAAACCAACACTAGACAACTTTATGTTAACAGCAAAGTGGCAACG
Source organism: Intellagama lesueurii (assembly GCA_037013535.1). Taxonomy (NCBI): domain Eukaryota; kingdom Metazoa; phylum Chordata; class Lepidosauria; order Squamata; family Agamidae; genus Intellagama; species Intellagama lesueurii. The sequence continues at coordinate 22,270,646 of JBAJHW010000005.1, forward strand.
TTTTATTAAAGCAGGCAAGCAGATAAGCCTAGAAATGTTTCTAGCTGGCAAAGCTTTTTATTATGCTGCCAAGAATCTAGCACTCTGTGTTTCCATATTAGCTGCGGAGGAACGCAGGGCATCTTCTCTAGAGCCAACATAGAAACACAGGCTACAAGGCTCTTAATAGGTCTGTAAAAAAAGTTGCCTTCTCCCATGTGGAGGAAGGACACAACAATATGTGATTTGTCTCTTCTCAGCTCACTCTTTAGCCATCTGTGCGTCAGAATACATGGGTGATTCTAGCTACAGGTAAAGGTCATCTTGGAAACCTCTCATTAGAACGGATACAGGATATTTAGCAAGCAAACTTGTTTTGAAAAAAAAAAATACTTCCAGTGCTAGCGTCTTCCTTTCCCATGTATAAAGATTACGAATTAAGGATTTTGAGCTGATTGTATGTTTTGACATCCCATATATCTTTTTCCCTCCAAGCCATGTCAGTTGTACAACATTCCACACTTGTATCAAAGGAAGGTAAAGAGTAGAGGTGTTCAGTGGCCATGCTGTCTAGGGAATTCTGGGAGTTGTAGTCCAAATCCACAAATCGGTATAGCTCTAGTAAAGCAGAAAACAGCTTGAATTCTGCCTAGCAGTGGCTGGATACAACTTGCCAAGAATTGCCTTTTCCAGACATTTAATCCAAAGGTGTCTGGGTTGTCCTTGTCCCAGCTCTAAATTGGAGTACTGACCTACTCAACTGGACAGTTGATTCTCCAGCGATATTGTGAGTGTATTTATGTGTTATTAAGTCACATCCTACTTATAGCAACCCTAATAGGTCTTTCAAGGTATGTGAGATATTTAAGGAGTGATTTTAGCAGTTCCACACCTCTAGTGAATTTCTGTGGCCAAGCAGGGATTTGAACCCAGGTTTCCTGAGTCCTGGTTCTTCATTCTGTCCACTACACCACACTGGCTCTTGTCACAGATATTACCCACATATGTAGCGTAGACAGAGCACTGCATATGGTTTTCACATGCAACAATAGCAGGATTTATCTTTCATGTCTATTTCACCAAAAGAGTTGCATTCCAGTGGTCTGCAAAACGTTGGAGGGTCACCGAGTAAATATATTTGCAGCTTCCCTCTTATGACCTCCTTCAGTGCCAACACTCTCTCTTCTTTCTTCCACAAGCCAGGAAGACATGCTATATATAGCACAAAATGTTGCATGCTAGCCAGTTAAGAGTATTCAGGATGACAGGATTCAAGTGACTGCCTAGCTTCACACACAAGAAGTCAGGTGGAGAAGAGAGGCTGGAACAAAGTATGAGGGAAAATTCAGAGTACATATTACCAAAATATGTTTCCTAAATAATTGGAACAAGATATAGCTATGGTAGATAGCAGTAATAGCTGATAACAGATGACAAGTCAGCAGTAGAGCACCTGCTCTGTAAGAAGACATTCTCAGCATCCCAGGTTCAACTCCTACCATCCAAAATTAAAAAGATGAGGCAGCAAATGTAGAAAAGACAGAAATGGGGAAACGATTTGCCTTGAGACTCTGGAACAGAAGTGTGAACCTCAGCCTCTCAAGGAAAAACTGAAGGGGGAAAGAAACTCTTATTTGCCTCTAAAAAATCCCAGGCTGTGCAGGATTATCACAATTCCTGCAAAGAAAGCCTCTTTCCTGTGTAGGATTCACCTGGAAAGAGTATTCTGCAATTTTCTGCACACACACACAAAAACAGGTAAAAAAGAAGGAGGGAAATGAAGCTGAGAAAGTCGGAAAATCTTGATGCAATTTACCAGTTGGCCAACGTTTTCCATGCATTACACAATTTTTCAAAGCAGTGCAATTGTGTGCTTTTAATAGACTCCTTCATTGAGTTTAATCATCCTACTTTCTTTCCTATGTTCAGAGGCTTCTAAATAGTGGTGAGCTGATTACCTTTCTTCTGACCTCTCTCCATTTTGCATTTCTAGCCGATGAAGGAGGCAGGTCAGTCCTGACCCTTATGCACAAACAACCCAGTGTCTGAAGGTATGGCATTCATTTGGCTGCAGCCCTAGGATAAATACTGTGCTCATTCCTCACTGCTTTCACTGTTTAACCTCTTGGACCCTCCTTGCCCGAAGCAGATTCTGAGTTAATAAAAGAACTGGACTAACAAGTGTCTGAACTAAAAGCATCATCTGCTAATTTCTGTGAGGTGGGAGAGGAGAAAGATGACAGGGGAAAGGAGGGACTCTCTAGTTTGGTGGCACCAGTTCCACTTGTAATTCCTGCTTTCAGGGCAAGATCAAGACTTTTTGATGCCTGAGGCAAAACAGCAAATGGCATCCTTCCTCCGCCCATCCCCACACCCTTGCAAAAAGTCAAAGCACATGGCTGATTAAGTCATTTAACGATGATGGTGATGAGATTCCATAAATAATATCATCAGAGGTACAAAGCCCGGCAATATTAGGAACAGCATATATACTATGTCAATATTTAACAGATACTTAGGCTTTTGGTTAAAAACTTGTATCTGTTATATAATACCAGTCAATTTTTTCAAATTTTGATTGACTGTGCATGGTATTTTTTTAATAATAACAATAATCATGTGCTGTCAAGTAAATTCTGACTTATGTGGACCCCTTCCAGGGTTTTCTGGGTAGAGAATACTCCGAAACGGTTTTCCATTCCCTTCTTTTGGAGGCATCCTGGGACTGTGCAGCTCACCCAAGGCCGCACTGGCTCTTCTCCCAAGTGACACTGCGAGGAACCAAACTCCCAACCTCTGCTTCTGATTTCAAAAGGAGCCTTTCCCATTCCCCATAACAAAATCAATAAATATAATCATAAATTAAATAATGACACTTGAAAGCCGTTGCCTATTCTGCCTAATGGTAGAGTTGGTGGTGCTGAAATTTTCAAACTACTGTACCTACAAAGAAGCCAGAAAAACTGAGAGACCTCTTACTTGAGGAGGATACAAATTCAGAATGATATTCCAATACATGGTCTAAAAATACACAGCAACAAGGAACCCATGTACAATTTTATTACGCCAGATGGGGACATGTCCTCCTTTATTTTCTTTGGCATGTAAATCCCCTGTTACTCATTCACTCCATTTCTCACCCTGCTCCATTTGAGGAGACAGTAATGTTCACTGGGTAAACTAAAATCAACATGACAACAGCTCTCAGATGATGGCAAAGTATTTGCCAAAAACAAAAAACCAGAATCAGATCATACTCCTACAATTTCATTTTTTTCATTATGTCAGCAAGTATGCTAGCATGTTATGTGAAGTCATTCCCACTATTAAAGTTTAGTTGTTATTGTTACATGCCATCCTGTCAGAACTAACTTAGAGAGACCCAAATAGGACTTCCAAGGTAAGTGAGGTATTTAAGGAGTGGTTTTACCAGTTCCACACCACCAGCAAGTTTCCATTGCTGAGCAAGAATTCCAACCCGGTCTCCAGAGTCCTCGTCCATCACTTTATCCACGACATCACACTGGGTATCAAAGTTTAGCAGTATCATACAAAATAAATGTAGGTAAAAACAGATTGATGCCACAGTCCTAAATACAGAAGGCAATCCCATTTGAACACGATGGGTCTTATTTCAGAAATAATATGGGCAGGAATTATTGTCAGAGAAGGGTTGGAAAGCAGGTAATTCAGTTATCTTCCTGAAGATAAACCATGTCCAAGATTATAAACCTTGCCTGGATGAGACACTGATCCTACCCAGGCTACTGCAAAATGTTCAAAGGGTGGCTAAAGCAAATAAAAACCCATCTCATTTGAATTAACAGATCAGGACAACATCACTGCTATGCAATGAACTCGGAAGGCCAGCTGGGTGGCAATAAACATGGACAGCTTCTAATGCCCTTTCTCATGCTCAAATTTCGTCTTGGGTGAACTTGGAAGGTTTTGAGGCATAGCTCCATCTAGTTTCCAGTTCAGAAAGCAAGCTCCCAGCTAGCTCCCAGCTAGCATCAAGGCACGAACAGAAAGCTTGGGTAGAGGTAGGCCTATCGATGCCTCAAAGCCTTCCAGTTAGACTTTCTTCTCCCAAAGGGAGCCACATTTCAGTGTCTGGAAGGTGTGTGGACATAAGATGGAACCCTCAGAATGGGGAATGATGGAATATATAGTCGAAGGAATCCAAAACTCCCATCTTTAATTACCTGCCCTCTCTTCTTAATGAAACCAACCAGATCATGTAGCTCCTTAAAAACAAGTCCTGTCAGTCTGGGCTGTGCCCTCACATCCATGAAGACAGAAGTCTCAAAGTCTTCCTGTGTAAGATATCTGTATGTCTATCTATAGTACCTTTGGTGGTGAGACTTCCTTCCATCCTGTACAAGAGCTGAACACAGGAAGGGACATGGAACTATTTACTTCTTGAAATGAAGTACAGCACCGAAGAAGGAAATACGCTCACCCTTCTGCACAGAGCTTGGAAAAATTATTCTTAATCACATCTCCCTGCATCTTCTAGCTGGTATTAGCCAATGACAATGCTTGTTGATGGATTCTGGGAACTGTAGTCAAAAAGGTAACTTTTTCAAAACTCTGGCCCTTAAAATTGTCACTGTTAACAAGCATCAAGATGAGAGATGGTGCCATGGTATGCAGAGATTCAACAGGTGTTTTACCATCCGGCAACTGCATTAGGAAAATTTCAACATTTCATACATTTAAAATTGTGGAAGGGAGACACAGCAACCTTACCAAGCAGACCTACAGTATATTTATTTAATATAAAATATTCCTGATGCTCTTTAGATCAGGTGGTAAGGTAGCATCCATTGGAGCTGAAATACAACTACATATGAAGATAAAATTGTTGGGAGTTTTAATTACAACCTCACATGCTATCTGAAGAGTGACTTGGAGGGACTTTTCTGGGCTGGGGTGATTGTCTATCTATACAGCGCTAACCAATCATTTCAGCTTTTGAAATTCAAAGAGTCTCACCTCTCTGCTGAGTGTTCTATCCCTCCTTTTCATTGGCTGGTGGCAGTTATTTGTTGTTGTTGATCTGTTTGGTTGGTTGCTAGTATATGTGCAGTAAAGAAAGCAGTATACACAAGTCTGTAATTTCAAACAACTGTATGTAAAAATGCTTTTAATTCTTTCTCCTACAAATATTTCAGAGTATGTTATTGAGACTTTAAGTATCAGTTAATGAGGTAGGGGTGGACTCTAGAGAATTTTGTTGCTATTCTCCTCTGTGGATCTCTGTACTGCTACTGTGCAGCAAAAGGAATTTTTTACCAGAAATTCAAAACTCTGCAACAAAAGGAAACATTGCAAAATTAATCAGAAAAACAATCAACGATCACAAATATCAACCCAGATCTGTAAAAATAGAAAATGCCAGCTGGCATGAAAAATAAAATGCAAACAGCAAAATACTGTCAGTAGAATCACATATGCTATCTCAGATGATGAAACTTGAAATAAGACAGAGTCTGCTACACGAACATAAAAGTAGGGTACACGGGCAGATATAGATAGGAAGGAGTCCCATAACTGTGGATCCATCATGAAAAGTGTGCAGCTTTGGTGTTCAAATTCCTGGCTAGTCATAAAGCTGACTTTGAGCCAGTCTCTCTCACTCTACGTAACCTACCTAACATTTGTCAAATAGATTAAATGGATCAAAGACCGCCTTTGCTGAGTTGAGCTCAGCAATACTAGTACTACGTAGTATTAAGTAACAGCTATCCACACTTCCAAATAAATGGATGGGCACACTGTTTTGGCAGGTGGAAATTTAAGGCAGAAGCTCATATAATATACATAGTACACAGTTGGACGTTTTTATGTGAGGCCCGCATCACACTTGAGAGAAGCACCAGTTTTAAAGTGAGTCAACCAATAAGGCTTGTAGAAACAGGACTGAAGACCAAAAATGACAATTCTTCCAATGTGCACTTGTAAGAGACAGAGATTTTTGTAAAGCATGCTATCTTTCCCAGTCCCTGATGCATAATCACACCATTAATTAACAGAGCTACTTCTTTGGAAATGATTGATTGCGAGATGTTAAACTGCAGGGCCCAAAACAACACTTGGATTAGAAACATATGTTTCTCCACCTCAAACTGGAAAAAAGGCTAGAAAACGGTGTATAGCAGAGAAAGGACTCCTTCAAAGACATCCAGTGAGGCTTCTGGCTGACCAAGAATATGAATCCTAAGGAACAATTAATATATTTTAATGCTAACTAGCAAAGGTGACATTCTTTGATCCTCAAATATGCAAAAGAACAGGATGCCCTTGGGTGCACTACGAACTTTGCAGAAAACCATTTCTGATTGGCAGAGGCATTGGGATTAGACAGTTGCCCGTCAATATTATTATTATTATTATTATTATTATTATTATTATTATTATTATTATTATTATTATTGCACAGGAGTGCAGCAGTAGATATTGTGTGATAGCCCAATTCAGCATTCCATGACCCAACTCAAAAATAGGGGTGCTCCAAGCAAAAAAATTATAATTTTGAAACTCACCACCATTCACACGTTGAAAAACAGCCTGATAATTGCTTTGTGTTTGGGTAAGAAGTGGATAACTGATGAAAAAAGGAGCCAGCTTCTGGGATTTCCCCTTGTGTGGTGTCACTTTGTGAATGGTACTGAGCACAAGAGGGTATCCTGTAGTCCATCTTGACTGATGCCATTGGTGTTGTCAACATTCAGGCCGCCCTTTGCTTGGTATCCTTTTTCTTGCTGGTAATGCGGGCGTGATATTGTGCAGTAATATCAGGCCATTTCCTGGCTTTTTAAATCATGGATACATAAGCACAATATCTCACATTCATAATCCAGAGGTGTTTTGAAGAACTGAATAAGCTAGACAGTTCTATGACTTGGTTTGTATTTTAATGCCATGAGTCAGTGCTTCAAGTTTTTTGCTGCACAAAGGCTCAGTTGAGAAACGATGTCAGCATGGATCATCTAAATCAAGTCTGAATAAAGTTAAAAGTTGCTCTTCCTCCGTGATGCTAGATAAAACATTCCTGAACAATATGGAATCCTGAGGTAACCCACACGAGCTTTAAAAATGATCTGGTCCATGAAAAATGCAGCTGTCTGCCAATTCCAGGCTGGGGGTGGGATTGGGCAATTTATGTTCAGATGTTGATGGACTGCAGCCAGAACTTAGAAAGCAGTTTTTTTCAAAAGTCATTAGATACAGCCAAAGTTTGAGGTCCTCAAAAAGTAATTAGCTACTATTACAGTTTTAAAAGTAACACTTTGTTTAATGATGTCTGAAAAGTAATTAAAAATAATTAAATGCATCTGAAGTGGCCTACAGTCTGTGAAAATGTAGTTGTTAATCTTAAAGGTATGACAGGATTCTTAATTACTTTTTAGTTATTTATTTTGAAATCTTAAATGTAAAAGCCACTGGCTTGTGGAAGAAAACTTATAATCTTTTGTATAAAATATGACCTCTTTTTTTGTTTTAAAAAATTGCCTCTTTTTACTTCAGCATCCCACAACCAGCACTTACACACATCCCATGTCACACTCACACCATTTAGTGAGGCCATGCTCCCATAACTATAGAAACAACTTTTAGGGTTACAGGTTCAGCACAGAAGGAGTGAATGTGCCTTCGTTAAGTTACAGTTATAATGTGAGAGAGATATACCTTTGTTATTGGGGTAAGGAGTTAAATACAACTAATTAATTATTTGTAACTAGATAGTTCCAAGCTCTGGTTGCTGTTGCTATCATTCCTGGCTATGACAGCAAGGGTCAACAAGTTATAATTCAACAGCATCTGGAGGGCTACAATTTCCAAATCCTGGGTTAAGTGACAAGGGTAAACAACCCTGGTGCTTAGAACAGCTTCCCCCAGTTCACCATCAGGAAAAAGGCACTCTCTGCCCAGCAATTGTACACTGAACAGAAATACTGATTGTTTTAAAATTTACTTTACTCCTGTAGCTTTCACCTGATATTGAATCTCTCCATGTGGCTCTTCTCTGAACACATTAAATTTGCCCTTCCAGAGATGAAGGTGAGGCTCTTCCCTCTGCACAACACCACCATTTTAGCATTGTCCTGCACTATCACTGATCCCTGGTGCAATTTCTGTAATGTCTTGTTGAGGTAGCTCCGCAGCTCTTTTGAGCTATCGTAGGAGGCTACGTCTTGTAAGACACCCAGGATACTGCTGAATTTGAGTGGCAATGGATGATGTCCAAACGTTGCCATATGGACATCTGGATTGGCCTCACGAACAAATATGTAATGCACTTTCTTGTTGATCCAGTCTACTTCAATGAGGTTTTCCCCTTTTCCAGACAAGAATTCCTGCTTTGTTCCATTACACTGCAGGATCATCCTGGCATTTTTCTTCACGATGCTTGGCTCCTCAGAGAACTACGGAGCAGCTTTCTCCAAGCAGTTCCTCATGGCTTCCCAACGCGAGTTTTCCATCTTTGCTGCTGCCAGCAGAGTTGCAAGAATGAGGTGTTTGGGCACAAAAAAGATGGCTGATGTCTTGTTCTTCCTGGCTTTGATTCCATCCACTTTGGGTAGATGTTGGGGCCAAATGAAAGAATTGTAGGAGAAACACAATAGAATCCCCCAAAAGATAAGAATAGCAAGAAGGGCAAATAAACTGAGAATAAAAATCGCTGTTTTTCCTAATCAAAGGCCTAACAGTCTCAGTCAAAGTAGACTTATGAGACAAACAAGGCACACCATATCCTATGTTTTTCAGAAAGCTGAGACGTAATGCTGCAGAGTTTTGTGGCACAATTCCCCATAATTTCTCCCTGAATTATGTTCTTCTCACAGATGTGGTCTTCTTCACCAAAAAGGGCCTCAAACAACTTGCTATCATCCGTCATGCTGGCGACAGCTTTGTCCTCCACCAATGTGGGGAGTCACTTCTTTGGCACACATGGCCTCTCCCACCTCTCCAGACTCAAGACCAGGATGAGCCCACCTGCATGTAGAAATCAAGCCTATCAAGCATGGCTGCTTTTCTACAGGCAGGGGTGTTTTCTGGGGAGCATCCTATCAAGTGAGCCTCCCCTGCCATCTGAAGTGGAATAACAAGAGTCAACCTCATTGCCACAGTAAGGATTTTCTCTGGCTATCTTTGCAGTGCTAGGAAAGTGGAAGCAGAAACTTGTGTATGTTCCATTACCAATACTGTACGTACTGAAAATTGCATGTTATATAATTAGCATCAATCTGAAACCGAAATCCACCTTTATGCTGTTCCCCTCCCTCCTGTCCTCACCCACTATCAGTGCTGTATTGCTTTTCTTTCCATACCTCCTTATGAACTTGCTTTTGAGAAGCTTTATAAATGCATGGTATTTATAAATGCATGGTTAATAAATACTTCCTTTGCAGCTTAGACACTACAACAGCATTTTAACTAATTTCTATATTTGTCCTTCATTTGCAAATGGTCAAACGTGGCAAATGTATACCTCCAGTCTTCTCAAAAGCAAGTCCCATTGAGTTGTATAGGGTTTACTTCTAGGTAAGTATTTGAAGGACTGCATTCTCATACACAGGACACAACTTCCAGCTTTTTCTATAAAATTCTACTGATATCACCTTCCACCTTAAAAAAACAAACCACCAGTCTATTAGTCTCACAATTGTGGCCAATGACTGTATATTCTAATGGAGCACAATAGCGCAGTGACACATGTTGAAGAAAAAGGATGTATCATGATATTCATTATAGCCATATTCCTCAGACTAAGTAGGCAAGCAGCTGGGTTGATCCACACTCATATCAACAAACCAAGTCTAGCAGTCTTTACTTCTACCAGGAACACAAGTGGCGGAGTCTTAAGTTCCCATTTCAGAAAAAGCCATCCAGCAACACCATGGAGCATAAGAGAAATCACTCACAATCATATCTTCCTGCTGGGAAATTCCTCCTCTGCAACTCATGAGGATGTGAACTAAAGGGAAAGGTTAAGGTAAATGGCATTTCCTCCCCCTTAGAAACTTATCCATCTAGGTTTACAGATCTTTCACAGTTATGTGCCTGAAACATGCAAACAAAATCCTGATATCTCTCATCTGACCTATTGCAAGACATAAAAAGAGACTAATTTGCCAATTGCGGATTGAGGCAAATGTGGATTGTTGAATAAACAGTCCTTTCCTCTTAAGCGTGCACTGCTTCTGGGTGTGGAATCAGTGTCTCGTCTACTAAAGCTTTAAACTGGATGCTGAGCTGAAAGGAGGGGGAAGATTAGCCATCATTCCTGCTAATTTTTTTTTAAAAAAAGCTCTCCAGCATTTCAACTTTCTGAGCCCCATATCTCTGATGGAGCATGTTCAAAAGTTTAAATACTTGAATTAAAAACCGCCTATTCATTTGTTCAAATAACAAAGGGCTTCAAACATTTTTGTGAGTCAACTTCTCAGATTCCGTCATCTTTTCCTGTTGCCTTCCACTTTTCCCAGCATTATTGTCTTTTCCAGTGAATCTTGTCTTCTTGTGATGTGCCCAAACTATGACTGCCTCAGCTGAGCCAATTTTTGCTTCCAGAGAGAGTTCAGATTTGCTTTGACCTGACATCCACTTGTTTGTCCTCACAGTATTGGTAATGTAAAGACTGCTAACTGCATTGTACCCTAACAGGACTTCACATACAGGACTTGAACAGTGTAGTCCAGTGGAAATTCAGAGGGAAAATGCAAAGGAGGAGTGGCTGTCCATAACAGAACAGTGAACTTGAATGCAACACATTTCCTTTCCCTAAAACACGGTGTAAGAATGAAATAGAATTTAAATGCTGAAGAAAATCCTAAATGTAGCAGTCAGGCTTTGATAATGATTGTGCCTTTGTGTTAATGGGAGACATTACACTGTGGCATTTTGTATATATTTTTCCAACACGGGTACAAGAGTCCAGCTAGAGTCCAAACATGAAACACAGAATTCTATCCTGAATCTGTACATTTAATTGTGGTTTAGAATCTTAAAACTGCTGAGCTGGGAGGGACTCTATGGATCATCGTCAGGGAGGCACAGTGGGAAATCGAACTCCCAACCTCTGGCTCCACAGCCAGAGACCTAAACCACTGAGCTATTGGGAAAAACTGTGTTACAAAGACAATATATCAACAAGAAAGGTAGTGGTTCTGTTTCTCAGTTTAATTACATGTTCTCTCCCAATTTTAAATATACTGTTTAGGATTTTGATTAGGCTATACTATCACAGGAATTTTGGGAGTTATAATCCAAAAAACATACTCTAATTTTGACTATTTAGTTAGAAACTGTCATCTCCAGCTGGAAATGAGAGTCAAATAATTAGTGAGGGTTTGTCATAATCTCCCAAACTGCCCTATAAGGTTTTCTCCAATATGAATCACTAGACATGAGACTCAGGGCTTACCAAAATAAACCCGAAGAAGCCCCTCCCAGTTATAAATGCAGTAGTTTCACAACATTTTATTCATGCTATTGCACAATAACCTAGCCAAGATTTCACAGATGGATATTCAATAGATGGGTAGAAGGTAGGTTTGTTGCAGGCTGGGAGGTAAACACAGCTGTTGTCTCGGTAGCACAGAAATGGAGGATTGAAATGGCTGTGATTTTTCTCTGTGCCTTCTTAGACATATATCTTCCTATTACTGTATAGAAGTTCATGTGTCACACATAATTAGCCTTGCATTGCTTTCTGTAATGCAATTTTCCAAGTTCCTATTCTCTACTGAATCATCTCTCCACCACCACCACCACCTGGCTCAGCATCATAATTTTACAAACTAATTCTATTTGCATGATCTGCCAATGTTTCTAGTCCTTTTGCCCTAAACAGCAATTCATGGTTTCAAATTATGTTTGCATATTTTCCTTTGCATTACATTGTTAGCCAATTCGCAAAGAGAAGAAGTAGAAGAGAAGAAGAGAAGTAGTAGAGATTTCAATTATCCAGATATATGTTGGGAGGCAAATTCTGCCAAGTATGGCCCTTCCAAGAAATTCCTGGCTTGTGCGGCTGATAATTTTCTCCTACAAAAAGTGGAGAAAGAAACTAGAGGATTTGCTATCCTTTACAGTGGACCCTCGACTTACAGACGGCTCCACCTGCGGACTTTTCGACTTGCAGACTTCTCCGGCCGCAAAATTTCCCATCGACTTGTGGCCGGAGAATCGACCTACGGACCGGAAGGGGGAGGCGGGGAAAGTGCCAAATTCAAATTTGGCACTTTCCCCGCCTCCCCCTTCCGGTCCGTAGGCCGCCGATCGCGCCTCCGGAGGCCTTCCATGGCTTCTCCGCCGCCATGGGAGGCCTCTCGGAGGTCCCCCCTCGCTGCCAATCGTGCCTCCGGAGCTCCGGAGGCACGATCGGCGGCGAGGGGGACCTCTGGAGGCCTTCCAAGGCTTCTCCGCCGCCATGGAAGGCCTCACGGGGGTCCCCGGCCGCCGCGGCTTTCCCAGGGTACACCGGGCCTACCAGGGGAGGGCTTCCCCCGGTAGGCCCGGTCTACCAGCCTTTCCCGGGCGGTAGACCGGGCCTACCAGGGGAAGCCCTCCCCTGGTAGGCCTGGTGTACCCCGGGAAAGCCGGCGGTGGCCAGGGACCCCCGTGAGGCCTCCGGCAGCGGCGGGGAAGCCCTCGGAGGGCTTCGGCAGCAGCGGGAAAGCCCTCAGAGGGCTTCGGCAGCGGCGACGGCAGCAGCCGAGGACCCCCATGAGGTCTCCGGCAGCAGTGGGAAAGCCCTTGGAGGGCTTCAACAGCAGCGACGGCGGCAGCCAGGGACCCCCGTGAGGCCTCCGGCAGCGGCGGGGAAGCCCTCGGAGGGCTTCGGCAGCGGCGATGGCGGCGGCGAGGGACCCCTCTGGACCGGTAAGGTGCTGCTTTTTGCCTTTATTTTCTTTTCTTTTTTTTGGTGGGGGGGTATTTTTTCTTCGGCCGATTACGGATTAATGGGTTTTCAATGCATTCCTATGGGAAATGGACCCTCGACCTACGGACTTTTCGACCTGCGGCCACCGTTCCAATACGGATTAAATCCGTAAGTCGAGGGTCCACTGTACTTGATTCTGACCAACAGAGATGACTTGGTGGGGGAAGTGGCAGTAAGGGGAACTCTAGGTGAGAGTGACCATGTCCTTCTAGAATTGTTGATTTCAAAGGAAACGAAAGCAGAGTGTAGCCACTCACGTCTGCTGGATTTTAAAAAAGGAGATCGTAACAAAAAAAGGAGTCCAAGAAGGGTGGGAGCTTCTAAAAAAAGAAATTCTAAAGGCACAACTACAAACAATTCCAACAAGAAAAAAAGGTGGGAGGTGGCAAAAAAGGCCAACGTGGCTTCACAAAATTCTCAGGGAGGACCTAAAAACCAATAAAGACATGTACAGGAAGTGGAAAGAAGGCCAGGCCACCAAGGATGAGTACAGACAAGTAGCAAGGAAATGCAGGGATGGCATTAGGAGGGCAAAAGCTGAGAATGAGCTGAGGTTAGCTAGGGACACTAAAAGCAATTTAAAAAGCATTCTTCAGGTATGTGAGTAGCAAAAGACAAACAAAAGACATAATGGCACAGCTCCGCAATGGAGATGGAAAAATGATAACAGAGGACAAAGAAAAGGCAGAGGTGCTCAATTCCTATTTTAGTTCAGTCTTTTCCCATAAGACAGACTATGAACTTCCAAACAAATTGGAAGTGCAGGGGGGGGGGGGCAGGATTGCAACTGGAGATAGATAAACAAATATTCAAGGAATACCTTACCACCTTGAACAAGTTCAAATCTCCAGGGCCGGATGAACTGCATCCGAGAGTACTGAAGGAACTGGCTGAAGAACTCTCAGAACCGCTATCCATTATTTTCTTGAAATCATGGGAAACGGGGGAGGTGCCAGAGGATTGGAAGAGGGCTAATGTTGTCCCTATCTTCAAAAAGGGCAAAAAAGAGGAACCTGGGAACTACAGGCCAGTCAGCCTGACATCAATCCCAGGCAAAATTCTGGAACAGATCATAAAGCGGTCATTGTGCAAGTACCTAGAAAACCATGCAGTAATAACTAGAAGCCAACACGGATTTGTCAAGAACAAATCCTGCCAAACTAATTTGATCTCATTTTTTGATCAGGTAACCTCCCTGATAGACAGAGGGAATGTTGTAGACGTAGTATATCTTGACTTCAGCAACACTTTTGACAAAGTGGCCCGTGATTAGCAAGCTAACTGGGTGTGGACTGGATAGATAGATCAAGTGTCAGGTGGATACACAATTGGCTACAGAATCGTACTCATAGGGTGATGATTAATATGTCCTTCTCTAATTGGGAGGAGGTAACTAGTGGGGTACCCCAAGGCTCAGTCCTGGGCCCGGTGCTCTTCAATATTTTTATTAATGACTTGGATGAGGGAGTGCAGGGAATGCTTGTCAAATTTGCAGATGATACCAAATTAGGCGGAATAGCTAATACCCTAGAAGACAGAAACAAAATTCAACATGACCTTGATAGGATGGAGCACTGGGCAAAAAGCAACAGAATGAAATTCAACAGGGATAAGTACAAAGTCCTGCACCTCGGAAAAAGAAACCAATTGCACAGTTACAAGATGGGGGATACCTGGCTCAGCAAAACTATGAGCGAGAAGGATCTTGGAATTGTTGTAGCTCACAAGCTAAATACAAGTGTGATGTGGCTACAAAAAAGGCTAATGCTATTTTAGGCTGCATTAATAGAAGTATAGTTTCCAAATCCCGCAAGGTGCTAGCCCCCTCTATTCAGCACTGGTTAAGCCTCACCTTGAGTATTGTGTCCAGTTCTGGACACCACACTTCAAGAAGGATGCTAACAAATTGGAACAAGTTCAGAGGACGGCGACAAGGATGATCAGGGGGCTGGAAACCAAGCCTTATGAGGAAAGGCTGAAAGCATTGGGCATGTTTAGCCTTGAGAAAAGAAGAGGGGTGATATGATAGCACTTTTCAAATATCTGAAAGGCTGTCATACAGAGGAGGGGCAAGATCTGTTCTCGATCATCCCAGAGTGCAGGACACACAACAATGGGCTCAAGTTAAAGGAAGCCAGATTTTGGTTGAATATCAGGAAAAACTTCCTAACTGTTAGAGCGGTATGACAGTGGAACCAGTTACCTCGGGAGCTGGTGAGTGCTCCAACACTGGAGGCACTCAAGAAAAACTTAGATAATCACCTGGCAGATATGCTTTGATTGTATTCCTGCATTGAGCAGGGGGTTGGACTTGATGGCCTTGTAGGCCCCTTCCAACTTCACTTTTCTATGATTCTAAGATGGCATCTTGCTGCTGTATCCAGTTGGCTTCTAAGAATTATAGATTCTTTCAGACTAGACAGCTAAATATGTCCAAAGAGTGACCTTTTTAGGTTATAGCAAAACAGAAAGAATAAAGATAAAACTAGATTGAGCCTTTTCCTCCAAAAGCCTTAGGCTAATCTAAATGTGATTCATCTAAAATGCAAGGAAAACAGTGCAGTGGAACAGAGGAAAAGGTGGATCTTATCCTTTATAATGCAAAACTAGGGGGCTCAGGAGCCATTCCCCCCCCCCAGCCCTGATAATGCCAAACAAACAAACAAAAACCCCAAACAAGCAAAATTTTTCTGGTTCTTGTTTGTAACACTGGGGGATTTTTAGTTACTCATTCCGAAACCACCACTATTTACACCCATTAGCAGAAAATGATCGGGGGGGGGGGGGAGTGGGATCAGAGAGAAAGACCATAATAAGCCCCTGGAAACTGCACTTTGCCCCACTCTTTGATAAACCATGGTTAAGCATCACCAGGTATGGTAACTAAGACAATTTTTCCCCCTGAAATAAATCCATAGCTGGAAGAAATGCATCTAGGCCCACAGCTATTGCCGCACAGGGTCTATGAGTCTAGTCCCCACAAGTTTCTCATTCCTTTATTTGGGAAAATTGCTAGGGAGAAAGAGATAACATGCAGGAAGTAGTCTACCCAGTTGCTCTTTAAGAAGCAAGAGTTAACTAAATTTAAATTTATTTGGGGGAACTTCCCACCCACTCCCCACAGGCCTTCTCATCACAAAATTTCTAGTTCTGGGCCTGCCCAGACCTCACCTAATCCCAACACATTCGCTCATAGGAGAGCTTCTTTTTTTTCCCCCTACCAAAACAAGCAGGCTTATTTTTCTGCTGCTGAGCTTTGCCTTTAGGGAGTTGCAAGTGAGTAAAATTTTCCAGCTGCTGGTGGAGAGAACTAGCAGGGAAGGCCAAAGTCTGGCATGTGCTCACAATGGAATCTCACATCTGGAGGGCCAGCAGGCGCCAGGTTGCTACCTCCCCCCCTCTTGCTTAATGAAAAGGTCTTTTGTTACTGGTTGAGCATAACTTATGAATGAAGTATTTTTCTGTATCTGGGGGTGGTCTCTGGGTTTAAGGCTGGACAGGTCTGGGCACTGAGGAAAAGCAAAAAGCAAATTCGTTTTCACATTTTTAACCAAGGCAGTTGGGTCCTGCAAATTTTGCAGAGAGAAAAAACGTCCTGACAGACACACAGTTATCTTTTATCCTTGCTCTGTCTCACTTTTTCCTCTTCTAACAAAAGGAGCAGATGTACAAGATGAAGGTGCAAGAGAAACACACAGCGTGTCCAGTTCTCAAAAAGGAAGTCCTTTTTAAAATAAAACTCTCAGAATGTGCACAGTGCCCTTTGTGCAGAAAGCAAGCAAGCATCCACACAGTTGGGATTACAAACACAGCTGTGAGGAAAAATGTAAAAACACAAAGGCACAGCACATGATAGAGAAAGGAAACTTTAGCTATAAGAAACCAAAGGGACAGAAAGGCAGAAACACAACTGATACAGATAACTGGCCTATTGAGATACAACTACCTCAAAATGAGAGGAACAGATGTTCCTCAAGAAACCTGATCATATATATTTCTGGGAAATATAACCAGGGCTTTAGTTTTCCCCTCCTCCACCCTCAGCCCTACTTTTCTGAAGAGAATAATAATTAAGTGCCTTCAAGTCAATTCTGACTGATAGCAACCCTTTCCAGGGTTTTCCAGGTAGAGAATACTTAGAACTGGTTTACCACTCCTGTCTTCTGGGGGCACCCTGGGACTGTGCAGCTTGCACAAAGCCACACAGACTGGCTTTTCTCTCAAGAGGCACAGTGGAGAATCGAACTCCCAGTCAGATGCCTAAACCACTGAGCTATCCAGCCAGCTCTTGAGAAGAACTGGATGAAAAATAGCTATTTCCTTCACTGGATTTCATTTCCCCCCTCAAAACTACAACTTCTCCTTCATGGTTCTACCCAGGTGAACATCTGACCTTCCAGTTGTAGTTCATCTGCATCTCCTATCAGCCTCAACCAGCAGTGAGGGATGATGGGATTGTGGCTAAATATCCAACCATTTCTCCATGTGGCGGTAGACTTGGGCATACCTGCTCTGACAGTGGAGAGGTAATTCCACAATTTGGAAAGCAAGCTACCTAAAATAAGGAAGACACATATAAAAACCACACCAGTTTTCATCCCAGTTGTGGGAACCCTTCAAGCCCTAATCCATTTCAGTGGAAAGAAAAGGACTGAACATGGATGACACTGTGAAGCTGCATTATCCTACTTTCCTTCCCAAATCATCCCTGAGCAGTTCTGAAAATGGCAAGCAACGATTCCCTGAAGCAAAGAGAAACAGCTTTCGAAATTGCAAATGAGGTAATAACATTTTGCTGATAAGAATAAGACACCAGCCCATCTGAATCTGGGTTTTTCCCTCCTTGCTAAGCAGGATGTGCTCTATGTTCCCATTAGGGGCACTAACATCGCACTACCAGTGGGTGGCAAAATCTCTGGAAAAACACAACACTGCCCTGATAGGACACTAACTAATCACCAACAAAGACAGCTGAAATTTGCACATGTTAATTTATATCTATTTCTACACATTTAGAAAGAACAGCTAAATAATTTATATAGAAATGCAGTGCCTCATCATAGGGTGGCTGCTGATGAGCAACTCCAAGGACCCTGTTTGCCCTTCTTTTAATCCAAAGGGCTTCTCTGGTTCAGTTCTGGAGATAAAGTCAATCAATGCAGCCCTTACGTGCATGCAATTTATGCCCCACCACGGGTACAAAAGAAGATCTAGCAAATGGCCAAGATAATGCTATTGAAATAGCCCACTTCTGGTTAAAAATAGTCTAATTATCTTAACATTTTAACACTGAGACTTAATTATTTAATTTCATTTCCAAGTAGCCATGGACCGCACTGTTAAAGAGTTGAATGGGAAAGCAGCATAGATCCAGGAAAACGTTGCACAGATCACTTGGAAATCTCACAAAGTAATTTAATGCAAAGCCATCTAGATCCTCACTCCATTCCCAAAGGCCCAAATGATTTTTTTGGAACAAATTCCCAACAGCCTGAACATGAAAAGAAGCGCACTGGGCATATTAAAAATGAGCTGTGTGCTTGGGGAGAGTGTGGGTGGGGAATCACACAAGTTTGCAAACAGCATTTTCAAAAAGACATGGAAAAAAAACCCCAATGTGATAAGCCAGATGTGATGAATCTTTGCCCCACAAAATGTCTTCAACTCCAACTCCGACCCTTACCACTGGCCATGCTAGGTAGGGTTGATGGGGGTTGGAAGCGGCATCCGGAGAGGCAAGAGCACCCTCTAAGATAAAGCTTAGCTGAAAGGAGAGTTCAGAGTATTCTAAGAAAAACAGACAAGCAGGGTGAGCTGGGAGCAAGCTGGTGGTTTCCTTTAGCTATGACTTCTGAATAGTTTATCTGCAGAGATAAGGAGAGCTCAAAGTTTCCCCAGCTCATCCCAAAGAACAACCTCTCTACTCTGAACTTTATGCACCAAAACATCTATGACAAGAAAAGCCATACAGCTTGCTGGAAGCTGAACCATGGACTTCTTGTCACATGCATCCTGACTGTGTAAGCTCCTTTGTCCAAACTACAAGAGGATGGATCCAGATTTAGGCATACACAACGGCACTGGCAGAAACAGACTTCCTCCACCCCTTCCTCCCTACAGCAGCCTTCTGAAAATACTATGCAAAGGATTAGGGGGTTCTGCTAAAGACAAGCTGTAGCACTTTTTCTTTACTGCAATGCCCAGAATCTTTCAGCCAGCATGGCAAGAAAAGGTATTTCCAAGCTTTGGGGTCTGGGATGGAGAGAAAGCTCCCCCCGCCCAACACTGAGCAGGCA
Source organism: Intellagama lesueurii (assembly GCA_037013535.1). Taxonomy (NCBI): domain Eukaryota; kingdom Metazoa; phylum Chordata; class Lepidosauria; order Squamata; family Agamidae; genus Intellagama; species Intellagama lesueurii. Next base: position 22,289,876 of record JBAJHW010000005.1, read on the forward strand.
CCCCTTACATAAATTAAGATCTTCTATCCCTGGGACACAGAGATTAGAGATTGAAATAGTATTGGAGTTTTATTTCCTTCCAGCTTTTGAATTCAAGAGAGCCTCATCTCTCTGCTGAGTGTTCGATCCCTATTTTTCGTTGGTTGGTGGCAATTGTTTGTTTGCTGTTGATCTGGTTGGTTGGTTGCTAATATGTGTGCAGTAAAGAAAGTAGTATAAACAAATCTGTAATGTCAAGCAATTTTAAGTAAAGAAACTTTTTTATTCTTTCTCCTATAGATGTCTCAGACTGAATTATTGACACTTTAAGTGCCAATTAATGGTAAAGGGGCAGACTCTGGGGAACTCAAAGCTATGATAATCAAAACTTACAAAGAATACAAACAGCGGTCAAAATCCTGATAGTTTCACCTGCCATCATACAGTAAGTCAACAGGCATAATTTTCAGAGGCGAATTGCTGCAAGTGAATAAATTGATAGCTCAGTGGTCAGGCACCAGGGCTAGACTTGATTATCCATAGGGCAGGACACATGTCAGCACGCTTATGCTCGTATTCCCTAGCAACCAGTATGCATGAGACACAGTGCCTCTGATAGCAGGGGGATTGTATAACCATGATGGCTTGGAATTCAAGAGAAAGTTGTGTTACTCTAGTCTTCATCCTACCAACAGTGCAATATATCAGGTAGACACATGGAAAAGGGGCCTTCTTCTGTGGCACTATGGCTGTGGAACATTCTCCCCTTGAAGACCCAACTGGTGCTTACACTGACTTTATTTCAGCACCAAGCTAAAACATGGCTCTTCCCTTAAAAATCTGGGATTTAAAAATCTTGCCTAGAGTAGGTTCGGTTCAGGGACCACGCAGCTACTATTATCTCAGCCTCTATTACCATAGCATCGCCTTTCTTACAAGTTGTCAGGTGAGACAATCAGCAAATTATATCCCCCACCCAAATTTCAAGTGGACATTACCCAAGGCCAACTTTGTTTTGTTGGCACCTGATATCAAAAAATCCCACAATCACCTCTCCCCTGCCTTAGCAATAAAAATACTATAATAATTTTAAAAACTTGTAATATGCTGGCGATTCACAACATTCTGGATCAACTGCCTAAGATGGTTACCCTTCTCTGCCTAATGGTAGTGATATATAACAGCAAAAAAAAAAAAAAAAATTGTGATCAGATTCCTTAAATTAGAATACCAAATACCTCCCTCTAGTTCTTATTACCCCAGGCCTCTTTTGTCAGTGCATCATTGACAAATGGGCAGAACTATAAACTGCAGAACAGAAGCTGTGCTTAACAGATTTAATTATTAAAATCCATCTCATAAGGAAGAGGTTTGACACACACACATCTCTGACATTTACAAGTTCCGGTTTAAGAGGAACGTGTCTTTTCTTCAAATAATGAAGCCTTAGTAGTTTCCATCCATATCAGCATGTTGACATTGGTTGGCCCAGGGCAGTGATCCAGGACAAGATCAATACTGTAAAACGGAACAGGATGTAAGGCAGGCTGTCTCTTTACTTTACTTGCCTAAGCAGAACTAGAAAGAAACATGAGCGCTTTGCCAGCCCACAGGGTGGATCCACATGAAAAAAATTAAAACTGGTTTAAATAGTCCTTTCTACCCTTCAGGACAGCCTGAAAGCTGTAATTGTTGCTTGGGGTGGAGGAACTGAAAGATCTTGAAACAGACTTTACATTGTTATGGAAGTTAACACTGCAGGCTGGGAATTCTGGGTGCTAGAGTCCAAAAAGTTAACTTTCACAGGCTCTGTCAACTCATGTAAAACTAATATAAGTTGACATAAGTAGATATAGGAAACTTGCTAACTCAGGAACAACTGCTGTTTTGCTCAATCTTCAGAGTTCAGTGTGGCACAGAACACTGTCACTAAAATTTCTTAGCTATAGCAATGAAATTTTGGAATGCAGACTGAAATCGGGGGGGGGGGGTTCATAATGACCATTGCTATGCCTCATTTAGAAATGGCCCATAGTAACTATTTGTTTGAGGCATACAGAACCCTTACAAGGTAAAAGAGGGAGAAAATGGGTCAGGGAGAAAACCTTCACTTTTTTTATATTCAAAACATCATTCTTCAATATTACAGGCCAGAAAAGTCTTAGAAAGCTGGTTTAGTCTTAAAATTGGAAGGATTTTAAGTCAAAGGATACTTGCTACCATGAAGATTGGTTCCCTGGATTTCAATCATAAAATTTTGCTTTTTACCAAGTTAACAGAGGGTGTTTTAAACATATAGGTAGACTATGAAATTAGGTCAAGCCATACAAATTATAAGGAGAAAGTAAGGAAAGAAAAAGATTAGTCATTGCAGAAACAGACATAGTACCTTTCTCTCCGACATTTATGACAGACTTACAGTCTACAAGTTTGGGCACTAGTCTTCATGACTACAAGACAGGGTGTAAGGAAGGACTGAAAGAGGAAGAACAATGTCAAATGAATGCTCCGGAATTCCCTTCGAGGCTGGAGAGAGGTATGCAGTCCTGAGGCTGTGGTGTAAATGCCATATCCCAGTTAGCTTCATTGAATTCTCCCCAGCACTCCAATACTAACATCCCAAAATATCTGATTTCTATGAAACATGGACCAATTTTATTTGATATACAAATCAAAAAGGTCCTCAACATCTGTCTCAGCATTTCTTCAGGTTTCGGAAAAAGAACTAAATGGAAACATAATGTAAAGAATTATAAAGAAAATCTCTAACCCATGAAGGAATTCCTTTTTTAATGGTTATGGAGAGATAAATTGCAAAAACTGTCAAAGATTGAAACCTCTGTCAATAATTAAATTTAAACTTTATGTATTTTCTTCTTGTTTTTTTAAAGTTTTTCCCTTGGTTATTGTTTTGTATTTGAACAATTTAATAATTTAAAAAAATATTACTGTTGCCCTTTCCACTTACAGATGTATATCTTTACCTTGCCATTGAAAGCTCCAACATCTGCGGCATTTTGTGTTCTGAACCTTTGCTACACTGTGAAGAGTTGCAATTTATACTATTATGGCATCATTTTACTATTTGTGAAATATGCCTATGTATAAGCCTTAAATGACACACCGCACCTGTACCCACAACTGCCCAAACCTAAGCAGATTCCTTAGCAGAGGAGAACAAGATGGCATCAGAATATCTCAAGACACATCTCTCTCTCTCTTGAGAGGCAGCAGGTCCAGCTCCTTGCACAGAAGCCAAGCCTGCTGCCTGTGCGCATGCACTCACCTGTTAGCTGAACAGCAGACACATGCGCACAGGCAGCAGGCCCAGCTTCTGTGCAAGAAGTAGGGCCTGCTGCCTGTGCGCATGCTCCTGCTGCTCAGTTGACAGTCAGGCAAACTGATTAGTTTTTCGGGAGGGTTTGTGATAGTTTGTGGTTCATGGTTACCCATGAACCATCACAAACCACCATCTTGCCGGTTCGTGCCCATCTCTAATGTAGATACTTTAAAAGCACTGACACGTACAGCATGCGCACAGAAAACCACACCGCTTCTCTCACTGAAACCTCTTTATTTTCTTTCATAAACTATATTTAGGTTGTAACCTCTGAAACCAGGTGCACAACCTTTTCAGCAATGGGGGACACATCTGGTACAGACTTGGGCAGCATACACGGACACACATATAGGCAGCAAGGGATGGGAAAACAGCAGTCATAGATAAAAGATTCATAGGAAATGGGAGAGTTTGCTCCCTCTTTTATCCTCCAGAAATTCTGGAAGCCAGGCAACAGCGCTTCCCCTCTCAAAGCCCAGTTGGTCGGGGCATCGGGAGTGGCCAAGGGCAGTCCTTAGTGCAATGATGTCACACATATTTACCTGGAAGGAAGGCTCAATGAAGTTAAAGACAATTACGTCTTAGTAAATATGCCTAGGATTGCATATTCCCAACGAAAATGGCTTTCACCTACACAGTGGCATACAGAAATGAAACACAAAACTGTCCAAATGCTTGGGAGAAGTACACCATGTACTTTTTAATGCTATGTGAATTTACCTGGTTACCTAAGTGCCATTCTAGCCTTCTGCACCTGGCTTCATCCCCCTCCAGGGATTAGCGGGGGCCCTTCTGTAGTAGCAGAGTTTATGCAGTTTAACATAAAGGGCTCTTTATCCTGTTCACATGAGCAGCCACTGCAAAAGGGATGGGGAAAGAAATCGGGAGATCAAGTGCTAAACTCGGGCCTCCTGATCAAAAAAGGTTAGATCTGTTTCCTGAGGCTGACAGGTGTGTTTGTAAAGTTAGGAAATCCTCAGTGTTTATAGCCTCTGTCTTTCCATTTTGTGAATTACTAGCTGGCATTTAGCTTCATTAAATGGCGCCAAGGATGTTCAGGTACAGAACAGAACTGCAGAACTCAGTCTGAGCCTTGTCTATTGTCTCAACGGTTGTAGTGCTGAAGAAAGGTCTTGGGCTTTAGTAGAAGCTTCAGTGGTCACACTTCTCCTTGGATGCTGGATGCTGAATGCTGTGCACTACTTTCTATTTCTCCTTCCTCTCTCAGAATCACAGCACATCTTATTGTCAATAAAAATTAATTCTATGAATGCCAAATTGAACACAGAGTCCACGAGGAGGGCAACCCTGCCCCATGAGTTATCAGCAGCTACTTGTTCTATCCTATGGTCACTCCAACATTTAATAAGTAGCCCTGATTCGGTACATTACTGTATACTTGTCCAAGGACCATGCACAACCCTGTTAAACACAAACTTGGAACTATTGTTTAGATCAGAGCCACAAAAATCAGTGCATAAACACCCATACATTACAGATACCATCTGGTGCTAGAAAGCTATTTTCATCAAGACCTATTCTTTGATATCAGTGGGTCTACTTTAAATGTGAAAAAGCTTTAATTCAATCCATAATTATTTAGCACAAGCAAGAAGTCTATCATTATGGTGGATTAAAAATACTTGCAAATTAAACTGTGCTGACTTTATAAGTAAGAATTAAATAGTTTTGACTTTTTTTTCAAGAAATGCAGGCCCCAATATGGCTATGGTTAGCAGCGACTTGAGCACTCTCCGTTGTAAGTAACTTTGTTCCTCTGGTTTCAGCAAGACTGTGTCATGACTCATCTAAGCTGGGTTGGGGCCAATGTCTCTTATGAAATGGTTGAAGCATCTGTGTTTCACAGTGGGCATTTTTATCACTAGTAGAAATTTGATTCAGAACATGAGGGCAGTACAAAGGCCTGATTCGTGGGCGTCTATCAACATTGTCCCACTGTGTATTTTTTCACCTAGATTTACCTGCTAGGACGTACTGGAAGACTGGCCTCATTCACAGCAACCTGTAAAGGATGTTCAGATCACCTTTCAGAGGCAACACATGCCAATATTGTTCAGCTGAAAAAACAAGGTGCCCTATTCCTATGTGGGTTCATTGGCATTTGTGCACCTACTTCAGCAGCTTCCCTCAAGCTAGTGCCCAAGACACGTGTTGGACCTGCAGTGATAATCATCCCAGACTTCCATGGTCAGTGACTATGTGTCAGGGGCAATGGGGTTTGCAGTCCAATGCAACTGGAGGTAAGATCAGCAGAAGTGGCCCAGTTGTAACTTATCCTAAGCCCACACAACTGAAATAACCATGCACTGCTTCTCCCTTACTCTGTTTGTCCAATATGTTACATTTCAGACTGTAAGTTGTACAGGGCAGAGACTGGTACTCTTGTATTCCCTAAAACAATCTGCACAGAGATAGTATTCCATACATTATCATGGCAATAAAAATTAACAAACTTGGAAAGATCTGCTGTTAGCTGGTGGTGGCTGGTGCTGATGGTAACTGGCAGTTCAGGGTGGACAATGGAAGGGAAACCAAACTCCACCAGAGCCCTGCCTCTTCAGAACCCTCTCAGGAATGGGCAACTGGTGATCCTGCAGATGTGGCTGGAAAGCGAATCTCAACCACCCTAGGCAGCACAGCCCATAAGCCTGAGATGAGAAGATTGGTGGTTTAACAACACCTGGAAAGCTACCAGTCACCCGATCCTGCTTTAACAGATGATGTCACAGACTGAACTCTTGGACCTTGTGCATGTAAGCCCAAAGAAACCTAGTTTACTGTGGAGGGCAAACAAGCCCAATTTGCACTGCTTTTTTAAAGAAATGGCTGACCCTGCAACTACACTCACAAGCCAAATTGCTCCAATTCAGCTCTGCTGAGATTTGATTCACTGAACTATCATTGCTAGTGATAAGGTAATCTGGCACTAAACTCATATATCTAAAGAGTTTTTAAAAATTCAGAGGGCAATCAGGAGGAAAGAATGTAGGGGCAGATGTTCCCGTGGTCCTGAACATCACACCCCAATTGCCTACACATCACCAAAACACCACATCTTTACAAGAATGAATCATCACATGGGGGAAACTCCATTTGAATTATTCCAGCTTGAAAAAAGTAGAAGCTCCAGTAGCAGAGGGGAAAAGCCACATTGGGAGCAAAACAGGCCAGATGGATTCAAATCACCCTTTGTGTAGTGTGACCAGAAAAAAAAAATACTTTGAATTATTTGATCATGTAGTCACTGCATGAGTTGGAGGACAATAAGCCATGTACCTTCCTTTGCTGGAAACTGGCCCTAAGCAAGAATACTGGTTGGCCATTTGTTTCTAGGTGGTTGGCAATCCTGCTTGCATATACAAGAGATCACCTAATTTCCTATAGGCTAGTCTTCCCATCATGATGCCCTCCACATGTGCTGGATTACACTTGTTATCATCCCCAGTGGTCCTGATGCCAGCAAATGACGCAAGCTATAAGTCTCAAACACCTGGAGAGCATCAATCAAAGGACAGCTGCAGTTAACCATATTTGAGGGAAAAGTGTGGTGAAGTATTCAGAGCATTGGACTGGGAACGGGGAGAGCCAGCTTCCAATCCCCACTCAGCTATGAATCTCATTTGATGTCACTGGGCAAACCACTTCAGTCTCTCTCTTACACGCCACCAACCTCACAGGGTTCTTGAGAGCATACTCCTGGGGAAAGGGAACCTTTGCAAACCACCCCAAGCTCCTTAGAGGAATGGCTGGATATAAATTAAAACAAACAATTTAAAAGTCATGCATGAACAAGAAACAAAGGAAAGTTGCAAAATAAGCCCAGAACACGGTATTATTTTCAAAAATGTATGGTGGTAGCAGCAGATGCCCTGATAGTCAAAGCAGTGATCTCATGAGTCCTTTGCACAAAAACCATTTAATTTCTTCACCACCATCCCCATCCTCAGGAGACAGAGAACCTGACACCAGAACTGCAACTGGAGCACCCACCACAGGAATTCTTAATTTGTCCATAACAGTATCTGAGAAAGGGTATAATGCTTTACCTACAAAACATTAGATTGGACAATACTACATGAAGACCATTCATGAGAAATGACAGCCATTAAAAGATCTGGAAAAGAAATCTCAAGAGCTAGAGAAGACTTAGGGCCACCCATTTTAATGGACAGCTGTTTCTTGGCCTTTCTTCAAAGCTTCAACTGAATAGATTCAACCTGAGGAGATTCCCCCTTATCAGGCCATTCTCCTTCCTCTCTACCAGAGAGGAGGGAGAAAAAAAGATCTCTCTAACTCAGTGATTCTCAATCTTGGGTCCCCAGATGTTCTTAAGACCAGAGTTTCTAAAAATTCTGGCCAGCACAGCTAGTGGTGGAGACTTCTGGAGTTTTAGTTCAAGAACATATGAAGACCCAAGGTTGGGAACCACTGCTCTAACCCCACGCAGGCTAATCTCATGAGAGGACACACTGTCAATCTCACAACAGCCTTGTGCCTGAGCATCTCAGGGAGAAGAGGGATGTTTACATTTACATTTCCCTAGGAAGGCCAATTCTATAATTAAGAGACAGTGTCAGGAAGAGCAAGCTCCTTTTGCAATATTCTTATGGACAGCCTTTCAATTTCTTCATATGAGACTCAACTAACACTATGAGGAGAAAATAAAGGATTAGGGTATCCTGACATCTCTCTACCATACATACACCAAACTATAACCCACTTACTTTGCCCCACAGAATGCAGTGGGAATCACTATGAATTAAGACAGAAGTTATCTTTATTAACCCCAGCCTAGGGCTTAATTCCCAATCATTCTAGCAATTGACGATACACACCAAGGATGCACTAAAAGAAGTTTAGTGATAAACCCAACCAAAATGTTAACTTAATGTGCCCCCATCAAGGATCATGCAACAAACTAGCCACACTTCTGAAACACTGTCTAATTTCAGGATCTCAAAAACCAGTGGCTGATGACACATTGAACCCAAACAGTTAATACTACACCCAACATTCTGAAATTTACTAGAATAGACATCTGTCAGGTTGTACTGGGGCCATCACATGTAGAACCACTAAACACATTGTTTGCCTTAATTGTACAGACCACATCTATGCAGTCTTAAGATCATCTGAGGAGGCCATGGCAGGCACACTTGATGGGGACATGGGAGAGGGCCTTCTCTGTGGCAGCTCCCAGATTGTGGAATGTTCTCTCTTGGGAGATTAGGTTGGCCACCTCCCTTTTATCTTCCACCAACAACAAAAGACCCAACTTTTCATAAAGGCTTTTAATAATTGAGTCCTGCCTGCTGGTTTTTAAGCTTAGTTTTTTTTTAAGTTTAAATGTTTGTGATCCTTTAATGTATTTTAAATTATTATTATAGTTCAATTCCTTTGCAATGGATAATTTATTGTGTTTTTAATTCTACTTGATTTAAAGTTGTGAGCCGCCTTGAGTCCCTCATCAGGAAAAAGACAGCCTATGAATTGTACTAAATAAAATAAATAAATAGGCAGGAACAGGCAACAATGATGTGGAATTCTTCACATGACATGTTTACCATGGAACTACAGCCACACATAGGATCACCTTTTTGTGTTGTGGTTGAAAGAGCTAACATGGAGGGATTCTCTTTCAAGAGAAAACCAACATTGGCAAAACCAGCATGTTAGCTTTGGGTCAAAAAGTTATCTTCACCAGGCAGAATTAAATGATGCATTTATTATTCGAAGATGTAAAGATAATGGTGTTTTGTGCTACGTTCAGAGTTTGTCAATGTGCATTAGTTTATACAAGTCCTCCATCCACATATTTGACATGCTGGACTATACCACAGCTGTGGATGATGGGACCTATAGTCCAATTCACAGGGGAAGCACCAGGCTGGGGAGGGCAAGCATTATAGAATTAATATAATGTGCATATGTAGCCAACTTAGACAGGCATTTTCAAATGTATATCCTCATAATGGGTGGGAGAAGGCCATGTATTCCTTGATTTTTTAAAAGTTCATTCTCTTTGTAAGGAAAAATCATCCAGCACATATCAAAACTCCTTTAGCCTCAGAAGCTTTTTATCCCCAAAACAAACAGACCTTGATTTCTTATACAAAATGCAAAAACTCTTCACATGCTTTGGGTCATTCATACCTTCATGTCAGGATTTGTTTTTTAAAGGCAAAGGCATCAATTTGTTATATTAAGCAGACAATCTTTGCAGACAATCTGGGGAAAGACTTGGCCAAGTCAAAGTTCCTACTTGCACCCTGCAACCAACCAAAAAAAAACAACCCCCAAACATCTGGCATAAATTTGTGATGTTTGTTTCTTCACTGTTTCTTTCATAGACAGCCCTGCAAAACTACTGAAAATATTGATTTGGAATCGCCTTCCAGCCTCATTCTGATAACAGGCTTGTGACAGAAGGGATAGTAAAGGGGAAAATGTTATTACAGTTCACACTGCTGCTCTTTTCTCACTGACAATTACCAAGAGCTTCTTAGTTTACAGAAACAGGAAGGAAAACTCCAATCAAAAGTTACACAAACAGGCTCTTTTGAAGAAACAGAAATTATCAGAGACAGCCAGCTGCAAAAGGAGTGTCGGATTTCTACAAAAACCTTGAAGGGAAGGGAGAAAACATTCAAGTAATTTCCCCCCATTGCGTCAACCCCTCTGTTTCCCTTCCTCAGGAATTCCAAACTCTCCTCCATTTTTAACTATAAAGATGTTTTGAGCAGTTCTCCTCACTCATAAATGCCTCACACTCTTCCTAAGGGACTGAGCACCCTGGCTTTGAAAGGGTGGGGGAAGACCAGCCCTGAAATCATGGGGTTCGGGAAAAGAGTTGCCAGTTTCCGATCAACTCATAATTCCCGAAGAAACTCCACCTACATAATGAAAGACCAAGGAATGCTAATAGCAGGGTAACTTTCTAAAGCCAGATGTGTCTGCTAATCCAAACTAACTGTTTTTCCACCCACCAAGAGGAAACCTCCCCTTTTTACCCCCTGCACACAAAATTAAAGGATACTGCCTCCTTACTCCATAAAATAAAATAAAACACTTAAACCAACAGCCTTACTAGCTGTTGACACCAAAGCAGACATATAATTTTTCTTTGTTTCTTTTTCCCCTTTCTTTCTTGACCCACCATTCTCGATTTGACACCCCTCCCGTTGTTTTCTCACCGTGTTGTAAAGCAAGGCATCGGAATCTCCTGGTTCTGACAGCTCGCTCAGTTTCCGATCCCAGTGCAACAGGTTCGGGTCCCCGCTTTCCAGCACCTCCATGGCCGGTTCGAATCCCAGCCAGAGACCCAGAAGGGCAAGGCAAAAGACACGCACTCTCGGGACCGGGAAACACACGCACACTTTTACCAGCAAGTCACGGGAAAACAACCCTGTCCCATAGAGCAAAAAAAAAAAAAAAAATAGTAACAGTCACTTTAACAATCGCTTGCAGCGTCTCCCTCCTATTCAGTGATCACTTATCATCACCCCTGCGGGAAAAGGGGTTGAAAAATCTATAACAAATTTGCAAACTTGGAAGAGGCAACACAGTTAGGCTCTGCCCAAGACGCAACAGCTGGATAGCGTTGCATCTGTGACCCGACCCGCTGTGTTAAGTGGATGCATTAAGCTTCTCATCTAGAACTACGCTCCCTACCAACTCCACTAGATCCTGCCCGGAGATCCGCCAACCTCAGGGTTAACACTAGTTCCTGCCTCCCCTTTAGTCCCCCCCACCAACGCTGGGTTCCATCCCCGGCCAATCAGAGAAGCGAAACTCGGTTGCCTCTGCGCCTCCCGGCCAATCAGAGTCCAGAAACCCCTTCCCGTTCCCCTCCCACCCTCTCAAAAGCCACTGGCCATTCCGACGCTTTCCCCAGCTGTGGAATGTGGACGGGGAGCTGTCCCGTTGACGTCATCGAAAGGGGAAGGCCCGCGGGTTGTTTTTAATCGAGGGGGGGAGGAGGGCCCTACCGTAGTGTCGCTTGGCCCTTGCTGACCAATAGCCTTTCGCCTTGGAAGTTCCACCGACTCGGCTAGACTTGCAGCCTTCGGAGACTGACAGGCGCGGCTGCCAATGCGTTAGCGACAAGACTACAGTTTTGTAGGGGGGGAAACTCCGCCTACTCCTTGGGAGCAAGGATCAAAATAAGGCTTTTGAAAGCAGAGGGGTTGCGGTTGACCGATTGAACGGGAGAGACTGGCTGGCAGTTTGCAAAGATGGAGAGGAAGTTGTTCCAAGCAAACAGAGTTTACATCTCCCCTTCCTTGAGTTTAAGACTCGAGTTTAATACCCGGGGCGCGGGGGCGTCCGCATCGCCCGGTGGTTCCGGGTTGATTCACCCTGGAATTGGGGCCAAAGTCCTCCTTTCCTAGGGAAGCAAGCACGCGCTCAGGGATTTGCAAAGAGGATGATCTCCCGGCTGAAGGCGGCTTTGAGAGCCGGATCCTGGCTAGCCAAGGTGGCTGGGGGCCCGTTGCAGTCCCGGCCTCTGAAGACACGGATCAAGGTTCCCTGATAATTCATTATTTACTTCACTTTAAATTCCACTTTCTGAAGTTTTCGGGGTAGGTGGAAACCGATGGTAACACTATCCACTCACTTTATTTATTGCCGCTTCAGACGACTAAGTAACCAGGGTTTTCTGGGTGGGACTGTACACGTTATGTTAAAAACATAACAGGCAAACAGTTAAGAAACAGAACTAAAATAAAACTAGCAACAAAGAATGAAAACAGTGCATCATCAAAACACAATGATAGATGAAAAGTGTGTATACCCAAAGGAACATGAATCCCGCAGTAAATGTGACCCGGCACCAAGATCGAGGACAAAACTGTGAGCTGCAGGATAGGCGCATTTTGCTGTTTTGTTTGGAAGGGAATTTTCAACAGCCCTCCAGCACAGCTTCTGGGAATGTGAGTCCCAGATTACTAACTTCTCCACACTCTGATTTAGTAAGGCTTTTCTTCTGCTTGCAGTAGTTTTCGAACATTTCAACAACAAAAAATTATTTCCCTTTTTACAAGGGGAAGGGTAGTCATGAAAACACAAACCTCTTTTGAAACAACAGGAGCATGGCTGCCTTTGTTGTGTCTGACAGAGGAAACCTTGTGCTGTTCCAGCACTGCTGTTGTTATGGGCCCTGACGTATGGCTACCCCATGAATGAGTGATCTCTCAAATGTCCTGTCCTCAACAACCCTTGCAAACACAAGTCTGAGACTTCCTTTAGGGAGTCAGTCCATCTCATATTTGGTCTTCCTCTTTTCCTGCTACCTTCCGTGTTTCCCAGCATTATTGTCTTTTCCAGAGAACCCTGTCTTCTTACAATGTGCCCAAAGTAAAGCAGACTCAGTTTCAACATTTTTGCCTTCAGAGATAGAGGTCAGGCTTGATTTGATCTAGGAGCTACTTGTTCGTCTTTCTGGCAGTTCAGGGTGTCCACAAAGCTTTCCTCCAGCATCACATTTCAAACAAATCAATTTTTTTCCTGCCAGCTTTATTTACTGTCCAGCTTTCACACCTGTGCATGGTGATTGGAAAAATAATAATGTGGATGATCTTGGTCTTTGTCTCTAGTGACACATTTCGCCATCTGTTGCGGATGTTTAGAACTGGGATGCAGATTGTCTGATCCTTTAGATGTTGTGAAAATGCTGCTCCCTTCAGCTATAACCTGCTTAGCGAAAGATAAGGGATGATGGAAATTGCAGTCCAGCTATTTCTTGAAACCGTATATCCTCCATTCTGATTTAGATTGTGAAGTTATGACACCTGAAATGAGCTAGGCTGCCCTCTCTTCTCCCTGCACAGAGCAGGAAAAACCTTCTTGTTAATTAAGCACTATGTAGGATTTTAGCTGATGTTCTTCACAAAAAGAAAAGCACATGTTGCAATGAGCTAACAAAAATGGGTATGGTATTTAAGCAGTCTGTTCCGCACCTCTGATTTCCCAGGAACAAAAGAACATAAGAGTCTCAATGGCAGAAGCAGGGAAGCCTTTTTCAGCCCAGGAGACAATGTTGAGTTTCAGAAGAGTCTTGGGGGATATATTTCAGCAAAAAAATGGAAAGCAAGGAAGGGAAGAGGCACGGATGGAGTAAGTGAGGCCAAACCAAGTGGCCATGTCCCAGTTGATACCCATTTAGACATTTTCCCACAAAACAGAGAAAAAAGATGGCTCACGTACCTGCATGTCTCTGCAGGTGTAAGCCCCAAAGAAAGAGCCTCAGAGACTATAAATAGAATTTAGTTTCATGCCTGCAAAACACAACTCAGATCTATGCGAGAAGTCTAAATCTTTGTAAAATTTAAATATCCTCCTTTTCTCTAATCACTTATTGAAGAGAACAGCAAGCAAAATCCAAAGTTGATCCTACCTAGAGAAAACCCATGGTTTGCATTAGCTGTTACTAATACTTCCCAGTCATTTCAATGAGTCTGCTCTAAAAAGGACTAACAGATTTAGAAGAGGAGAAGCTGCTTGTGGGCTGGATGAGGAAGCAAGTCCCTATAACCAATATCTGTCTACAAGCAGGAGATTCTCCACCCCTGCTCTATGGGTTCAAATATTTAACTGAATGTCTGTTTCTAGAGTGAGTGAAGTGAAAGACCAGATCTGCCCCTCCCATACCGTATTCAGAAGCCAACCATATGGGGAGTAGAATCAGATTTCAGGAATACACCAGAAGATAATATTGGGATCACGGGCCATATGGCACACCATGAAAACATTGCCCATGCTAATTACCTGGGCTAACAAATTCTGACAGCCAACAGTGGTGCTGGGAGGATCCATGAGTACAATCACACACATTCACATTTAATATCCATGAAAATGCATTGCCTAGAGATGTAGACCATTACATTTAGTGATTTAGATTTTACAACAAAGATTTTTACCATATATGGAGGAAAAAATTCCATGTGTTCAAGTGGGATTCAAAAAAGGAGAAACTAGAGATTGTATTACAAATATATTTTGGTACTGGGGCATGCCAATGCATTTTAGAAGAAAGTTGGTTTGTACCATATATCTTAAAAATAGGTCTTTGACTCTGGATCATGAAAACTTCAGATTGTTGTAAAAGAAAGGGGTGAGCCACAACATTTGATTGTCCTCGTCATAACCTCTAGACAAAAGTTTCATGTGCTGGATCAGGGTGGAGAAAATTGAGAAACAGAATGGTTTCCAGTTGCCTAAGTATCAGACAAGCTGGCTGAACAGCTCGGTGAGTTAGATGTCCTTTAGCATCACAATGTATTGCTGAAGACCAAAGCTAAGAACATCCGCGCTATGGTATTCTAGATGCCTGTGTATGGATGTGAAATCTGGACAATAAAGAAGGCTGCAGGAAAACATTGGATTCATTTGAAATGTAGTGTTGGAGGAGCTTTACTGATACCATGGACTACTAGAAAGACAAATAAGTGGGTTCTTGGTCAAATCAAGTCCAAGTTTTAACTAGGAATATAGATGACTGAGGCTGTTGTAACTATATACATATAATAAGAAAAACACGCTCACTGGAGAAGACAATAATGCTAAGGAAAGTAGAAAGTAGTAGGAAAAGAGGAAGACCTAACATGGGATGAATTGACTCAGTAAAGAAAACTACAGTCTTTAGCTTACAAGACCTGAGTATGATTGTTAATTACAGGATCTTTTGGAAATCATTCATTGCTGTAAGTCAGGGGAAAAAAATGCAATGGCATATAACAAGAGTATGTGGTCACTGCTGACCAATTTGGAACAGGGTCAAAGTATATAAGTAAAAACAATGCATCTCTAAGAGCAATTTATGGCCATTTAGAGATAACTGGATTCCAGCTCCTATTAGACCTAGTCACTGTGGATGATGGGACTTCTAAACCAGCAGCACTGGAGGGCCACAATTTCACCACTCCTGCCTTGATGTTTGTCCCAGCTGAAAACAGAGATGGGAAACTTTTATTATTATTACAGCTCCAAGAATATACGAGACACCATGGCTGCTGGTCATGCTGTTTTGAGATATTACAAGTAGTAGTCCAAAAAGGTAACTTTTGACTACCTCTGACTGAAAACTAGGAAATCATTAATAGAGGCATTTGAGCAGCCTGATCCCATTTATGCTCATGTGGAAGTCAATTCCATTCAAAATGTATTGCCTCTGACTTCCAGGTAAGCATGGACAGGATGATAACTTTAATGAACACTCCCTGGTTTTCATTACCAAGGGAACGAAAGTTGATCTTAAACATCTTCCTATACAGTTGTGTTAGCATTGCAGCCATTCACAGGGACCCAATGTATGTGGAGGCTTTATTTTATTGTATTTATTACATTTTCAAAATGCTCAATAAGCAAAGTTCTCTGGGTGGTGTCCAGCTTAAAGCACGTTGGCCTGTGAATGGCTGCCAGGACAAAACTATCTTTTGCCATTAACTTTCTTTAATGCTTTTTAAAACACAAGCCCAGTTAAAGGTCATGTGAGCACAGTTTAAATTCTGTTTGCAAAAGGCTTCCAAATGCAAACTCTCTTGTATGCTTGGGCTGAGCAATTTCAGAATTGGTTCTCAAGGAGTTCTCATGCCCAGCTGTTAAAATCTTGGCTTGGGCAAAATACCTTGACAGGTTGTTGGCACTTTTGTCATTTTCTGCAGACAGGAAATGTCACAGCTGTGCTTTTAAAGAGGCAGCTCTTCTGTAACTAAATATATGCGTGTAAAGTTTAAGCAAAATGATCCCTATCATTAGGCAGAGGGAGTTGCATACCTCATGCAGTAGATGCTGGAGCTGGTGACCAACATATTCCCCCACCCCCTCACCGCACTCTCCTTGCCTGCCCCCACCATCTTGAGATGGAGTCCCAATGGCAGCAGTGCCCATAGGTTGCTAGCCTGTCCACATGAAGACTGGGCCCAAACAGAGACTGTCTTCACCCTTTGCCCACCCTGTCCAGGTGTTCAGGAAGCTGGGATGCACATCTGCCAAGATGGCAGACCAGAGGCAAGACAGTGGGGAGAAAGCCTGGGGCAGAATCCTGTGTTTTCCTTTGGCTTGTACCATCATCCATCATGCAGGACTCTTTCAGAGCTTGCATAAGGCAGCTCCCACTTAGTATCCCTTTGCATAAGCAGAAGTCCTGTTACTTTGAAAGAGGTGATCTCTGCTTGATCTCTAGCTTGCAGCTATGCAGATACAGAGGGTGCCGAAGCTCCGTCTTGCTCTCAACAGGATACAGGCTGTTCCTGTTTTTGAATTGCAACCTAGAATCCCCCCAGTTAGCATGGCCATAGGTTCACTGGGGATTTTGTGAGTTGTTGTCAAGAAAAAGTAACTTTTCTCAACTCTGAATAGGATTCAGGGTTTCATGAAGCCTTATTTATGATCCAGAAAGAAGAATGAACTCTCTCCTCTTTGGATTTCATCAGACCATTTCTTTTTCCCTCTTTCTTTTCCAACCGATATCCTTCAGAACAGCGCTTTTCTCCTTCCATTGTGGGATCAGGGGCAGGAAATTGGACACAGAGCTCTTTCCTCCTGCCCTCCTCTCCTTTCCTTAAGATGTTGGACTTTGCTGTCTTTTCTATCTCAAGCACAATCTCCTCCCCGCCTCCTCCGACAAGCCATTTTAGGCCAGCGCGACTTTTACAAGGCTCAAAATTGCCATCATTATCATTACAAAAAAGAACTAGAAGAGTGCAATGTTCGACATATCAGACAAGAGCTCACTTGGGTGCCTAAGCTAAAGCTATTATCTTTCAGCCGTTGGCCCATCTCTGCAACAGGGGGGGGGAAGTGCCGGCCTAATTTTCAAGGCTGGCTGCAGGAAGTAATTTGGATCCTCCGATACATGAACACAAGGATTTTTGTGAAAGGAACATTTCCTGCCCCCTTGCCCCTTCCTGCAGCCATTTGTGTCTTCCTGAAAGATTCTTCAGATTATGGGGGGTATAAACAGTATGGGGCAGAGAGGGTGGCAGGGTTGGGGTGGCCACTGTTGGAAGAGATTGGATGCAACTTGGCTTTCACTGAGGGCAATGTATGCATAAGGAGAAGAAGACAGAGAAGATTTTCCTTGAGTTTCCTACATGTTCTTTACCAGCTCCGACCTTCCTTCACCCTAGTGTGATATTCAGATTGCTGGTATCCCTACCTTCTTTCTCGCATTTCCTTTCTGATTGCTTTTGAAGAAGAAAACAAAACAAAAGGAACTGGTACATCCACGGAAGTCCAGATCATAAATGAGAGACAAAGTCTCAGGATGTAGAAAGTCGAAACAAGCTCTTTATTCTGTATTTCTTTAAATGAGTTGCTAAAAAGCTCTGGCTCAATGCGTTTCGGCGAAGCCTTCTTCAGGCTCAGTTCCTGAGCTTTTTAACGACTCATTTAAAGAAAGACAGAATAAAGAGCTTGTTTCTACTTTCTACGTCCTGAGACTTCGTCTCTCATTTATAATCTGCTTTTGAAGGAGACACTTTGCCCTTGTTCTGGTTATCTAGAACTAGGACTGCTATTATGTTTCCCATTGCTTTTCCCTCCTCTCTTTCTTCTTAGAATAAGTACAAATGTGATTTATTTCCAAAGGAGGAACAATGCTCTGCTTAGCAAGGCAGTTTTCAGTGGTGGAATCCACAAGTGACTGCTGCTTGTTCTCCTAACAGCCATTTAATTAATTGTAATTGTGCATATGCACTGTCAAGTCATTATTGTGTATTGTCAAGTGACTCTTACAGGATTTTCAAGGTAAGTGACACATTTAAGAAGTGGTTCTACCAGTTCCAACCTCCTCTCCAGCCTGGAGTTTCCATGGCGAAGTGCGGATTAAAACCTAGGTTGCCTGCATTTTAGTTCATCCTTCTATCCAGTACACCAGTGGTAGCTAGTCTTGGGTCCCCAGATGTTCTTGAACTAAAACTCTAGAAGCCTTCACCACTAGCTGTGCTGGTCAAGATATTTGGAAGTTGTAGTCCAAGAACATCTGGGGACCCAAGGTTGGGAACTACCGCATTACACCATACTGGATATCTTAATTACATGCCATTGATTCTTTGAAAAGTTCCGCTTTGCAGCATTAGCTTATATGTAGGATCAAGAGTACGCTGTGGAATGTTGCTGCCCAAACCAGAGTGGCAGACCTTACCTCTCCCATATCAAGTGCAGAGTACTCAAACCTGACCTAGAATATTGAGGCAAATAAGGCGAGAGAGAGAGAGAGAGAGAGAGAGAACCTCCATATTTATCTCTCACCATACCTAGCACTGAAAGTACAGTAGGACCCCCATAGCCACTGGATCAGCATCCACTGATGCACTTATCCGGTACCTGAAAATATTAAATTAAAAAAACAGAAATACATATTTATAGTATTTTCATGATGTATTTACCAGAACTAGTCACTAGAGGGAGACAGAGACAATGCTATGTATATCGTTTGCTACTTCCATGGGGTTTTTTTGTATCCGTGGAGTGAGGGCTTAGAATTGATACCCTGCGGATACCATGGTCCTACTGTACAATAATAAGAATATAAAGGACTAGCAATGGCTGCCTTTTCCTGACATCCAAGATCTGCTGCCTAAGGCAGCTGCCTCACTTTCTTAGTAGCAAGGCCAGCTGTGTACAGAGTCCAGTCCATCAGTGGCACTCTACAAAGTTTCGATGTACAAAAGCCAGATAAGTTATTTGAACTGCCCCAAAGGTCACACCAGGCACAGTGCCTGCAATTGCCTTTAACTGAAACATTCCCGTCAAGCACAAGAGCAGGGGGAGGGGAATGGACGGAGGGACCGCAGAAAAGAGTTTTCCTCATCGCTCATCCTGGAAAATGCAGAGAACATCTGGACGGATGCCAGGGACTCCCAACTGGTTCAAAGCTCTGCAATTCTCCGGAAAAACATCACAAAATGAAAATCCGGTAATGTCATTTTGCAATGTCTAAAATGGTGAAGGTGCTCACTGGTTTCCACACCTCTCCTCGTGAATTAGGCACTACTAGTACAAATGCAGGCCCAATTACACGTAATGTTAACTGTAAATAATCAGCATGCACATGTTTTTAAAAATATTAAAGTTTATGGGAGGCAGCATGAGGAATGTGAGTGCTGTAGGGTGTGAATGGTGAAGCTGCCTAGAAAATTTGAGGAATTATAATGCACAATATGAATCTCTTCTTCAAGGTCTGATATCATTCCACTGCCTAAAAAGTTGCCTACAAACAGTCCAAATGATTATAGACCGGTGGCACTAACTTCAATTTTAATGAAGTGCTTTGAACAGTTAGTTCGGAAATATATTATCTCCTGCCTTCCGGATTCCTTTGATGGGCTTCAGTTTGCTTATAAAGAAAATAGATCTACTGAGGATGCGATTAATACAGTGCTTTATATGGTTTTATCCCACTTGGAAACACAAGGGAATTATGTAAGATTGCTGTTTGCGGATTTTAGCTCTGCTTTCAATACCATTATACCTCCCAGATTAATAGCCAAACTTAAAGATCTAGACTTTCCAGATTCTATCTGTCTGTGGATTTTGGACTTTCTAACAAACCGTCCACAAAGGGTTAAACTGAATGACTACATCTCTACTGACAAGATACTCAGCACTGGCACTCCACAAGGCTGTGTCCTTAGTCCACTACTGTTCTCTATTTATTCATCGGATTGCACCAATAACCATCCCAGTAATAGGATTATCAAATTTGCAGACGATACAACACTAGTAGGACTTATTTCCGGGGAGGATGAGTCTGCGTATCGGGATGAGGTATTACAACTATCCTGTTGGTGTAAAAAAAACAATCTTCTATTTAACATCCAAAAAACCAAGGAAATTATAGTGGACTATAGGAAAAAAAGGGCAGACATTCGGCCACTGTATATAGATGGAGTCCGTGTGGAACAGGTGGTTGAATGTAAGTTTCTTGGGACCATCTTAACAAATGACCTGACTTGGAGTGCAAATACTGCTGCGTTAATCAAGAAGGCGCAACAACGGTTGTATTTTCTAAGGACTCTTAGAAAACAACAATTGACTGAGAGTTTGTTAACCACCTTCTATCGGAGTTCGATTGAGAGCATATTATCCTACTGTCTCTGTGTATGGTTCGCGAGCTGCACAGTGGCAGAAAAAAAGGCAATTCAGAGGGTGATTAAGACGGCCCAGAACATCATTGGCTGTTCACTCCCCTCTTTGGAAGAATTGTATAAGAACAGATGTAAGAGGAAGATATCCAACATATTGAGTGACTCCTCTCATCCGGGATATCAACTCTTTAAACTATTACCATCGAGAAGGAGATTCAGGGTATTGAAAGCAAGGACAAGCAGATTCAAGAACAGCTTTTACCCAAGTGCAGTACTGAGTTTAAATGCAGGGTCATAAGTGTCTGGTGGAAATTTAAATTGCGGAGAGTAACGGGGTATTTATATCTGTATGGAGAGTGTGGTGTATATTTTAATTTTTTTTTTTGTAGTGGTGTTGTCCAGTTTTTACCTTGGGAAGAGCACCTCATTTCGTTGCACCCACTTGTGAGTGTAATGACAAATAAATTTCTTATGTCTTATGTCTTATGTCTTATATGTAAGTCTAGTCTAACACATTCTTGCAAAAACCAAAAAAAAAATAGCATCTCAGAGTGGACACATAAGAAATAAAAAGGTAATGTCCTGTAATTCTGACTCATGGTAACCCTTTTTGGGGTTTCCTAGGTAGAGAGTACTCGGAAGTGTTTTGTCATTCCCTTCTTCTGGGGACATCCTGGGACTGTGCAGCTTGCTCAAGGCCGGGCAGTAGTCAAAACAATTATGAGATCTGAATCTCACTATATTGAAGGAAACCATGACTGGATTCCCTGTGTGTAAGCTCAGTCTGCTGATCAGGGCAATTTCAAGATGCCCAGCTTTCCGTTTTTAGGATTCTTTTATCTTTTAAGTGGACGTGAATTGGATGGTTCTTCAAACAGAAGACGGCTTCAAAATAGAAGACTGCTCTCTTTAGCATTGAGTACATGGCCACTATATGTTCCCTCCACCCCAAAGGCAATCTGTGTGCGATCAGCCAGGCTATTTTGCCACCAGAGAAACAAAGCATCTCTCCGCCATCCTTACATTAAAAATCCAACAGTTGTATGTTGTATAATTAATGGCTTCCTAGCTTCCCATAACACCTAAAATCTAATGGCTGATGCAGATGCCTTAGTTAGTCTACCTAATCACAGGGCCGGCCCATGCAACAAGCCATGCCTCTCTCTTCCCTGCTTATGGCCTCCAGAGGCTTGCACAATGGTTATACCTCGGATTGTTCTTAACAAAATGGAAAAGACTAACAGTAACAACAGCAGATTTACTCTAGGGTATTCTTTAAAAATAATAAATGCCAATATCCATATTGCTTCATTATGTGGACAAGGAGTAACATTATAACCCCAAACATATTATGATGCCGTTCTGGCAGGTATCAGATAAGAATTTCTGTAAATTATGGAAGTAACGTAGATTTCTTCGTCCAAATAACATTTCTCTGGACGTGAGTTACTCTATAATTTTTTAAAAAATTGCAGCATTTTTAGAATGCTATGGAAAGTGTTCAACATGACGCATTACTTATAACATGCATGGCTTCTAATTTAAGTCTTTATAGATGACCCAGACAGAAGAGTGACAAAGACAGACATGCAGAACGGCTGAACTATTGAATTCCACCATGCTATGAACTTCAGAGAGACAATGTTAAACTATTTATAGATGTACATTCTTCCATTAAACCAAAGCCCTCTAGATGGGCCATAGTCTGAAGAACCCAGAACAATGGAAATATAATGATTGATTAAAGATTACAGAACATCACCCTTAAAACTAGTATAAATATGTGTTTTAATCTTAAAACAGTAGTGGTCATTGGATCAAATGGTGCTGTGTTCAAATCACTACTCGACTATGTGTAGTGCGTTTTATGGCCAATTGCACTTTTGTTAATGTGAGAATAACATGGAATAATCCCTTGAACACCCACCCCTGTGAACCCATGGAAGAAGTGCAAGATACAGTCATGATTTTTAAAATGGACTTTAAGTTGAACTTTAAAGGATGTTAGTGTTAGAGAGATGTGTCAAGAGTCTTTTGTATTTGAGACTCATCCTTTAGTTATGAAACTCAGTCATGAACAAAGCAAACTAATCTATGAAATCTGGGAAGTGAGACCTACTCTGACACTCAGCTCTTAAGGATTTTTCTCTTCTAATTACAGGCTATCTATAACATTTGTTTCTGCCCTGAAATGCCCAAAACATCAATCGTGTAGCCAAGAAAGAACTGCAGTCAAATGAATCATGTTGATTTTACTTTTTCCATTTCTCCTCACCAGTCTAATTTCCTTGGTAGGGAAACTGCTGGGATTTTTAAAATGGCAAAACCTACATGTATTTTTGGGATGATATAAATGTTTCTACAGAAACAAAGGAATCAAAGACGCCTCGGAGTATCTACCCACTGCTTCATAATCCTTTTTTTTAAAAAGCCTTTTGAAATCCCCTCCCAAATTAACAGGTTTATTAAGCCTCACAGTGCCATTCTGATAGTTTTTATATACGGAAATGAGATGTGGAAAGCAACCAGAGCTGAAAAAAACTAGCAAACTTTGATCCAGTCAGTGGGTAAGTGACTGTGTTGTTTACATGGTCAACAAATGTGGGGTTGTTGACAGACAGAAGGGCTGGAAAAGCTTTTGTCCCCTCTCAAGAATGGCCTTCCTTTGAGGGCATTTTGTCTAGGATTGCGTACGGACTGAGGGTTCAATTGAAGCCCGTGGTGGGTGGGGCCAGAGGGGGGGTAGAGTTCTTTTTCAAATATCCTCCTTTCTTCCCATCTCTGCTCTTACACCTGTGGTTGTCAGTCATCAGTCTCCAGATGTTCATGGACTAAAACTCCCAGAAGCTTTCACCACTAGCTGTGCTTGCCAGGATTTCTAGGAGATGTAGGCCAAGAACATCTGGAGATCCAAGGCTGAGAACCACTGTCCTACACATTCTCTCTCTCTCCCTCCCTCCCTCCCTCCCTCTTCTACTCGAGATTTATTGTGAAAACAACAAATCATTCTTCCCAGTAGATATTCATTTGATTTGTTTGAAACGTGATGCTGGAGAAGAACTTTACAGACACCCTGGACTGCCAGAAAGACAAAACAGTTGGGTTCTGGAGCAAATCAAGCCTGATCTATCTCTGGCAGCAAAAATGATGATACCGGGGCTGTCCTGCTTCAAGCACATCATGAAAAAGCAGGATTCTCTGGAAAAGTCGATGATGCTGAGAAAGACTGAAGGCAGCAGGAAAAGAGGAAGATCCAATACAAGATGGATTGACTCCCTGAAGGAAGCCACAGGGTTGAGTTTGCAATTGCTGAGCAGAGCTGTTGAAGACAGGACATTTTGGAGATTGCTCATTCATAGGGTCATCATATGTCAGAGGTGACTTGATAGCACATAACAACAACACAGTGGTTTAGGTCTCTGGCTGCGGAGCCAGAGGCTGGGAGTCCATTTCCCATTGTGCTTGGGGCTGGACTTGATGATCCACATGGTCCCTTCCAGCTCTGCAGTTCAAAGGTTAAAACAGAAATGTCCCAGAACACCATTGTGTGGACAAGTTCAAAGCTGTACTAAACTACCATTCCCCATCATCCCCAGACAACTTGGAGGATGGCCACTATAGCTCATCCCATTTGGACAGGGATGTGTTAGGAAAGGCTTTTCCTGTCGTACTATATGACAAGACCAAAAAGAAAGCACAAGCTGAAAAATACAGATATGGTTTATAGGGTTATTTCAGGATTGTGGGTCCATACTTCACGAGATCTCTATCTTGACACCACCAGCACCACCATCTCTTGGAGAATTCAGCTTGCCTCAAGCACTCCAAGCTTGCAACAGGCCAGGGCCTGACTTTGCCTTTGGAATGCCCTTTACAGAAAGATAACAACATGGGGGCACAGGTGGCTATGCAGCCTATTTCAACCCTTCCTGGAGATCAAGAGCTATGAATCAGCTCTTACTCATCAATGAAGTGGAACAGTACTAGAGTAAATAACAATGAGAGAGAGAGAGAGCGCATGAACTTGTTTATCAGTCTTCAATGGTATGTTCATAGATCCATCAATATAGATGTACTGGGGCATGTAGAAATCAAAACATTGCCGACTTCAAAAAAAGAGCAGGCCCCCACCAATTTTTTTCTTAAATTGTAACACACACACCCCTGAATGCCATAGCCAACCTTATCTTTTCAACCTTTTGAGTACCTGAGCCCTCATTTAGCCCTCATTCAGCTTCCACGGTGCCAGTTTTTTCTCAAGCAGACATCTGGACCACTCTTTAAAGGTATTATTCTTATATGTGTGTGTATGTATAAAAAGCCTATAAACTGGCTTTTTAAAGAAAAACAATTATTGGTTAAAATATATTGAGAAAAGGTCCATCAATAGCTGTTAACTGTTCTTGCTAAAGAGTAGCCCCAGGATCACAAAATGGGAGTTTATTTATGACATGCAGACCCCAGCACAAAATGCAGAGGGTCAGCAATGAAGACTGCTTTTCTGAAACATCTTACTGGCCCCTCTTAGAAACCAGACACACATGCAGGTGAGCCTTTTATTGCTCTCGAAGGGTTCTTTAGATTTTAAGTATATGTATCTTTGAAGCATTAAAACTCACAGGCTCGCAGCTGTAAAGTTACACCAATGAGCCCATCATATGGAGCTGCTGTGGCTAGGCACCTTGGAGGTAGTGAGGTCCTTTTCATTTTGGGGGAAAGTGAGAAAAGGGTGGATGCAACCGGGAAGAAGCGCCAGGAAAAAAGACTGACATATTTAGATATGGATGAAAAGTGAAAATGACATGGAAGTAAGAAATAGACAGCAAAAGCAAAAAATAGCCTTTATTATTTGTATTCTTATCAAATATCTTTGTACATTTTATCAAATATGACGGCAGCAGTGGATGATGATGGCAGTGGTGTCGCAGTGCAATGATGCTAACAGCAGCGGTGCAGCAGGAGCAGGACAGAAGCAGGTAGCAGACCCACCACCAGGCACAAACTGAAAAACGAACCACAAACAGGTCCGGTTTTCCTGTTGCTTCCTGGTTCATGGCTAACCACAAGCCATCACAAACCACTATTTTTCAGGTTCATGCCCATCTGTACCTGGAACTCTATGCATGCAGAGCATCTGTTCTGCCATTATTCTACCTCCTTTTTGCTCTCTCATAATCCATTACCTGATCCTTTTAATAGAACATGCAAGGGACTGACACTTTGCATGCAAAACACATGTTTCGTTATTCGGGACGAATAAAAAGGGTAAATATTCATCACTTCGTATTCATCAAGGCCTCTGGAATTGACGAATACAAAGTGACGAATAATACACAAATCAGCGATTTCTGACAAATATTGCGATTCATTTCTTTTATTCATCTCCATGTCTACTTGAGATATTTGAGTGGTTTTATCAGTTCTGCACCCCCAGTGAGCTTCTCTGATTGAGGAGGAATTTGAACCCAGGCCTTCTGAGTCCTAGGGTGTCACTGTAGCCACTACAGGACATTGAGTATCCTACCTTACACTACATCAATGTATCCATTTCCTTTCTACTGCTGTCTAAGTTAGTAAACATCTCATTATGGATACAAGTTCCCCAGTTTCACTGTACAGTATACTGTGTGAAGGACTTCCTCTGATCTGACTTGAATCTCTTGACAACCCCATTGCACTGGATTGGCCCCATGTTCTAGTATCATGAGAGATGGAAAAAATCTATCTCACTTTCTCCACACTTCTGACAAGTCTACTTAGTCATCCTTTGTTCATTTAAACACCACTAAACACAGTAACCTTTCCTTATAGAGGAGTTGCTTCAATCCCTTTGACATCTGGGTTGCCCTCTTCCGCAGTTTTCTAATTACCTCTACCATAGGTATACTTAAAGGAAAGGTGGGCATGTCAAGATGCCTGAATGTTGGAGGGATTCGCCCATTCCTAGAAGCCCCATCTCCCAAAGACTTTACATTCACTGATCTACATCTACCCGTTTAGCACTCATGTCTTCACTCTGGACAGATACTTGGTGTGCCTTTTGGCATGCTACTCATACGATTCCTCTTACATTAGAGTTTTTATCAGCACTTACTTCCCTTTAGCCACGATTCTGCATCCAGCAATTCCCTGACTATTAACTAGGCCTATGAGTGTCATGTCTGAATGTTTCTCTTTTAAAAAACAAACGAGAGAACCTCTGCATTTAGAGAAACTCATTCAAGGAAGGATGTACATTGGCACAAAATTCCTGTTTAGGGAATCACAGCTTTGTCCTTGATGATGTCTATAGACTGAGACACAGTCACTTGCAAAAGGAAGGAGATGGAGAATCTGTCAATTGCCTAATTAATCAAAAGTTAATAACAAAGCTATAATCAGAGGGCAAATAATGCTCGACAAAAGCCTTTCTATTCATTCTTCTGGCAATTAAGCTGGATTTGTGTGGCTTCTGTTTTTTTGTCCTTTTTCTGGATGCTTTGGTGATCCATCCTGTGCTTCACTACATTTGCAGGGATGCACCCCCATTTGCTTTGATCTAGCCACTAGGACTGGCTACATCACAGCAGGACTGGATGAATCCCAAGCCAGAATTAAGATTGCTGAAAGAAATATCAACAACCTCAGATATGCAGATGATACCACTCTGATGGCAGAAAGTGAGGAGGAATTAAAGGACCTCTTAATGAGGGTGAAAGAGGAGAGTGCAAAAAATGGTCTGAAGCTCAACATCAAAAAAACTAAGATCATGGCCACTGGTCCCATCACCTCCTGGCAAATAGAAGGGGAAGATATGGAAGCAGTGACAGATTTTACCTTCTTGAGCTCCATGATCACTGCAGATGGTGACAGCAGCCCCGAAATTAAAAGACGCCTGCTTCTTGGGAGGAAAGCGATGACAAACCTAGACAGCATCTTAAAAAGCATAGACATCACCTTGCCGACAAAGGTCCGCATAGTCAAAGCGATGGTTTTTCCAGTAGCGATGTATGGAAGTGAGAGCTGGACCATAAAGAAGGCTGACCGCCAAAGAATTGATGCTTTTGAACTGTGGTGCTGGAGGAGACTCTTGAGAGTCCCCTGGACTGCAAGGAGAACAAACCTATCCATTTTGAAGGAAATCAACCCTGAGTGCTCACTGGAAGGACAGATCCTGAAGCTGAGGCTCCAATACTTTGGCCATCTCATGAGAAGAGAAGACTCCATGGAAAAGCCCCTGATGTTGGGAAAGAGTGAAGGCAAGAGGAGAAGGGGACGACAGAGGACGGGATGGTTGGACAGTGTCACCGAAGCTACCAACATGAATTTGACCCAACTCTGGGAGGCAGTGGAAGACAGGAGGGCCTGGCGTGCTCTGGTCCATGGGGTCACGAAGAGTCGGACACGACTTAACGACTAAACAACAACAAAGCCATGTATTCCTTACATCTTTATGCGTGAACCCATCAGGGATTTTGGCTTCATTGAAGAGGTAGGCGAACCTCAAAGAAGGAAAACATAACCTGATGTTTGGCAAGAATTCTTTGCAAACATCAACCATAGTGGGCTACGAACCATAATGGCAGCAGTTTTTCCAGCTTCCAGTTTTTTCCCCTTGCCCTCTGCCTGGCTCCTCTGCCATTTCTCACCCAAGTTTCAAATATGAATCATTTGCTGGCCAATTATGAGCTTCTTTTAGAGGCTAAGGAAGGATATCAGGCCAGTCAGAGAGGGGTTAACTGGATCCTCTTCTTGGATGCAGCATGTTGTTACAGTCTAACACAGTAGCACACACTCAAGAAGGGATGGGGAGGGGAATGGCAATGTAGGACACACACACTATCATTTGATTGCATAGACACATCTATCCTAACTGTGATTTTACAACCATTCTCAATTTGCCCTGATACCAGGTCATGGGCAGAGCATCTGGGGGATTAACTGAGGATGCAGAAATGACAGGTTACGGCACCAATGTGGCTATCAAATTTGGCTCTACGCTCTATCAATTTTCATAGTCACTAGCCTTGCCTAGCATTATGGAGTAGTCATGTTACAGAAATGAAAAACAAATCACAGTTTCCACCTTCCCACATCCCGCCCCCCATTTTCCTTAAGAAAAAAAACACGATATCAAAAACATGAAGGAAAAGTGGGGGAACTAGAGTAGGAGATCCAAAATAAACCCAGACTACTCACATATTCTATCAGATTTCTACAAAACTTATTTTTAATTCTGGCAAAGAAACTATCAGTAGAGACATGATGACTGCAGAAGTAATGAATACTATAAAAAAAAGGAAAGGAAAAAAAGCAGCAGCAGCTAAAAAAATTTCCAAAAAAGAAATCAGCATCTCATTCCTTTTCTTTCATGAGGTCACTCAGGAAAATAATATTATCTAAAAGAGAAAAAGAAGAAGAAAATTTTTAGAAGTCACACCTTTGAAGATGTATGCACAAAAGTCATGTTTTTATCTTTTTCAGCATTGCCCACTCTGATTGCTAGTAATTTTCTACCCTTGGGGCAGAAGGACTTTTCTCAGCACTGAGAATATTCTAGCTGGAGAAGAAAGAACTTCATTGGTTAAAATATTTCTAACCTACTTGGTATCGGACGATTTCAGGGTGAAGCACCATCAGTGCAATGTGCAATCTAAAACATGTTAATCAATATGGAGTATTTAAACAATTTGAAACCATGCAACCTAACCAAAACCATTATTCAACAGATCAAAATGATTTCATTTTGTAACCAACAGAGACACAAAAACATGAGAGACTCTTTCCTCCATTTTCATGGTCTTTCGTCAACTTCCAAAGAAAGGCTTTTAAAAATCAAATGTTTTAACAAAATAGTGCACAAAAATGCTGTGTCTCTTTTGTTTAAGCTTTCTTTCATCCCTGCATTTTCAATCTGTTGTAATACTTGCATTATATGTATTTAAATCATGTTATTGTTATTATTGAGTGGTCTTTTTTTTGGCAGAAACATAGGATACAAATTTGACTAATGAATAAAACACACACACATGGTTCTGTTCAGTTAGGTCTGCATAACCCCACTGAAACCGTAGCAAACACAGCCAGGGCTGAGCCATACCTTATCCTGGACTGAATGGAGCTGTTGGCTAAAAGTGGAGCCTATTTTAACCCTCTGTCTTAGGGATGGGCAACCTCAGTGGGCTTGAGAGTCAAACTTGTGCCCTACTGCCCATACTGTGGGCTGCACCCGACCAGATATGGCCATTTAAGACAGCTAAGCAGAAAACACCCAGATAGGCACTTCCAATTTCTATTTTGGGGTGTGTGAAGGGATTCCCCTGAAGCTGCTAAATGAAAACCGCCACCCAGAAATGGCTTTTTCTGTTTTGTTTTGTTTTTAAAAGATAGGGTAACTTTGCAGTGAGTGGTTCTAGGGTGGCCTTGAGGTGAGCAAAAAAGTGGCTGCACTGCTGCTCTAGGTTTTTGGATTTCGACTCCTAGAAGTCTGAGCCAGCATAACCAATGAAGAGGAATTACAGAAACTGCTGTTCACAACAGGTGTCGGGTCAATTATCAATTACTACTATACCTTTTTGCTAATAACTAATCCGTTCAGCCTCAGCCTTGAAGCAACTGTGTCACCCCTGGCTCTTGGAAAACTAATTTTTTTGGACTACAGTTTCCCAAACATACTCCAACACTTCTGGAAGGCTCTCAGCTTAGTGAAGGCTGCATTAGAGCTTTCATGACAGCATACTTTGGGGATTAACGTAACACAACAAATTTACTTGCACTTTCTCCCTTTCCCCGTTTATTCTTACCTACCTTTCTCAGCTCCCTGCAAATGTTTTCAAATCCGCTCTTGTAACAATAAACCAGGTAGAAGAAAAATGCAGGAAGTGGAGAGGAGGAAACCTGTAATGAGTACCTCAGCCAGAAATACAAGTATTTCTGGCTGTACTTTGATACTTTAAAGCAAACCCACTTCTGGAAGAAAGCACACAGAACTTGATCAGCCTTTGCTAGTAGCAAAGAAGAGACGGACAACTCACTAGCTAACCTTTTACAACCTATGTTAGGATACCCAAGCCCAGACTGGTAACCCAATGTATCTGGGGAAGGGAGCACAATTCCCACGATAGCCAGCTTGTATAACTGAGTTGCCTGGGGATGATGGGGCTTCGAGTCCAACACATGTGGGTGCACTTTTTCTGCCAGTTTGGGGAAGGTTGCAGTATGAAGTCTGTACAGCCACTCCTGGTTTATAGGTTTCCCCCTCTCCACTTCCTATGTTTTTGATCTACCTGGTTTATTATTCCAAGAGAAGCCAGTAAAACCTGTAATTTTCCTCTTTATCCTGTTCCTCAGAATCCTAGAAGCATTCAATTCACCCAAGTTCTCCATCGGGTTGCTCAACTTTTCCTTCCCTTTCGGCACGACAATCTGGGCATATTTTCATAAGCATTTTTTAAATGTCCATATTTTAAGTGCATGTTTCTTAACTTACACACATTTATCATTTCCCCACCGATTAAAATGCTTGCGCACATTTTAAAAAAATATACGCATCTTCAGTGATCCACGTGTATTACATTTCACTTTAAAAACAGAAAGAAGAGCGAGAACAAAGAATGCGATGCTCATGGCTTCCTCGTAATGAGGTGTAACTGAAAGGTAAATGTACTATTTCATAAGGAGGCCAGACTCATTAACGAGCTCCGTTAAGATAATTTTTTCCTTGTTCCCTTCTTTCCACTTGCAACACCCAGCAGTGACACCTAGTGGAGGGAGGGAGGAACTGATCCTACTACTCTTGCTAACTAGCCTGTAGTCCAAAGGCTAAGGGGGGCTTTGGATGCCAGAGCAACCCTGCCAGCTTCAGCACACACAGTTTTTACCTGCAATGATTGTTGTGGCTTGTCGCCTCACGTTGTTTTTATCAGTGTATTCACCGTAGTCTATCTTCCCTTCCACAAAGACCCGAGCCCTGTCAGAAGCCAAACACAGACAATGGGGAGATTAATGCTAACATTTGCTTTTAATTCCGCAGCTCCTTCTTTCTAATTAAATTTGTACTTCAAAGTGCTACCCTTAATGGATGCTGCTCACCAGTTAATACATTAATCACAGAAAGTTCATTGAAAAGGGAGGTTTTAAAAGCCTGCTGTCGAGGCTGGCAGAGGGCACCCTGTCTCAGGGCAGAATTCTGAAGCAGATCCTGCTGGGTTCTGACATATTGGTTATTCACAGCTGTGAGGAAGCTGGCATTCAGTCAGAAGGCACATCACATGTATACGGTCTGCTGACTTACTTGCATTGCCTCGCCTTGCCATGCTTGGAGCACAGTAAGGAAAATGCTGACAGAGAGAAGGTTGTTTTGTTTTTTAATTGCTCATATACCAGATTATCCTGAACACGCCTGTTCTCATTTGCTTTCAGAAGCTAAGCAGGGACAGGTCCACAGTTAGTCCTTGGATGGGCGATCATGAGGAACCACCAGGGAAACATTCTGCCTGAAATCTGCACGTCTGAACAAGACCAGGCTGGGGAGACCAAAGATATGTGACAGCATAAAACAGCTTCCTGTTTTCTTGAAGCCAAGCTGTGGTGGGAGATTGCAGGGCAGGGGAGAGGAAATACTTTTCCACAGAACATAAAGTTAAACAGTGGAATTCACTGCCACAAGATGTAGTGATAGCTGTCAACCTGGACAGTGGATACATTTATGGAGGATACAGCAATTAGAAATGGGCACGAAGAATCCCCCTCCTGCCTCCTCATCAGAGTGGTTGGCTGCTGGAGGAGTCAGGGCTGGGCCGGCCGAGCTCCTGCTCAGATTGGAGTGTCACCGAAGGAGAACGACGCCATTGGTGTGCAAAGCAGGGCGAGTGGCCTGGCCAGTCTGGGTGGGTAGGAGATGACAGCTTCATACAAAGTGTGATGAAGCGCTTCATGCCCATCTCTAACAGCAATCAATGCCTACGAATCAGAAGGGCATAATCTCATATCATGTCCAATAACAGAAGCAGTAAATATCAGTATCTGTCAATTAGCTGGCTGGATAGCTCAGCGGTTTAGGTATTTGGGTTGGGAGTTTGATTCCTCACTGTGCCAACCTGTGAGTAGAGCCAGCCTGTGTGGCTTTGGGCAAGGTGCACACTCCCAGGGTGCCCCCAGAAGAAGGGAAGGGTAACCCACTTCTGAGTAATTGCTACCTGGGAAACCCTGAAAAGGGTCACTATAAATCAAAATTTACTTGAGGCCCGATTATTATTATTTTAGGTATCAATTGTTTGGAAACAGGAGATGGAAGGTGAAGATGCATTCATGACCTACTTGTGAATTTCCTATGGGCCATTGGTTGGTCACTGTGTGAACAAAATCTCGGACTACTTAGATCCTCAGTCTGAGCCAGTACAAGTCTTCTCATGTCCTTGAAGAGGGAACTGCATATCAAACTAGGAGAGAAGTTCCCAACCAGAGACCCTCCTAGCAGAGTTCATATGAGAAATCTACCACAAGGTATCTCCAAAAATTGTTATCCATTGCCTTCCTGTCTTTACCACACCTGTTCTTTCCGGCCTCTCGTAACCTTTTCTCTGCACATCATTCTTGAACTTTATGATGCACTCACATGCCCCAACGCAGGCCAGGCACAACGGCCTTGTGGGTGTCTTCTCTGCATGAAACTTTATGATAAAACTATGATTACGCCGGCGGCAGGGATCATGCGCATTTGTGTCCCACATGCACACAGAACACGGGCTGGGGAAGACTGAGCAGCAGCAAGATGGAAAGCATAAACAATCTGCCCATGCCTGCTCCAGAGAAGGGTGCAAGTTTACTTCCAACATACAGAGAAGTGGCAGCATTATGAGAGGCAGGGGAAAAAACCCACACACAGAGAGCAATGTATGCAAGTCACAGATTATCTGTTTTTCGGATTTCAGGAATTTGAGATGAAGTAGATATCAGTTCACCCAAAAGAAGGAAATGCAGTAGTGATGAGGAATGTGTAGACTTTCACATGTTGCTGGATTCCAACCCTCATCATCCCCGTCTACTGGTTATGGTGGTTGTGACTGCAGGGAACTGGGATTCTAGCAACTGCCACAAGCCTCCCAGCCTTGTTATACGAGAACCTATCTTATAGCAGGAATGCTTGTGACAACCCCTGGCTTGTAGGAAGGGCCTGATTAACAAGGCTCTTTGTCCACAAAAATGACCTAATTCAACTCACCCCTTCCTCACATATCGGTAAGCTACATCTCTTAGCCCTGGCCTAAACACAGAAATCCTGTGCCACGTTGTCTTCTGGGAGATATCACCTGGATCAAAGGAAACAAAATACAGATTACAAAAAATAATTTTTTTAAAAAAAGCTTAGTTTCCAGATGTTTTCTAGGAAGTGTTGATGAGCACTGGAAAATAAACAGCTGCCCAGCTTTTGTTAAGCCACGCTTCCCATCAGACCTAGCCAGCATAGCAAATGTTGAAAGAGCATGGTATTTGTAATTCAAACATATTCCCTACATGCTCCCTAAGCTTGTGTTAGATTTTTTCATGAGGCCAGGGAAGTGTTCATTGAAACCTAGACCTTGGAAATTACACGTTTGCTTCAAGGTGTTAACATCAAACTCAATACTTTTGTATTGAACAGGGCAAGAAACAAACAGAAGTCTCTGCCCTTCTGAAAGAAACAGTTATTTTAAAATGCTACTTTTATAATGTTAGATACAATGTTTTCTTGTCCTCCTATTTCTATACACTAAAAAAATATATCTAATTTTACATTAATGTCTTAAACCTAACATCACTTCCAAGCTCTGTTCACCCCGCCCACTCTTGCATGTTATTTTACTGGGAGACGTGGGGTTGCAGGATCTTATCGTTGCCAAATGTGCGACTTGTGGGGAGCACAGCCAACACAGGAACCAGTCTGGGGGGTGTGTGGTGGTGGTGGCAGGAAACCCAACATGACCACACACTCACCAGTCAATGCCTGAGGTGTGTTCATTTGAACATCCCGAAGGTAAGCCTTCTTCATCGGAGCGGAGCTGCTGTGACAAGGGGGTTATGTCATCCTTGTAACCAGACCCAGTTAACAATCTGGCTGTAGTGTTATCAGATGCAACTTATCAGTTACAGAGAGACAAAGGGCTGCAGGGCATGGAGAAAATCAAGTGATAGTACTGGGGAAAGGTGAAGAGAAAGAAGTGAATAATGTAGCCTACCTCGGGCAGATGTTCCAAAACCTGCAGAATGGGAAGCTAATCAAAGCACAGGAAGCGATAATGGGAGAAATCATGGAGAACTAGGGTAAATACAGTTGGGGCCTTCAGGCATGAACAGCAAGGAAGGATAGAGGGGAGATAAAGGGGGACAAAACCTAAAGAACTAAGCATCTCTAAATTTTATGGCATAGCAACACGAGATTGGGAGAAGAATCAGATCGAAAGAATATGGAGCCTAGAAATCCAAGAAAACCTACAGAAGCCTCCTGAAACATCAAAAGACACCGCTTTCTATGTTCTCAATTCAAAACCAAGCAAACAGTATGCAAACCACACTCATCTGGTCTAGTGGTTGTGGGAAATATATTTGGAGGGCATATGAAGCAATGGGAAGAATACATTGAGAATTCTTGTTATAACACAGACTTTCATTAAGCTGTGGACCACTGTAGGAGGTGAGACACTTCAATGCCAGATCAGCCCCCTTGTAACACATTCCCACGACTCAACAACCACATCTGCTCACCTCCTTGGGACACTTCACTTTCGCCTGATCGCCACATCTCGTTGGTTGCGAGGCTGAAAATTGTGACAGGATTTTTCCCTTCCACTTGCCTCATGACTGGGTCCTGGCCCACACGGCCCAGCAGCTGGATGCGATTCAATGCTAAAAGAAAACAGGACCAAGTATCAAATTGAGGTCAGTTGGATTTATTTATTTAAAATAATTTTACCCCACATTTGTCCTTAGAAAAGCACCAAGGCGGCATACAACATTAAAAGACAATATTTAAGAACAAAACAATGAGTATACAAAGGTGGCGGACATCATTAAAAGGCAATATTTAAAGCTAAAAACATTAAGTGTAGAAATATTAGAAAGGAATAAACAAATTCCACTCTGAGAAATGGGAAACACAAGCAATACTAAAAACATAGTCAAAGCAGTGATGCATAACTATCCATTCACAAAGATCATGCTCAGGCAGCCACTCGCTGAGGGAAAGCTTGCCTGAAGGGAAAGGTCTTCACTTGCTTGTGGAAGGACAGCAAAGAAGGGGCCAGCCTAGCCTCCTGTGGGAGGAAGTTCCACAGTCTTAGAGCAGTGACAGAGAAGGCCCTCTCTTGTGTCCCTATCAAACACACCTGTGAAGGTGGAGAAACCAAGAGAAAGGCCTCCCATGAGGATCTCAAATAGCCAAGCAGGTGCATAATGGGAGATGTCAACACAGTCAAAATTGATATATTCAATCTGTTCAACCAATTGAGTTTGTCTGGCTACCAGCAAGTGCACAAGATGAGTTTCCATTGGATGAGCTGTTCTATCAGATCCAAGGAAGAAATCTTAATATTTGCAAGGATGCAGTTTCATTGGATCTAAAGGCACCCCAATAGAGCACCTAGAGAAGGGAGAGGGAAGTATACGGAGAGAGGGAGGGGATATGGAAGGCAATTTTGGTCCGTTATGTTCTTTGGCTGGTCTGCTCTTGTACTATTGTGAACCTCACTGGCCTGTACGGTGTGGAAGTAGCCATAATTGTAGGTATCTGTACTAGCTTACAAAGTAGGGAAATTCTGGGGATGAATGGGCGGGTGAGGGCCAAAGACAAACAAGTTTTTGTTGTATCTAATAAAAACTTCAAATTTAACAGAGGTTGACACACCCTTGGAAGCAATGCAATTCGATAAATGGAATGACATGATGACTTGACATAGACTCTGTGTGAACCTTACAAGCCACCAGCCTGGGCTCAAGGAAAGTTACTTACATCTTTCAAGTACTAGACAGGCCATTGATGACTCCGACTCATGTCTCACAAACTGACGCAGCACCTGCAAACGAAAACAAAAGATGACAATAGTGAAATGAGCATTGCCGACAGGGGCATTTTGAGGCATGAAAAACATTCAAAGCTCTGGCCTACTGGATCCACATCAGCATATAATTTGCAGTTGCTCATTTACATCAATGTGTGTCCATTTAGAAATAATTGGTGCAAGCCACTAAAATTTCCACAAACGGCAAACCCAGTCAGCTAACTTCTCATCCAAATCACCCCAGACAAAATAAATTCTTCAATGAATTTGCATCCTGCACCAGATCATCCTAAATTAGTAGCCCTTCTTCAATTATAATCAATCTGCAAAGGTACAGGGGAGTGTGAGAACGCAAAAAGAGGGACTGGGTGGCTAGCACTTCCCTTCATGGACATTCTCCTCCAAGTCCTCTTTACCAAAACACAAAGACACACTACACACCTTGCTGTAAGATAACACCCCATGCATCAAGACAGCACAGCACAGTAGCTAATTCATGGAATCGCTGCATTTAGGCCAAAGTGTACATGCTGGGGATGATGGCTAACAGAACATTCTCAGCTGCATTACAGCTGAGAATGCTGATCAATGTTGCCTGCAATTAAATTCCAAGATTATAAGGAGAGAGTAACTATCCATATGACTGTCGTCCTGATCAACAACCAGCTGCAGATCAACACTTCAGAAACAGATGTTTAACTTT
Organism: Intellagama lesueurii; assembly: GCA_037013535.1. Classification (NCBI taxonomy): domain Eukaryota; kingdom Metazoa; phylum Chordata; class Lepidosauria; order Squamata; family Agamidae; genus Intellagama; species Intellagama lesueurii. The sequence goes on from JBAJHW010000005.1 coordinate 22,327,022, forward strand.
GCATGGAATACTGAAAGGCTCACATATCTCTCAAACGTCTGGGCTGCAATCCAGCCAAGGACATGCAATTCTCTCCTACCCACTCTGCCCGTCCTCTCTTCTTCCACCTCTACCACTGGGTGTCTCTTGCTTTCTAGCCTCAATCCTCATTTCCTAAGCCTCCCTACTTCTACCACTTACGGTATAAATCTGAGAGTCCCTACTTTATCCTTTGATTCAGAAATCCCAAACTCTGACAACTAGGGAGGAGAGAACATGGATTAACACTTAGGAAGGGTGCAACCAAAAGCTGTGTTCTCCAGTACGGAAGGGATTTCTGGTTTTCGGTGACTGCCTTAACAGTCACAATGGCTTAATATTCCATTTCCATTCACTTCAATCCAGTCTCAATTCCTTTTAAAATTTAGTCTCCGTGAGCCTATTTCACACCCTGCTTTAGAATGCTCTGTCTTTTTCAAATAAAAAGAACTTCATAATTATAGGAAGCCTAACAGCACATAAATATACTAAAAACAAAGCATCTTCAATTCCTCATCTTTGTTCCTGTCAAACAATCTCCATTTTTTAAAAAACTGTAGCAAAAGAAAACAGAGTTTTACCTGCTGCAGTGGCCTGAGCAACATGTTGACTATTTTCTTTGCTTCCCTCTTCCCTCTGTCCTGAAAGAGAAAACATTTATTAGGAAAGTCTGTTACCAGTGGTCTGTGTATAGATTCCTTTCATTTCTTCACTGCAATGCATTCCACCTGGAAAAAGAAACATAGCACAGGAAGAAACTTTAGAAAAGCAGCAGGGGGTGGAAAAAAGGGGGAACACCAGCAGAAATGGAACTCATCAGAAAAGTTATACAGTGGCCGTGTTTGCATAAAATTATAAGCCATTATACTTTTTATTTCTTTGTTATTATTCACATTTAAAAATCAACATACAAAATCACACAATTCATAAAACCAGTTCCCTAGTGGGATAGCATACACTTATGTAGTAGCTTGGCTGGCAGGACCAAGACATTAATGTAGAGAAGACTTTGGTTTACAATACCCCCTCTTCCAACACTTTAATTAAACCAGCCATCCCCAACTCACAGCCCCCCAGATGGGCTGGGCGACCTTCTGCATCATAATTACCTTGAGATTATGGGATTTACAATCCCGGACCTCTGAAGAGCATCAGATTGAAAAAGATTGAATTTAGCAGAAACATTAACAAAGCAGTTACTGCAAATTCAATAAGGAAAGAAAGCATCGCTACAACTAAGTTTGCCCTGCTTTCATATGCATTCCCCTGGCATGCTGAAGGAGATCCATTTTTAAGAACAGATACTCAGGCCAAAATCCTCTTTTGTAGTTACGCAAATGGTACAACGTTTGGAGGCAAACTGCCCCAAGTTAAGCAGTCACCACAGACATTATTGGTTGCACCTTGCATCACCCAAGTCAGTATGCACCTGTTAATGTCTATGGTGGGGCAATTTGCATCCAAACGTTGTGTAGGATGTGCTATGCCAGTGTAACAAAGTAAGAGGGCTTGGGCCATAGTCTCTCTCTGAACCACCCCTGCCCCCGGTAGATGAACAGCATGGATTTGAGAGTAACACTGGGGTGAAGGGATGGGAATTGAAAGGCTGGAGCCCATTATAGCACTAAACTCTGCAAGAGGTGCATCTGCATAAAAGGCATTTCAGCCCCACCTAACTGGGATAGCCGTACTGGCTCTGGAAATGGGGCAAGCATAGCACACAATGCGAAGGGTAGGCCAGGGAGGCTCAGGTCTTCTACATCCTCCAGGCATCAGGACAGCTTGAACTTTTTTGGACTACAATTCCAGCCAGCATAGCCAGTTCTATAGTGACGATTTTGGAAGCTCCAGTCCAAAGCCAGTAAACTTTCCTGAGCTCAGTGCATCAATCCTAAGCATGGACAACACATACAAAAAGGAAACAGGCTGGTTAATTACTTATATGAATCTATGTATGATTTAATTCCCAACTCTACTTCAGGTGGGATTCAAAACAAAAGACCTGAGTGCAACATAGCCTGCTGAGCCCTGTGGAACAAAGGCAGGAAAAGATGCAGTTTGGATGTGGCAACACCTCAAAAGAGACTCAAAAGATGAAATTCCTTTTTCTTGAAGAGCAGAGCAGGAGAAAACCCAAGTTCAATGAGACAGAAGGTGAGTGCTTTGAGGAAGGGGCAATGAGGAGAATGCATTGCCACACTTCCAAGAAAATGCACATTAAAAAGTCTTTCTGCGGAAACAATGCCCACTTCTTTCTAAATCTTGGAGGAGGAGGAGCACCATTTAAGATGCGAGTCGGGGACCCTCCTGCCTAACTTGCAAAACACTGGAGTAAAAACAGAGGCCCGTTTAAAAGCAGTCTTATTATGAGGGATCGATATTGTCACAGTTTGCTAAATCAAAACTTTGCAAAGTCCTCACGAACAGCATTGCAAGCAGCAAAAATGTACCTTTAAAGGCAGGGAGATATTGCCTTGTCCCAAATTTTTATGGGAGCGCCTCCGTCCCAATAAACAAGCAGAACGAACATGTGCAGAGGTTTGGTGGAACAAGTTACTTCTTCTCTGAAGGAGAGCAGGTCCGGGAAGGCTGACCTGAGATTCTGCTGGAGGATCCAGATGGGGTTCGCTTGGAATAACTGAAGGCGAATAAATCTCCCCAAGGATTGAGAAGATGCGGGTGATCCTATGGAGGAACCTGCTATCCTACTGAATGCTGCAGCCCGATCCACCCGGCTGGCTCTGCGCGCTCACCTGAAATCCTGCCCCGACCAGTTTTCCACGTGGGGCTATTTGGTGTCGCTCCTTTCCTCCCTCCTGCCCCCCGAGGCATGCGACGGTATCATAGAGACAGGACACTGAGCGGCAACACCTGGCTCCATCTTCGGTCACTTCCGGTCTTTCGTTCAACTCGTCTCTCGCGTTCAACTTTCTAATCCTAGGAGTGGGTGGGAAGGAAAGGTTCACCATAGAGTTGCCGCGGGATAGAGCGACGCCATTCTGCGTCCCTAGGGAGCAAACACAACCGGCCGCTCACTATTTCCGCCCTCCGTTCAGACGGTGTGGCGCCCTTTTATCAACCCAGTATGGCTCCTCCACGGACCATAGACTTATAAGTGAAAGAGAGACGCCAAACTCTTTTCCTATTGAAGAAAGCTATACCTTTCTCTCGTTCATTACCTCTCCCCGGACAGGAAGTGAGAGCTGCCTTTGGTTATTGAAGGGAGGAAAATGCACGGTTTTACTCCGTCTGTGTCTACACTGCAGAACAAAAAGTGTAACGGTAGAAACAGGAGTTCTTCCTCTCCTAACCATGCTGTAATTTTTCAAGCGCTGGAAGGTCTTTATCATTTTAAAAAGCAAGGCAGCTGCCTAGGTTTGCATGCAGATAGTTGTGCCCAGAAAGGATTGCTATACTAATGGCCATTTACACAGATTGTGGCAGACTGAAATCTCTTCGCCTTTTTCTGCCTAGGGAGATCCAAACAGGCTCACATTAAAATATAGCCATTCGTCTTTAAGGTAGCACATTTTTGTCTTCTTTATTATTTTTTATTTGTTTTGTTTTCGTCTGATAAGTCATTAAGGGGTACCCTAACTTGCCTTCAGTTCTTTTTAAACAGATTATTGAAACAATACGAAAACATGTGTGACTTTGAGGCAAAGAGATTCACAGAGATTGTAGAGTTAAAAGGGATCCAAGGATCTGACAAGAGCCCTACTGATGGTGGTGGTGTAGTCTTGCAGGACAGTCCTGTAATCCTACCTCTTCATCTAACCTTGTCTCTTCAGTGGATATGAAATGGGCAGCATCTTTTGGGTAGTAACTTTGCAAGTTAGATCAGCTTGCTAAAAATGACAGAAGCTCTGGATTGACACATCTGGAGGGCACCAGGCTGGGCAGAACTCGGTTACTTACTTGCATCCTTGAATCAGTCCCAAATGATGTCTGCATGTGGCTAAATAAAGTCATCATCCTTTCCTTGTGATTTCTCAAAGAAATTCTCCCACACAGAGACTTTTAAATAAAGAAGATTTAAAGCTTTATTCACACAGGTGTCATGTTCTTTAAAAAAAAAACCTGGGAAAACAGTCTAAACACCTTTAAAAGTTAGTGCTGTCCAGCAGCTTGAAGTAAAACCACATTCAGTAAAGTTGGGAGAGCTTACATGGTGAAGAAAATCTTCCATCCAAGGGTACTATCTCAAAGGTCATGTCTTTAAAATGGACGAGATGGAATGGTGGGTTTTGTTCACAAAACTATACCAGACATTAACACTACGACAGGGACAAAAGGTTTACTTTATTTTATTAGGAACACTTTACATAATGTAATCCCCAGAAAATGATGGCATTCTAAAAAAGCATTTCTACCTCCCTTCCACTGTGCTTTAAAAAACCATCCCCACCCTAGATGTTTGTAAGTAGAAGAGCATTTACTGGTCAGAAAGAGCCTTTACCTGTCAGATAATGTGAGCCATCCACCATCTGCTTAAGAATAAAGCAGGGGCTTTATTCTAGACCAAAAAATACACCCAAGGCCAGGCTACACCTTGCCTGCTGTTGCATCGGACAAACAACCTGTTTCCAAAACATAATTTTTTCCTTTATACCTATTATCAACAGTGCTATTCAGTTAAGTTCAAGATTTTCTTCATTAGGACTGTTACATAAAAATATATTTTGCTCCAGATATGTTGCCTGGCTCTTTAGATAGGACCTAAAACTTAGTCCTACCTAAAGAGTCTGATGGCTTAATTTCCTTTTTCCAGCTGCTGCCTAACAAATATTCTCTTCCAACAGTTATTTCCAGGTCTTTTTTCCCTGAATAAATAATGAACACAGAAGTTGTTTAAAAAATAGGTAGGCTAACAGAAAAGCTAGAGAAAGGAAATTAAGGCACATGCTCTTTCAGAAATCCAAGAGAGAAAATACACCAATTAATTTTTTAAAAATATTATTTTTAAAGCAGCAGCCATGGCCCCCTGCATTATGATCTCCAGGTTTTAATGGCCTCACCACAACCCCAGCTACAGATGTCAAGTCCGGAGGACAAAGCGAAGGGACAGGCAGACTTGGAAAGAGATGCTGCAATGTAATAGAACACACATTGATATTGTGCCAGTTGATATTAAACACAACCAATGTATTTGCATTCATGATGACACAGGTAAAAGCCATTTGTAATGTCTTTGCTCCATTATACGCTTCAGTAATTCGAGAGACCTGCACAGCCTGGTCCTCAACAGCCAGTGGAAGTGAAGCTGAATGACCGAGTGCTTTTTCCACCCACCAGGTGTTTCTTGCTGTTCTTTTGCTTTGAGTGGGTTCCAGATCCTTGAGGTCGGACACATTCCAAAAATGGATCCTTTTTGAAGGTCTGGGCAAGGCGAGCTGCTCTCAGCTCCCTGAGAAAGAGAGATACAGTTACCTAAATAACCACGAAGAAATGCAGAAAATATTTCTTGAGACGGAGCATGTTATGGATGGCAGAGGATCTTCAGATATGCTCTGAACAAAGGCCATGATGGCAAGGTGTCATAGGTAAAGGTTCCCCTTGACATTTTTTTAGTCCAGTCGTGTCTGACTCTAGGGGGCGGTGCTCATCCCCATTTCCAAGCCGTAGAACCAGCGTTTGTCCGAAGACAATTTCCGTGGTCAGGTGGCCAGCGTGACTAGACACAGAACGCCGTTACCTTCCCACCGTGGTGGTACCTATTTATCTACTCGCATTTGCATGCTTTCGAACTGCTAGGTTGGCAGGAGCTGGGACAAGCAACGGGAGCTCACTCCGTCTGGTGGATTTGATCTTATGACTGCTGGTCTTCCGACCTTGCAGCACAGAGGCTTCTGTGGTTTAACCCGCAGCGCCACCACGTCCCACCAAGGTGTCATAGATCAAGGTAAATACAAGCACTACGGCTTGGAAAAGTTACTGTTTCACAGCAGCTACGAGAATTCCCCAACCAGCATGGCCAGTAGGCTGGGGGATTCGAGCAACAGCATTTTTTTTTCACATTCTTATCTTAGTATGTATACAGATACCACACATAATTTGACAGTCTTTTAAAAAGCAAAGCAACGTATGCTGCTTATATATCACCCCATAGCACTTGAAGCACTCTCTGGGCAGCTTATAAGTTAATTCTACACATTCTCCCCCCCACCCCCCCAGTGAGCTGGGTACTCATTTTACTGACCTCGGAAGGATAGAAGGCTGAGTCAACCTTGAGCCGGCTACCTGGGATTGAACCCCGGGTCGTGAGCACAGTTTTGGCTGCAGTCCAGCAGTTTAACCATTGTGCCACAAGGCTCCTTTTACACTAGAATACAAGTGCATATGTGGAAGGAAAGTCTGTCCCTGTCATGCAGTTAGCCCTGCAACTGTGGTGGAAGTAACAAGGAGTGTTGCTGGTTCCCAAGGAAACAGCGTGACTAGATTTTTTAGACTCTAGGAGCTTCCTTTCTGAACAGGAAACTAGGCAAAACTAGGCCTAGCTAGGCCACAAAGCTTTCCAGTTTAGGCCTTTGTCCCAGGTGAGCCACATTTAGGTGTCTGTATGTCAGATGGAACTCCCAGAATGGACAATGATGGGATTTATAGTACAAAAACACCCAACATTTCCATGCTTAAGAGTGACCAACACATCCATTTTAGCCTTTCCAACAGCAACCAATGTAAGCTAAATACAAAGCTATAAAATTCCACTAGCAGAAAATGCTACCTGGCATAAACAAACCTCTGGGCTGTCTTTAAGAGAAGAGGGCCAGTTATAATGGCCTAGAATGGGAACCAAGTGAGCCACTCCCCACTCCCAATGCACTTCTTTATTTTTATTTGTGTGTGTGTGGAGAAAGGCAAAGGGAGCAATTGCTGCCATGAGGCTGCCTTGCCTTATGAACTCCTTATTTTGTTCTCAAAACACCACTAACTATGGCTGTGGATTCTAAAGGAGAATAGCAGAGTTGGAAAAGTTTGTTGTTTGTTTGTTTGTTTTTTGTATTACAACTTTCTGAGGCCCCTAACCACAAGTAAAAAAAATGTAGCCATACCAAGTCTGGAAGGGGGACAGAATTCTACCTTGTATTGGCCTTTATTCTTTACAGACCCTAGGGAGGGGGCTTTACCTTTCAAGCATGGCAGTTTTGAACCTCTCCATATTGAGCTGCTTCTGAAGCTGGGCAGCTTTCCCAAGAGAAGGTCGGAGGACAGGGTGTTTGGTGAGGGCCATAGCGGATGGCCTTGCAACTGGGTCAGGATGAATCATAAGCTGAGGTTCAATGAAAAACAAAGAACAGAGGGAGATAGTTCCATATTACTGCTGAAACAACCAATGCTATCCTTACAACTCCTCACATGGAAGCTCACCTTGAGCAGTTGTGTAAAACTATGTGACAGCTGCTGAGGGATTGACGGCAGGTTGCCCTTGCGGATGTGGTGCCACATGGTATCGTTGGCTGGCAATGGTCCACAGCCTGCTGCTTGAGCGATTGTTAACGCAAGGGCAAAAATGTCTGCCTTGGGCAGATAGCAATATTGCTGTGAAGGCAATTAAAGAAGAAGACGAAAAATGAGAGATTTAAAAACATAACCACAGCAGGAAAGCACTCAAATCAGGTCATGTTAAGCTTAAAACATGCTGGCTTGTAAAGATTGGAGTTTCAGTCCAAGGCATCTACATGGCACCAGGCAGGGAAGGATGATCTGGAAGCATTCATCATATAGGAGCTTAACCCATCAAGCTCATCCTCCTTTCCTGTGTTGCAGGTGTCCTGTGTTGAATGCTAAACTAGAAGAAGCAAGCAGTCTCTTTCTAAAGGGGCTCCCCACATGCTCAGAAAACCTGCAGAATCAGGGTCTCCAGTTGCACAGAGATGGGTTATTTGATGCCAACCATTAAAAAGACTGAGATTTAAGAGAAGAAATTTCTTCTTCAAACTTAATCTTGTTCACCAACTTTGAAATAAATAACAAAACATGTGTTATTTATGCATTTGCCTCTAGCTGGTTCAGAGTCTCAGTGCCTGTAATTTCTGCTCCAGTTTAGGGATCAGGAGCCTTTGGCCTTTTTCATGTTGCTGACTCCAGGACCCATCAGTGTCCACCAGCATGGCCAATTGCCAGAGGTGACAGGAATGGAAGCCTAACAAGAAGAGCTATACGTTCTCTGCTGCTGCTCATTAGCAGAGCTTCGAAGCACAAATGATGCAGAAGACTCAAAGAAAATGAAAAAAAGTGTTTTCAGGAAGTGTCAACGTATGTTCTTGATTAGCCAAAGTCCTCCAAACAAGTCCCAAAGCAAACCCACCATTTTATAATGGAGGATAAGACTATCAATGGCTACTAGCCAAATAGCTATATATGACCTCCAGTACCACAGGCAGTATGCCTCTAAAACTAATGGAAACTATAAGGAGGAGGGTGCTGCTGTACTTGTGTTCTGTTTATGGGTTTCCTAGAGAGAAACGTAATACTGAACCACATAGACCTTGGTCTAATCCAGCAGGACACTTACAATCTTACCTCTTGCAAGACTTCATTGGCCAAGAAGCGGCAGTCACCCTCCTCCACTTGTGGATTGGTTATGGATGTTACGTGCCCAAGGTCCCCTAACAGAGAGAAAATGGTGAGCTATACAACACATCATATACACACCAGTGATTTTCAAAGTGTCCTAACTTCAAAGAGCCCTTCCTACATTCGGAACTCATCTGCCAAAGAAACGCAGCATGCTGGCTACAGGAATGCAATGGCTGGAATCTTCTGTTCAATTCTTATTTTTCCACAATTCAACAGTGAAATTTATGCCAATGGAGTTGTGTCAGCAAATGTAGTAACGAGATTCTGGCCTCTGAGTTCCTGAATGATACATCTCCTGGGGGAATGGCAAGCATCTCTTTCATGGAACTATGAGTTGCACCATGTGAACTGTTATGCACTGTTAAGTTGCTTCTGACTTACGTTTTCTCTCATAGAATTTTCATGGTTTGTGACATGTTCATGGAGTGGGTTACCATTGCCACTCTGCAGTGAACTTCCACGACTGAGTGGGGGTTTGAACCCAGATCTCCTAAGACTTAGCTAAACACTGTATCCTCTACATTGCTCTCTATGTGAACTTATCTTAGTGACCTGCAGTCACTTTCCTGATGCTGTGCAGTGAACAGGAATTGACAGTTGTTCTTGCAGTGATTCTGTCCTCTTTCTACATTGAATTAGAACTATCACCCTGCACCCTCACCTGTTTAATAAATCTGATCCCCACTCCCTGTGTAACCATCACCACCAAGACTTTGGAGGCATTTACTCCTACATAAAAGGAGGGAGATCAGCATATGAAGCTCAGGACCCAGCTGGGAAACTGTTTTACACCATGCTGTTCGAAGATGAGGACATGAGTAAGCTACACACCAATTTTATACACCACACTAGAAGAGGCAAATCCATCATCTTCACTGTCACTCTCCTCCTGACCAGCAGGTCCAATCAGCTTGTGGCATATAAAGATATTGCCTATAATTAGGGAGAAACAAAAATTGTATTTATTTAATTTATTTAAAATATTTTGCTCCACCTTTCTCCTTAAAAGGACCCATAGACACTTGCAATGTCCATGTAGATAAATTATACTATCAATAGCCATTGCAGCTTGCATTTTACAAGCATCTACAGATTATTAGCCATCACCAGAGGTTACATTCTGTGAATAAAAATTGGGAAATGTGGGAGTTCCCCTCACATGTGAGGTAACTTTGCCTTCTGCTGGGCTCTGGCTGTTGCTCTGGCTGTAGCCATCATCTCCCAAGAATCACATCAATCAGTTTTCTAGTGATCAGAAATAATGCTGCAGGCTCTCTATTACTAGATTTCATACAATAACAAAACAAGATGGGGACTTTGTAGTTGATCTACAAAGTTGATGCAAGAAATTCAGAGCTAGAATATTGCCAACAGATGATTGCCCAGACTTTGTCTGAAAATACTCAACAAGGCAGAGCCCACCATGACTCTAGATCAATGATTCCCAACCTTCAGTAACCAAGATGTTCTTGGACTGCAACTCCCAGAAACCCCAGATAGGATAGCTAGCGGTGAATGCTTCTGGAAGTTGCAGTCCAAGAACACTTGGGTTACCTAAGGTTGGGAACCACTGCTTTAGATCATTGGATCTATTCCTGAAGTTTCTTCTAATGTTAAAAAAAAAAACCCTATCCTCCTGTAACCTAAGCCCATAAAATGTAGCCCACCCTGAGGGGAGGGGAGCACATCTCTGCTTTGCTCTGGATAACAACCCTTCAGCCCTGTCATGTATCCTTTCATTTTCTTTCTCCAGGCCAAACTTATATCCAGTTTCTTCAATCTTTTCCTCACAGAACCTGCTTCATCTCTTTATATGTTGTGCAAATAACCCAATAATATTTCAATAATATTGAAAAGGGGATTTTTTAAAAGGGAGCATTTTATTCTGTGTTTAACCTGTGTTTTTAATATTCTTATTATGAGTTTCAATATGATAGTTGTTTAATGCTTTTTAAATATTGTAATTATTTATTATTTGCCTTTTAACTTTGTTTCTTTGAAATGCTGTAAAGTCACCTTGGATCCTTCAGGAGAAAGGCAACATATAAATATTTTAAATAAATAAATAATAATAATAGATTAGTGCAACATTAATCTAGACTCAGCAAGAATCTTCCTGAACTTTATGCCAGAATGACTTCAATTCCCAATTAAGTAGTACAAGAGGAGTGCAGAGGATTAAGCATGCTCAATGCATGTGTCCTCAATCTGTTATAGCCATGTGCGCTATCCACAAATAGTTAGAGCCCAAAGCATTACACAATAGATAGACTTACTGGGTTTGATGTCCATGTGAACCAGGCCAGAAGCATGAATGTATTTCAGCCCCATGGAGACCTGGAGCAAGATCTCCTTCAGTTCAGATTCTTTGAAATAATCCCCCGTCTTTGAGTTCTCCAAAAGCACATCCTGAAGGCTCCCACCTGTGGAAAATCCAAGCCTGCTCATGTACCACAAAGATTACGCTGCCCTGCCTCCTCACAGAACTTTCTTCTGATCGAGCTTATAATGAGAGAGTTCCACTTCTCACCATTTCATTGGTGACCTTGCCGTGCCACCTGCCATAAGCCAAAGGGCAGCAGAGGGGTGGGACAGGGAAGGACTGGCTAACGGAAAGGCTTCTCTGAAGTATGGCTCCTGCATTCCTGCAGTATGGCTCAAAAACATATTCTGTGTAGCAGCAGTTCCAGGTTCCTGAATTAAATGTACATTGGAGGCAGGTGCAAAATATGGGCTCAAAGAGGGTAGAGATAGTCCTTGTCCAGAAGTTTTTTCAGATACAGAATTTGCCTGCAAATTTCTTTCACAGACCCATGTATTCCTATTTCCCCCAAATGTGCATGATTTCAGCTGTCTAATTTTGAAGGAAAAGGGGGTTATGCTACTGTTAGTTGGACACTCTTGCTGATATGCTGCAAATTACCTAGAACCTGACCTGTTGGTTGACAGCAGATTTTGCCTGCCCCTGTTGTAGATGGACCAGCATCTGGGTTTCATCCCATGTTTGGTTTCTTTTCCTTATGACAGGTCATAAGAGTGGAAAATTATTGAGAGCCTTGTTATCCTGCTCTTTTCCACTTTCACACTCAATAGACATTCATTGCACACAACAAACTACTACATAAACATATGCATTAAGTGCCCATGGATTTTGTTTCACTTGCTTTGAAGCTGAGAAAAAAATCTATTCTTCTTACCATTGCAGTGTTCATTCTGAATGATCATGTGATCATCTTCTGCCCAAGCAGAGTAGTAGCGCACCACGTGGGGATGATGGCCAAGCACTGCATGGGCATAAACTTCCCGCAAAGCCATTTGCCTATAGAGAGAAAGGCAAAAAAGAAAAAGAGAAAGGACCCACTATTTAAACTATATTATTTGGGATTGCAGATTTTGATAGGATGGAATTATTGCAGCCAGATGTACTGCTGATGGATATTCCCTTAAAATTTCTGGCCATGTCGCCTGTATTATTAGAAAAAACTAGTTACATGTAATGTAATTACCTATAATTAGTTACCTTTAAAATGAAATGAGTAACAATCATGTTGTTGTCCCCCACAACCCAGGCTATTGGATATATTGCACATTTCAAGACCAATAATGCTAAGAAGAGCTGGCCACAGGGAAAAACTGGTTTACCATTGCCACCTACTACGGTGAGTTTCCGTGGTGGAATAGGAATTTGAATTTGGGTCTCCAGAGTCATAGTCCACAACTCTATCCACTGTGCCACATCACACTGGCCTTTTATTTGTCCCCATCAGATAACTCCGGGTATTACATACGGTAAAATGAAGAACACCCCCTTTTCTCTCTCTTACCTTTGGTGATAATAATAGGGTGCCATCAAGTCAATTCTGACTTACAGCAATCCTTTTTCAGGAATTTCTAGGTAGAGATTACTCAGAAGTAGTTTACCATTCCCTCCTTCTAGAGTCACCCTGGGACTGTGCAGCTTGCCCAAGGCCACACGGGCGGGCTCTACTGGCAGGAGGCACAGTAGGGAATCGAGCTCCCAACCTCTGACTTCATAACCAGAGTACCTGGCTCACTGAACTATCCAGACAGCTTCTTTTACCATTACCCATTTCAGTACCTGGCTAAAATATTAACCTACACACTGTGATGGAAACATGTTTAGAAGATGAACATATTGGTGTATAAGTGCATGAACTGGGTGTTTCACTTACTCATCTGAGGACCCAGCTAGAGGCCTCTTGGAACGCTTGATAGCATAGACACACCCATCCAGCCTTTTGATGCATTTGTACACTGATCCAAATTCCCCCACACCAATTTTCTCCAACTCCAGGAACTCCTTCTTGTAGCGGGAGACCATGTTGTTCTCTCGCAAGAGAAATCTCTAGGATTGAGTGAGAAAAAAAATTGCTTAAATTAAGGACCAATTTGTGTTCACCAGACTTCATGCATGACTTGTAGAGATCCCATAAGACACAGATCATTCCACTGCAGCTGTGTTTGGTGTACAGAAATATACACATAGGCACACACAAACTCAACATCACGATCTGGTTCAGTGGAAAAGTTCCCTACTGTTTTCCTGCTTTCATGGTTATTCATCTTGTGAAGAACAGATAGAGTGACGTTGTAAGTCAGTTTGCCTTGTGTGGTTCCAGTTTTTTACATCATCATCCCTTTGCCTTATAATAGAAGACCACCTCCATCCGGCTATATCTTTTCAGAAATCTCAGAAGTTCCATTTTTATGCAGAAACAATCCCACAAATAAAAAGTGGCAAATTACAGATGTCTGTGTGTGACTTCAACAAAGCCCTTTTCCAGCTTTCTTCAAGCTTGTGCCTTCCAGATGGGTTGGAATATCCCCTGCTGGCCTACTCAAGGGCCACACTGGTTGGGGAAAATAGAATTTGTAGTCCAACAGAGCTGGAGGGCATCAAGTTGAGGAGAGCTGCCTAATTTCTGCCACTCCTCATGCTTTATTCTAAAGGGGGGAAATAGTAACAGAGACAAAAGCACACTTAAGTACAGTATCAGCCTGGTTTTTTTCACCAGAAGAGGGCAATGTTGCTTTATCTCTTAAAAATTCCTATTGGAAATACAGAAATCCATCTAGTAAACACTACTAATTGTGCACAGTGACTGAGTGCACAGGGCAGAGTAGTTGAAAAGGGATTTGCACACCAGAACACAAGGACAGGCAGCAGAAAATGTGTATTTATCTAACACAATGTAAGATTCTCTGTTTTCTCCACCACGGACACACAATCAGAGTCTTTCTGAATACTTCATTTTCCCCCTGGTCACCAATACAGTCATTTTAATAATTATAAGATTAAAGCACTTAAGGCAAATCTACACATACAAGAACAAACATAAGAGGTTAACCCATCCTACACAGGCCTATACCACTGCTGAATGAGTATTTGGCTTCCCACATATTCCTACGTTTCGGCCAAAACTTGTTGCGAATAATTGCATGTGTAAGGGCAGCCATGCAGTGGTTTCCCTCTTCCAGTAGACTGGTCTTTGAGCCACTGGTCATGCACCTGTTTTGCAACCCGTGCAAAACTGGGGACAACCTGCTGGAGAAGGGAATTGTTTGAATGACTGCCCTTGAATTCTGTGTCTCCCCAACAGGAGCATTCTGGTTATGGATACTTTCAAGTTAAAGGCTTCCAATAGACTAGCTTTCTCTCCAGCTTGCTAGACCCCTTCTTACTTCAAATGTCACAATACATATTTCTAAATGTAATTCCTGTTAAAACACACACATAAACGCCTACACATACTGGGGCTGTTTCGGACACGAACTGTGCCAGAGCATTTGCGAAGTGTGGAAGGCAGTGGATGGCTGAACTGCAATTGACCCAGTCGTCTGTTCCATGTCAGAACTGGTAAAGGTCAAATTTATCCAGCATCATGAATAGGTATATCAATGGCCAATGGCTAGCTTTATGCCTCATCCTATCCTGTTTATGTTACAATAGTTTGTTGCTTAGTCCTGGAGAAAGAGAGAGAGAGAGACCCACACCTTTCTGCTTTGTTCCTTTTCTACTCATTTTTTCAGCCTCTCTCTTCTACCTTTAGATTTCAGGCAGGGATCAGATGAAGCAAACAAAGGGTCATCCTTTTGCAATTGAAAGTCAATCTGAATTGCACATACGTTTTAGTTTTGCATGTTGTTACTACTGAATTTCTCGGTGAGCTTATATCCTCCAACCAGCACACACAGCTTTGTGAAAATATAATTACGATTTTCTTTGAAATGCTAACATTAAAGAAAAAATAGAATCACAGAATAATTATCTGACTTTAAAGGGACTCATGTTGCACCAAGAGGGCTTTTGTTTGTTGCCGCAAGCCAGTCGTTGCTTTCTCCTTCAAACAAAGAATCTAACAGCATTGATCTACCTGTGCTCTACTTACCTTGGCTGGCAACTCCAGCTCCATCGAACCCCCTTTTTGGCTGGGATCATCCCTACAACAATAAATTCAGTCACATGTGGCATCCTAGTGCAAACATAAGAGTCAATAAGCCTTTCATTTCACCATTTAAATATTTAAACATGAGCTTCAGGAACTACTCAAGCTTTATAAAGTATTTATACAGGCACGTCTGTGTGGAAGTGTACAGAGACCACTGAAAAATTCACTCTAAGACCACAAAGGCTACAGCCTTTAGCTTGGGAGATTCATATTTTAGATTAGGATTAATTTAAGGCCCTCATTAATGCACCAGTCCTTGATACCTGGAGACACTGGGACTAGCAGTGTGGCATTTTAATCATGGAAAATCCAGGCCCTGACTTGTGAAATCCAAGACTCCAGAGCTAGCCTGAGAGAAGGCAATCATCCAACCTCAACAGACTCCCAGAGATCAATTCAAACTTCACCTTTTCTTTCTGTGTTTTTAAAATGGAAAAAAAAACCCTCTTGTACTCAGAAGAAGAAACAAACCAGCTTCTCAGTTGGCCTTTGGCATCTCAGCTCATGTACAAGTGCAATATTCATTGTATGTCAACAATGCAAGCGGTTGGTAGGCTCAGTGAAGACTCCAATCCATGGAGAGCTGGCATACTGAATACACCACTATATATTTTACTCTGTTATTTTTACATTATTTTTTTCCTCCAGTGAGCTCAGGGTAACATATATTCCATTCTTCCTGCATCTTATCTCTGTAACAACATTATGAGGTAGGTCAGACATAGGGAGAATAAGTGACCTATTATCCCCAGGGACTCTCCTGGCTCAGTCGAGGACTAGAACCTGGACCTCCAAAGTCGAACTCCAATGCTGCAACCAATACACTACACTGTCTCTCAATGTCACTGCTTTAACTTGTGTAAATGTTTCACCTCTGCCAGCTAATCACAGGTTTTAGAGCAGCAGGCTGTTATTTCTCCTGTTTATTGTTCTGCTATTGTTCTGTGATTGGTCACTGAGAGATAAGCGCAGGAGTCATTTACAAATCAATCTGGAACCTCTTGTGAAATATAGTGCATCTATGTTAAATATCAAATAAATATTATTATTTGTTTTAACATTGTGAGCCGCCTTGAGTCCACTCACCGGGAGAAAGGTGGTCCGCAAGTGATACAAAATTAATTAATTAATTACATGAAAAAAAGACATTACATGGAAAATTAATGAATGAATTACTTTGCAGACACACTTTGCTTTCAAGCAATGTGCTTTTGGAGGGACAACATTTTACCACCTTTTTGTGAGAAGCTGGTGTCTAGGTGTGCCCTTTGCAAGGAGCATCATAAGCCCCACACTCACCACAAAATCTTAAATACCATGGAACACAGATTTTGAAAGCTACTGGATGACTTCAGTGAGTAACCCAGTAATAAGGTATCTTATTGTGAGAAACAAAACACTCACAGCTCCCCTCTCACTTTCCTCTTGCCGCTGGGATGGAAAACCATCTGCCGATAGGACTCGGGTGTAAACGGGTTAATGTTGACCAAAGGATCTGCAAGAGGATCTTCAAGATCGGTGCAAGAAGTGAAGCGCAAATTTCTCATCCCTTTCGGAGGAAATTTTCCCACAGGTGAAGGAAAGGTTGTCTTACTCAAGAGACTCTACAGCAAAACAAGCAAAAAGATATCCACTCAGAGTGCTTTCTAGACCATCAGCATTATACAACCATTCTACATCCAAAGAAAAAGACCTGAACCACAGTAAGTGGTTCTCCACAAGCTCCTACAGCAACAGACAGAAAACTAAAATGAGACAGTTCCTGGCTTGAAGCTTATGGTTTAAAGACATTACATAAAACAAAAAAGGGATAAGGAGGGAAGAGGAAAACAAGAGAAATCCGCTACTAGTTTGTAGCATTATGTGGCTTTTGTGTCACACAGCTAATGCAGCTATAAGTTGTATTTTTTATTCCAAACTTCAATGATACTTCACAAGGTGTACTGCATAATACGGTTATGCATTCAAAGCACAACTGCATTACAGAAAAAAGAATGCAAGCTTGACCAAAGGCCATCCAACCGGGGGGCCAGAATCCTGTTACTTACACCAGTGTTGAGTCGAATGACATAAATCTTGGCAGTGAATTTCCTCTAGTCAGAAGTCAGCAATTATACTGTTTGTCACGCTTCAGTCGCTCGAACTGGCACAGAATAAGAAATGCAAGCACTGGCTTCTCAACTGGCAGCAATTCACCACTACGTTTGACGCCACTGGACTTATGCCTGCATAAGTAAATGATTAGGATTCTGGCTAGTGTTCGCCTTCCAAAGGGAACAGTGTCCTTGAGCCAGCTGTATCTGGAAAGCTGATAAGCAGGGGATAAAGCAAAGCAAAGCGTGCTGCTTATATACCGCCCCATAGCGCTTCAAGCACTCTCTGGGCAGTTTACAAGTTAATTATGTAGGCTACACATTGTCCTCCCCCCCACCCCCCAGCGACCTGGGTACTCATTTTACTGACCTCGGAAGGATAGAAGACTGAGTCAGCCTTGAGCCGGCTACCTGGGATTGAACCCCGGGTTGTGAGCACAGTTTTGGTTGTAGTACACTGCGCCACGAGGCTGTTCTTTGGATAAAGCCAAAAATCAAGCAGATGAACAGCATTCCCCAGCTCCTGGAAACCATCTTCCTACTGTGCTAGTCTCCAAGCAACTGAGTTTTTAAACATGGAACTTCCAAACAGTTATGTTGTGAGCCGCCCAGAGTAGACTATGTCTAGATGGGCGGCATATAAGTGCAATAAATAAATAAAATAAATAAATAAACAGCACAAGCAGTCCAGTCAATGCCTTCCCACTTGGTGCTGCTTACTTTGTCCACTCAACCACAATTTAGACCACTAGACTCTACTTGAAGAGCTACTGTCACATTTGGGTACCAGTCTTTCATAGAGTTGCATAGTACAATGAGTCCCAGTTTTCTATGCAGGAATGAATTTGTAAACACACAGGAGTCTAATGCTGTGAGTGGGGAACATCTAGCACTCTAGACACTATGGAATTCAGCTCCTAAAATCTTCATCCAGTATAGGCAAATTGTTCAGGTATTTCGGGAAATGAGTCTAAAACATCTGGAAAGTGAAAGGTATTCTATCCCAGTTAGGCTTTGTCAACTCTAACTTATTTTATTTATTTATTTATTATTAGATTTCTATCCCGCCCTTCTAGACAGGAGTCTACTCAGGGCGGCTCACAATATATTGTGCACACAATATTTTGCTCTGCAAAATTTCTTAACCCACATTCAAAGTTCACAGCCCCAATCAGAGAGAGAAAAATAATTTTTTGGACTGATGCTCCAAGAATCCAGTGGCTGGCACAACTGGTTTGCATACTGGGAGCTGTTGTCCATCTGAGCTCAGGCTTAGATGGAAACAGCTTGTCCAGCCTCGGATGTAGAGGAAGAGAAAAGGCATAAGTAGTAGTTACGGGGAACTACTTTATATTGTGGTGGGCTCTGTGTCCATCTCACCAGGCAGTTGCTCTCCACTGTCTCAGGCAGGAATATTTACAACAGGACCAGCCCAAGATATTTTGCTGACTGGGGCAAAGGACAAGAACGGGCAACTCCCTGCCCTGCATACCATGTACAGAAGCAAAGCTGGGCTAGAGAACTCAGGAGTCATGACTGGAAGAGTAGTCCTTCCAGGGTTGGTTGTCTGAGATGGTGGCTTGACATTGCCTAATGGTAGGACTGACTCACTTGTTCAACCCATCCTGTGTCAAGGGTGGGAAACCACTGGCCCTCCAGCAGATTTGAACTACAACTCCCATGATCCCTTATCTTAGTCTTCTGTTCACTGAAGTCCAAAACTTGTGTACATGTGTCTGGAAAAAACAAAGTCCAGAAATTGACTCCAAGGTACCTGAAGGGCCATCAACTCCACTCCACCCCACCCCGACACCCTTATGAACTTTCTCAGATGTTCTTGTCTTTAGAACAGGCCTGTCCCTTCGGTTCCAGTGTCCTCCTGGGCATGTCTGGTGAGCACACAAGAGAGGGTCTTTCTGGTGGCTGGTTCCTTCCTTTGGAAGCTAAGCTGAGCCTGTCCCAACAAGCAAAGACTTTTCTCTTTCAACTTTCCTTTTTGGCAATTGTATAATCTGTGGAGAAAAGCTACCCTATTTTGGGAATTGTCCAAACTATTTTAAGTTAGTGGACAATGACAACAATTACATGTTTAATTGTATTTTATTATTTAATACAGATTTCCTTTTAAATCATTTTTTGTAATCTGTGTCGCCTCCCTGCATTGCAAAAAAAAAAAAGGCTATTTGAAATTTTCAAAAGAATTGTAAAAGAACTAACACACTGCAGCGAGGGAACCCCTTTAGATGACAACAGCATTACAGTTTTCATTTGGTCTGTCTTCTGCATTCATTCATTAGGTAAAGGTAAAGGTTCCCCTTGACATTTAGTCCAGTTGTGTCTGACTCTAGGGCGCGGTGCTCATCCCCATCTCCAAGCCGTAGAGCCAGCGTTTGTCCGTAGACAGTTTCCGTGGTCACGTGGCCAGCGCGACTAGACACGGAATGCCGTTACCTTCCCACCGAGGTGGTACCTATTTATCTACTCGCATTTTTACATGCTTTTGAACTGCTAGGTTGGCAGGAGCTGGGACGAGCGACAGGAGCTCACTCCGTCGCGTGGATTCGATCTTACGACTGCTGGTCTTCCGACCTTGCAGCACAGAGGCTTCTGCGGTTTAACCCGCAGCGCCACCATGCCCACGTTCATTCATTAGCAGCAGGCAAAATCCTGTTGGCGCAGTTCCACCAGTGTATACTAGACTGGGGCACTGGAAATAATTAATTACATCAATATAAAGTTTCCTAGCCTTTCTTTCAGCTTTGGAGTTTCTCTAGGGCTCTCTTTTGCCTTTGGGAGCCTCGGGATGTCAGGAGAACCTTGTAATACCTTAAAATGGTTGGTGGATCACCACTAGCAGCCAACCTGGCAGTGATTTTTGACTATTAAAAGCTTCCCTCCTGTGCCCCGAGGTTCCCAAAGACAACATTGAGCCCTAGGGAGTCTCCAAAGCTGAAATGGATGGCGTGGGGATGGGATGGGAAGCTTTAATTTAAATTAATTATTTCTGATGCTCTGATCCAGTTTATGCTGGGGGAGGGTGATTGGAAGCTTCAGGTTAATTTAAATTATTTTTTTCCAGTGCCCCGATCCAGTTTAAGCAGCAGAACTGCACCAACAGGATTTTGCCCAGCATATTTAACAATATAACTATGTTATATTACTCATCATACAAGTGCTTTGTACTTTTACCACCTACCATTATATATATATATATTTACCCCACTTTTCCCCTGAGAAAGGACCCAAGGCTGCTTACATGGCTAAAAACACAATAATAAAAACCTAAAAACAATAAATTATTTCAAATATTGAAAAAGAATTAATAACATTCTATTTAATATGTTAGGTAAAAGCATTACAAAAAACAGATTTAGAAGCAACAAAATGCAAAGCATCCCATTTATTGTCTCCTAGATGGTCAATCACTAAGGAAAACCCTGCCTGTGAACCTGACTGGTGGAAGCCCTGAGTACTCCATGTGGTTAAGGATTGAACCTTGGACCCTTCTGTATGTAAAAACATCTGCCTTATAAACAAGCCGTTGTCTCTGTCACACTGTGGACAAATCTGTATGAACTGCAGCTGGGACATCAAGAGTCAGTCATCAGCCTCGATTTTCTGTCAGCAAGGATCTCTGAGACTTAAGAAACAGAAAGGAAGAAAGCTGCTTCTTTTAGCAATGCTACAACAATTGCGGTGGGATATTTTTGGCAGCAAAGCTGGTACTGAGCTGCAGATGTCAGTGGAGTTCTCAGCCAACCATCTTAACAAGCAGGAAGATGAAGGGGATTTTCTAAACTGCCCCATTTCAAATTTCAAGAAAGCAAAACACAATTAAAGAATCAATCAGGATTGTGTCTTTATAGCCCACAGAGATTCCATATCTGAGCCTGGGACAAGGAAATGACAGAAGCTGCTTTGAAGAGAAGCTGCTCTTGCAATACTGAGGGGTATTGATGGCTGGGGAAAAACACACATTGTACTGTATGTTCAACAGAGAAATCCAGTATATTTTTTTGAGAATCAGAAACTCATCTGCCATTCCATAGCATGCATGCAAGAGTGAGGTGGTATGGTAACATCCTACACTCAACATCTTACACTCAATCTTGTTATCTAGACCAGTGGTTCCCAGTCTTGGGTTCCCAGATGTTTTTGGACTACAACTTCCAGAAATTCTGGCCTGCACAGCCAATATTGAAGGGTTTGGGGAGTTTTAGTCCAAGAACATCTGGAGACCCAAGATTTGGAACCACTGATGTAGAGTGTGGAAGAGTTCCATTCTTGGACAACTCCAAGGACCTGGGCAATGGTAAGAGGAAGGAGGCAGAAGTCCTGAAGGTGCAGTGCTGATTCCAGACATTTTGTTTCCTGACAAGGTGAGAGCTGTTGACAAGATGAATCTTGTGACAGCAGGTTGGAGAAGGGATGAGGCAGATCATGTGCCACACACATTTTTGTCCTCCAACATCTTCCCACCTCCCAGCACCTTGCCACCAGAGGCAGATACTTCCCTTTGCCCTGCCAAGGTCATCCTGCCCAAGAATCAAAGAGGTCCTCTTCTCCCTCACTGTAATCTGAATATAAAACATCTTGAGTTCAACTCCAGTACAAACTGCAGGAACAAGATGCTAACAGGCTTGCAATGGGCCTTGTTACAGCAAAGAGTCATATGCTTTCTGCTAGTGTATTAGGAAATACAGTGCCACTAACCTAGGGGGCCCAAGTGCTATTGTTAGCCAAGACACATATTAGAATTAGTGGTATATTTCTCTTCCTCACGTTTTTGCATAATGTAATCTTCAGAATAATAGAAAGGTATTCCTTGCAAGTGCAGAATACCCTGGTTTTGTTTTGTCCCCTCCTTCTTTTCCCAATACAGTAGGAATCCCATATCTGCTGGGGATTGGTTCCAAGCCCCCCCCCCCCGTGGATACTGAAAACCACAGATAATACTGAACACTATATAGATAGCATGATAACTGAAAACAGATTTTTTTTTCCACATGCATTACCAGAACTGGCCACTAGAGGCTGTCAGAGACCATGCTACCCTGTTTCCCTGAAAATAAGACCTAACCTGAAAATAAGACCTAATCTGATTTTTCAGTATGCTCGTAATATACATCCTACCCCAAAAATAAGCCCTAGTTAAGTGAAACCCCGCCCTCCACCATTGTGCAGCAACCAGAAGAAGATGACATGACTGTATTTGAATAAATGTAGATTGTTGTACATGAAAAAAAGAACACATCCCCTGAAAATAAGCCCTACTGTGTTTTTTGGAGCAATAATTAATACAAGACCCTGTCTTATTTTCGGGGAAACACGGTATGTAGTCTTCATTAACATGTATTCATAGCACAGTCTCTATCTTCCTCTAGTGGCCAGTTCTGGTAATACATGTGAAAATAGTTTTTTTTCTGGATTTCTTTTTCTTTTAATCTTTTCAGATTGTGGATAAGTGAAACCACGGATACTGATCCTGTGGATACGGTGGTCCTACTGTGTTCATCAGGGACCCTCTCATACAATGCCACCTCTAGATTTTTTTGCGGGAGGGGGGAAGGGTTCCTATCAAAGAAGTGCAAAGATGTACTCTGAATGTTGTTGTTTAGTCGTTAAGTCGTGTCTGACTCTTCGTGACCCCATGGACCAGAGCACGCCAGGCCCTCCTGTCTTCCACTGATTCCCGGAGTTGGGTCAAATTCATGTTGGTAGCTTCGATGACACTGTCCAACCATCTCGTCCTCTGTTGTCCCCTTCTCCTCTTGCCTTCACACTTTCCCAACATCAGGGTCTTTTCCAGGGAGTCTTCTCTTCTCATGAGATGGCCAAAGTATTGGAGCCTCAGCTTCAGGATCTGTCCATCCAGTGAGCACTCAGGGTTGATTTCCTTCAGAACAGATAGGTTCTTGATCTCCTTGCAGTCCAGGGGACTCTCAAGAGTCTCTGAGTACTCTGAATACAGAGGCCCAAAGTTTAATACTTGATATCTCCATGTAGGGCTAGGAGAGACTTCTCATTGACCATGGAAAGCTGCTGCCAATCAGTCATAGACACTCCTAGGTAAGCGAATAAATTGTCTGAGTGGCTGTTGGGCAGCTTCTGACTTTCAAGAGAACCAGAACAGGGGCTCTGTCTTTCTTTCTACACCACTGCCCACTGACTTTTCAACTGGTTCTGGGCAGATTCCCCCCCGTTGCTGGTGGTCAGTGCTGAGACTTCTGTTGAGGTGGGAGCGTGGAGAGATACCCAGCAATACCACCACTGGTCCATACTTCAGTGCAAGCTAAATCTGAGCACCCTGTTTCCTTCAGGATAAATTCATTGCCCGTATATTGGTGTAGGAAGATGTACAGGCCTTCCAAGTGGAATGGTGAATGTATTCAATGGGGCAGCTTCATTTGAAGGCATTGTGCAGCTCATTTGGGAGTATGAAGCCTGGGTGCAGCATCTGAGACTCACTTTTACTCATAGCTGTCCCAAGACGTTTTGCTGACTGAGACAAAGAAGGAAATGTCCCCATGCACCTTAAGTAAAGATACACAATACTCATAGCCATCTTAGCTATTTTGGCACAAAAGGCCAAAATCCCATCATCACGTCTCCCCATCACTGACAAAAGAAGTACAACAGCAGGAAAAACAACAAACACAATAATTAATAATTAGTTGCCTTTTCATGACATCTGAATCTGCTGTCAAGGGCAGCTACCCCACTATTCATGCTTTGTGGGGCATTCTAAGACTTGTAGTGCAAAAAAGTAACTTTTCCAAGCTCTGATCAAGTTTAGCACAGTATGAAGCCTAACATACTTGGCAACAAAGAATTTCAAGCATATTGAAGCTTAAGGGTACTTTTCATAGAAAAACAGAAGACAAATACACTGGACGAAATCCAGTGTTAGACTTACTTTGAATGGATCTACTGAAATCAATGAGACTTCTTGGTCTCAACTCACTTAGATCCCATGGATTTCACTGGGTCTACTCAGGGTAGGGCTTAGATGGATTCAGCCCCTTATTTTTGTTCCTGTCACCTTACCTTTGGGGTGTTTGGGGTGTCACAGAGCTGCAGCTTTTGCCAAGTGACATAATGCAGGGGAGTCCCCGGATAATCCTTCAAAGGAGACACTTTCTTTCTTTGAGATTCCTTGCCTTTCCTCGTTGGACTTGGCCAAAACGTTGAAACAGCTGCCGAGAGACCATCTGGTTGCCTTTGTGGGGTAACTGGAACAGGACAATTCACTCTCCAGCTCTGGGACTCCCAGTTTTTTGGTGGGGTGATATGTCTCGGCTCTTCCTCCTGGATGCAATTGTCCTCTTCCAGCTCCAGGTCTTCTCCACAGCTGGAAAAATCTAACTTCTGGATGAAGTTGTTACTGTCATTCCATTCATCCATAGTAGCTGTGAAAAGAGAGAAAGCCTAACATGTATAGAGACAACAGGTGCCAGTTTCCATCTCAACCATGACTCCAGAACAAGGGTGGAAATACCAGAAATCTTGGTGGTACATACCTGCCCCTAAAACCCAAACTCCAAACACAGACTGTACAATCTACTTTTTTTCTTAATGGGATAAGTATTTGCACCCTCTAGTGACCATTTTTTAAAATGGAGGTGTGGGGAGAAGGCATGATGGAGGTCTCTCAAAATATAACAAACTTGCTCCCATGCCCCCTTGAGGGCATGAACACTTGTTGAGCCCCATAATGGGACCTGCATTTGAGCCCCATAATGGGACCTGCATTTGGGCCCCTGGGGGCCACACATAGCCCAAAGGCCGCATGTTGTCCACCCCTGCACTAGAAATTATACCAAACCTGCTTCCTATTGCTAGTCCCAGCGAAAACAGACCCACAGAAGCAATTACTGAAGAATAAGTCAACACGTATGGAAAGCCCTTTGATGAAGTGGGTCTACCTAGTTGAGACTGGATATAGTTCATACTCTGCATTGCTAGAATTGCCACCGTTGGTAACAGTAATGAGAAAATACTACAACGGAGTCATAACAGAAAACCTTGTGGAGAGTCGTAACAGAAAACCTTGTATTAGAAAAGAAAATCCCTTTTTTACACCGAGAGAGACACAGCCTGAGGAGATTCCTCAGAAACAAACAGATAATATTAAGCCTGATATTTTATGTCAGTTCCTTGGAGGGAAACTCCCACTAAAACCCAGTGGGATTTGTTTCGAAGTAAATACAAATAGAATGAGCCTGTACCCAGGTTTTGTATTCATTAGGAAAAAAGCATTCAGCCTACAGCTGATCTCACACAAGGGTTGAAGTCAGTCCACACACACGCCAGCTAGTCAGAGAAAGGTTCTGCATAATAACGCCTTTATCCAGATCTCCAGACCACAGAAAGGAGGACCCTCTACTCTGTGCAGGTGCAAAGGCTCTCAGCCAGCTAGCAAACATTTTCCACCAAAACCCATTCTGTGTGGGGAAAAGGGGGGGAATCCCTTATTAAGTGCCCCACACAATGTATAATCATTCAACTGTGGCTGCACTCTTATTAAAGAGAAACGATTAAAAATGCACAGTATCTTCTGTTTGAAATTACCCCTGACCATTTCCTGCTCTCTTCTTCCTGTTATTACCACTGCTGTGAAGTTAGGAACCTTAATTGCCTGCTGGAAAGGAGGTTTTGTAAATGCACTTAAGAAGAGCTGCTTCCTCCACAGTCCCGGCTTTCACCATGTTCCATTCTGCAAGGACTTACTAGAATGAGGGGAGGAGGTTGCAGGGTTTTTATTGGAATGCATCTCATTTGACCCAAAATGGGCACGGGGTGGCTGGCTTATGCAATGGGAAAGCTGGAAGATTTGCAGGTGGAAATGTGGGCAAAATTAGCATATGTAATACTTTGGAAAATGTGTAGTGGAATTTAGAAAAATATCCAGCCAAGCATCTCGCTGCGCCTTTAAGACAACCCCACTTTATTTGGCACAAGGTTTTGCAGACTTAACTCACTTCTTCAGATCACAGAGTGCGGGAGTCAAACCACAGGCTTATGTGCTCACTGCTTCCAATCGTAGGGGCAGGACAGAATGAAACCAGATACAGAAAATTACAACTGCATTATTAACACCGATCAGGCCCTTTCAAAGGGTGGGTGAGAATAAACATCCTGGCCGAGGGGAGGTCAGTTACATACTGTCAGTTGCCCTCTGAGGTGTTAGCAATGGAAGATATGTACATACATATGTGTATATGTAATATGTGTGTGAAATTATGTTAATTATGTTTGAAATGCATTGCTGGAGGAGAGCTTCGCTGATACCTTAGACTGCCAGAAAAACAAGTGGGTTCCGGATCAATCAAGCTTGAACTACAGTATCTTTGGAGGCAAAAATGTTGAAGCTGAGTCTGTCCTATTTTGGGCACCTCATGATAAGGCAGGATTCTCTGGAAAAGACAATACTGCTGGGAAAGGTGGGAGGCAGCAGGAAAAGAGGAAGACCAAATACAAGATGGACTGACTCTCTAAAGGAAACCATAGGGTTGAGTCTAGAAGAGACGAGCAGGACTGCTGAGGACAGGACATTTTGGGGATTGCTCATTCATAGGGTCACCATAAATCAGAAGGAACTTGACAGCACATAACAACGATTAGATTAAAACAAACTTTTATTTCAGCCAGGAGAGACAGGGTCCAAACTCTTGATATATTGTATTCTCGAAGGCTTGATATATTCTTGTTTGGCTGTTTTCCTTTGGAGTTTGTTTCTGAAGCTCTTTGAAACTAGGAACTCAAAATCAGAGCAGACTGATCAGCTTCTCCAGGCAGATTCTTGTGTTGTTTTTGCTACAACAGACTAACCTGGCTTCCTCCTTTGGAGGTGGGGTGGGGAGAACATTTTATTTGGAATAGAAATTTATTGCAGAGCAGGTATGCAGAAATGTTAATGGGGGCTCAATATTTGATATGTACCCAGATTTGATGATGCAAGAGGAACAATGAACTTAGTTTCTGAACCAATGCAACTTCACAAATGAATCATTGCTGTATAGGTTCTCTACTATGGAATATCCAGTGTGTGGTGTAGTGGGTATAGTGACAGTCTAGAACTTGGGAGGACTGGGTTCAAATCCCCACTTAGCCGTAGAAATTCACTGGGGATGTGGAACTGGTAAAGGTAAAGGTTCCCCTTGACATTTAGTCCAGTCGTGTCCAACTCTAGGGGACGGTGCTCATCCCCGTTTCCAAGCCATAGAGCCAGCGTTTGTCCAAAGACAGTTTCCGTGATCATGTGGCCAGCGCGACTAGACATGGAACACCGTTACCTTTCCACCATGGTGGTACCTATTTATCTACTCGCATTTTTTTACATGCTTTCGGACTGCTAGGTTGGCAGGAGCTGGGACAAGCGACGGGAGCTCACTCCATCGCGTGGATTCGATCTTATGACGGCTGGTCTTCTGACCTTGCAGCACAGAGGCTTCTGTGGTTTAACCTGCAGCGCCACCTCGTCCCTTGCGGAACTGGTAAATCCCCTCCTTAAATATCTCATTTACCTTCAAAGCCCTATTATTGTCAGTATAAGGCGGTTCCGACTTGAAGGCACAAAGCTACAGCGATAGTTACTCTACTATAGTAGATAAGAACTATAGAATCCCATGGAAAAGCTACCAGCAATAGAGGGTGCAAATAAGGGAAAAATATTTTGTAATAGAATTTTTCTTGTGGGGAAAGATTTGTCATGTCAAAAATTTGTCATGTGGGGAATTTGATAGTGGGAGATCAAATTGAACACCTTGCAGTCCTAAACCTGAAACCTGTTGAGCATAGTGAGTTTCATTTTGGTGTTAAACCCAAGTGCTATGAGTCCAGTTTTTGAGTATACATGGCACAGAGATTATGCTGCTACATATGCGATATACATTTACTTGTGGCTAAGTACTACTTTAAGGGGACGTGGTGGCGCTGTGGGTTAAACCGCAGAAGCCTCTGGGCTGCAAGGTCGAAAGATCAGTTGTTCAAATCCACGTGTTGGAGTGAGCTCCCGTCGCTTGTCCCAGCTCCTGCCAACCTAACAGTTCAAAAGCATGTAAAATGCGAGTAGATAAATAGGTACCACCACAGTGGGTACTGTGGGTACATTTAGTCCAGTTGTGTCCAACTCTAGGGGAGGTGCTCATCCCCATTTCCAAGCCGTAGAGCCAGCGTTTGTCCGAAGACAGTTTCCATGGTCACGTGGCCAGCGCGACTAGACACGGAACACCGTTACCTTCCCACCGAGGTGGTACCTATTTATCTATTTATCTGGTACCTATTTTTTTTGTAGATGCTTTCGAACTGCTAGGTTGGCAGGAGCTGGGACAAGTGACGGGAGCTCACTCTGTTGTGTGGATTCGATCTTACGACTGCTGGTCTTCTGACCTTGCAGCACAGAGGCTTCTGCGGTTTAACCCGCAGCGCCACCACGTCCCTCTAATCCAATGACCCCCCCACTAAAATGTACCAGAAGTGCAGTGGTCAGAGTACCAAACCTAGGTTCAAATCCTCACTGGGACTTGTGAATTCACTTTGCACTAGTCACTGTTTTCACACCCACCCTACCTCATAGGGTTGTTATAAGGATCAAAGGAGATGATGATGCTCCTTCTTGGAAAGGGGGAAAAATATACATTAAAGAAATTCCTTTATATCTACTCAGGAGGCAAACTTCTCTTATTTCAGTAGTAACACCTATTACCTAGTGGTCAGGGTTAGAGCCCTAGCTTAAAGAGAAATCCCAGAAATGGCTCCCGGGAAATGGATCCCTCTGGGCTAAACCCAACTATTTGTTCCGGCTGGAAATAACTCCCCAGAGTGGACTTTTAAGGGCAATAGTTACATACAATTCATTGTTTCCCTGGATCTACTCCAGTTGATTTTATTACTGTTAGTATTCAGTATTGATTTTATTACTGTTTTTAATGTAATGCTTGTTTAATTTCCTTTTAAACATTTGCATACCTCCTGTTTTTTAGCTTCTACATATTGTGTTTTTAATGATGCAAACTGCCTTGGGTTCTTTTGAGGAAGGAAGGTGGGATATTTTAAATAAATAATCAATCAATCAAGCGGGACCAAGCGGAGTTAGTTTATTTATTTATTTATTTATTTAACTTATATGCCGCCCACACTACCCAAAGGTCTCTGGGCGGTTTGACCCCCCTTGAGTCCCGTGGGGCTTTTCTCTCAGGAAAGCCGGTACTGGAAAGGCGACTTGAACTTCTGTAGCCCTTTTTGGGATGTTAAGCTACGTCAAGTTGCTCCAGAAACTCGCCAGAAGGTCCTGGGGGGTGTTTTAGGCACCGCCGTTCAAGGCACTCCTGCTGGGGAAATCCAGCGCTCGTAGCAGGGGGACTGACTTCCGAGGAAACCCGGAGCCTTGCGGGCTAGTTTTTCCCAGCCCGCCCCCCGGTTCGGGCCCCCACCTCCCCGGCGCGTCGCGGATCGGGCCGCCTGGCCGCCTCCTTCCTCGGCGGAGCGGGGAGACGTCAGCTGACCGGAGACGGCCCGCCAAGCCTGCCCGGCTCCAGGGCCCGCCCGGCCGGAGCCAACCAGCGAGGCCGGGAGGCGGAGAGCGGGCGTTTCCAGAGCGGCCCCAGCGCCGCCTCCCCCCTCGCTCTCCCCGGCGCGCCGCATCTGGCTGGGCCATGGTGGAGCAAGCCGACGACGCGCCGCTGCTCATCTGGGCCGAG
Organism: Intellagama lesueurii; assembly: GCA_037013535.1. Lineage (NCBI taxonomy): Eukaryota > Metazoa > Chordata > Lepidosauria > Squamata > Agamidae > Intellagama > Intellagama lesueurii. Next base: position 22,356,884 of record JBAJHW010000005.1, read on the forward strand.
GGCCCCGCCGTCTCCGTCCCAGAGCCGGCCGAGCCCGTCGGCTGGCGGGGCTCGCGTCCTTCCGCGGCATGGGGAGGCGGCGGGGGTCCAGGGGAGCCGCCGGCGGGGGGCTCCGTCGGGGAAGCGGCGCAGGTGGAGGAGGACCAGATCGTGGCGGTGTTTGTGGTCACTTTCGACCCCCGCTCCGGTAAGCGTCGCCGGGGCTGCGGAGCGGGGGGGGGGGTGGTGGTGGAGGAGGAGGAGGAGGAGGAAGCCCGGTTTCTGCCCGTCGCCTCCACGGCTTTGCCTGTGGCTTGGCCAGCCCGCTTTTCAAATCCGGATCTGATTGTGAGGGAGAGTTGCTCAAGGGTTTTAGGAAGGGGTAGGAATTTGGTGCGTGACTTGTTTGGGTGGATTGCTTTTCGTGGGAGATGCCTGCGACCAGGTCCCTCTGGCCATGTGCAGAGTGCGTCCCTCCTTCCCCCTTCGCACGGAGCGACGCGCGGCCCCGGTTTCCAGCCCGGACGGGGCTACCCACCTGGCGTTTACCTTTTCTCCGGAAGGCGAACGCACCGGGAGGGAGGATGCGCCAGGCGCTGTCTTTTGGCGTTCAGGTGTTGTCTCCAGGTAAACAGGAACTCCTCCGCCGAGGAGAAAGGTTCGTACCTGTTGGTTTTTCCATGTCCTTCTCAGCTTTCTTTAGCAGGCATGGTGGCGATGCAGAGCCGCAGGCACCTTTTCCCCACATGCTGCCCGGGACTACAACACACATCATCCCCACCCAAACTTGGTTCTAATATCTGAGTCCTATGTTCCTTCCCTGGTGGCTGTTTTTTCCTCTCAAGAAAAGCCTGGGAAAAGTTATTTTTTCCAGCCTCCAACTCTCGGCATCCGCTAGTCCCTATGGTCCATGCTGGCTGGGAGCTCCTAGGACTTGTTTAAAAAAGAGTAACTCTTTCAGGCGCTGTCTGCAGTAGACTACCTGGGAAGGTTTCTTTAAAACCGCCTTTCCTAACCTGACTCACTAGGTGTTGTTGGGCTACAACTCTGAGTATCCCAGTCCAGTTTTGCCAGCGGGTAGGGATGATGGAGGTTGTAGTAGCCCAACCAAATCTTGGGATTCGAAGTCAGGAAAGACTGTTGGAAGTGGTGGTCCGGTGGAGTAATTGAGATCCTCTCCATTTAGAGAGGCCTCTACCACAGGAAGCTTGTTGAAGGTGGAAGGGCAGGAACATGGGCAAGAATGTCTCTTGCGTACCATCCCGGAGATCAGTCATACCACATCTCTACATCCTCCTCCTTCAGAAAAATTTTGGGCCATTGGATTTAATGGGAGCTTGTCTTCTCAAAGCTTGTTAGAATAGGAATGTAGGAAACTGCATCTTGAGGCGTCTGGTCCAGTGTTGTCGACTCTGACTGGCAGCCGCTGTCTTTCCTCACCCTACTTGGAGGTCTCCTGATTTGCTTTTTGTTCTTCCATTCAAGTATTAACCAGGCCAAACCCTACTTAGCTTCCAAACCCGGTGCGTTCAGGATGGAACCGTGGTATGAAAAAGGTACCCTTATTCGGGATTGGACCCATCTCTCCCCTCAAATGCCACGAGTTTTTGTGGTGGCAAGGTGAAGGCATTTTGTTGCAGCAGATGTTTGTGGTCCTCCATGCACCTATTCATTTGTGTGTGCACGGGTGCAAAAACAAATAGGCACATAGAAAAAAATGGAAAGTCTTGCATAATATATCTCATCGTGAGCTTTTGAGGAGTACATTCCATGTCTTCAGACACTGCTCCTGCTAAACTAATGTGTTAGTCCCCAAGATGTCCCAAGGCTTTTCTTTGTTTTTTTGTTTGTTTTTACTGAAACAGACTGACACAGCTGCCTCTCAGTAATGTACTCATGGTAGCAGGGGCCTGTGCAGTTCTGTGGGGAATTGTCTAGTGCAAGCCAAGCTCCCTTGAAATGAATGGGTGTTCATTATCTCATGACACTTTTTGTATTAGTTATATTTATGCCCTGCATGTCCTCCGGTGAGTTCAATGCAGCATGCCCCTGACCTTATTGTCACAGCAGTCCTGTGAGGTAGTCATACTGGGAGAGCATGATGGTCAAGGTCACCCAGTGAGCTTCATGGTGCTATGGGGATGGGATATATACCTGGAATTCTCTAGTTCCCATCTAATATGAACCACTATAGCACATATTGGCTCTTCCTCCCCGCCCCCACCTCTTTACCTCATAAATCTGCCTGTATCTCAGAGATTTGAATATAAATATTTCATTGGATAACATGTCCCAGAATCACAGTAATCCCGTTAGTTAGCTTTGTGCCATCAAGTCAGAACCAACTTACAGCTACCCTGATAAGGCTCTCAAGATAACTGAGATATCTGAGTAGTGGTTTTATCAGTTCTACTGATCAGTGAGTTTCCATGGCCAAATGGGGATTTGAACCCTGGTCTCCAGAGTCCTAGTTTGTTACTCTATCCACTACAGCACACTCGGTACCCTAATAATCCTGTTGTTGTTGCTATGTGCCGACTTATGGCAACTCTATTAATTAACAATCTCCAAAATGTCCTGTCCGCTACAGCCCTGCTCAGCTCTTGTAGATTCAAGCCTGTGGTTTCTTTAGGGAGTTGGTCCATCTCATATTTGGTCTTCCTCTTTTCCTGCTGCCTTCCACCTTTCCCAGCATTTCCCAGTAATCCTGTAGCACTAAAAAAATATTTATTATTGCTTACTGTCTTGCTAAAGCAATAACATTTCCCCATACTAGTAGTAGGATCTTTTCCCCACAGACTGCAGCAAGTTTGGGAGATAGAATGGCATAAAAAATGTGTTTCTTCCAGAGTACAAAGTGGAAGTGAAATAGTTGAAATTCGAGGCCAAACATTGCACGTGTGAAGAGCCTTTCCATTTCCTGAGGAAAATATATTGTTTCTTCTCATTCCTTGAACTTTGCCCACTGACATAACCAGTACTGTAAACATCCTGAAGTGAGATGGAATGTCTATGTGAACTGAAATATTGATACCCTTCTCTCTTTCCCTACCATCCAAGCTTTGGTAACTTGAGGTAGAATTTGTGTACAAAATGGGCCCATATTTCCACCCAGTCCATTCCTTGTAAACAGCAGAGCATCGAGTCACTTGATGGTTAGTAAATTTAGGAGAGGCAGAAGGACACAATGGTTGAATAACAATGATGTGCTTTCAAGCTGATTCTGATTTGTGATAACCTTCTCAGAGTTTTCTAGTTGTTCTTAGAAATGGTTTAGCATTCTGGGTTTGTACAGCTTGTCCAAAGCTTCACAAGTGACAGGACATTCAACCCCATCAGCCGCACATGTTCAGGATGAGCTCAGCAGGCCCCTCCTAGCCATGGGGATTCAAAGCCCCTAGTTCTGCTATCAGGTAACCCAATGTACTGAATTATACCAGTACTTAACTCCATATGAATATTCCTTAATTTGAAGTAGCCTTCCCTAGCCTAGAGGTGTCTAGAGTTTTCAGATGACAACACCCAAAATCTGGCTGAGGGATTCTGGGAGTTGTAGTTGAACGCCTCTGACAGGCTCTGGCTTGAGGCAAGCTCACTTCCATCATTTATTGCTAGCAAGTACGGTGGCCATTGTATGGGTTGCACCCACCAGGAATATGGGAAGGAACAATTTCTCTTCAACAAGGTGCATTATTGGAGGTTGGTGCCATCAATTGGCTCCTGAACTCTGTCTATCCTACATCTCATTTTCTTTAACTCTTAATTATATAAGGATTGATTGTTGTGGTTACTTGGTTGGAAAACATGTTGCACATGCTTAGATTTTATTTATGTGTTACTACTCCTGCACGTGTTCCTGAAATAAGATTTTATATTGAAAACAGGATGAAAGCCAGGATGGTGCATTGCAGTGGTTCCCAACCTTGGGTCCCCAGATGTTCTTGGACTGCAACTCCCAGAAATCCTGGCCAGCACAGCTAGTGGTGAAGGCTTCTGGGTATTTTAGTCCAAGAACAACTGGGGACCCAAAGATTGAGAACCACTGTTGTGGGTGTCGTGGATACAGTGTTGGGAAGACTCGGAAGATATGGGTTCTAATCCTTGCTCAGCCGTATAGTGGAAGACCACTCCTTGAACATTTCATATACCTCAATAACCTTGTTAGGGTTACCATAAGTCAGAACTGACTTCACACATAGCAGCAGCAACAACTGAAAATAAGCCCAGAGTGGAGATTAAATCAAGCTTTCTTTGCCAAGGGTGATCAGAGCAGAGTACAGTATGGAAGAGGAACTTCTGGCCACAAATTTTCAAACTAAAATTCAAACACAATCCCTTACTATTAGCAGTGTTTGATGTGACTGATGGGAGGGAGTTGTTAGGTCAGAAACCCATCAGACCAAAAATTTCTCACTCCTCAAGCAGAAGCATCATTGCAACATTTTTGGTGATGTGTCTCGAACCCGTGTTGGTTAATCTTTGGTACATTTAATACTTCCTTTTCCTTGTGTTGCTTCCTTGACTCTTTGCCCACCATCCTGTTGCATGAGCACGTTGCAACAGAGCTGTGCTCCCATTTGCAAAGAAGTCACTTTGGCAATACATAGTATGGTTTCATCAGTTTGAAATGGAGATCTTACTCAAAGGAGGTGCTTATTCTAAAGGTGTAGTCTTACGTACTCTTACATGGAAATCCGTTCTGTTGAACCTCTAGTAGACATGCAACAGAGTAGACAGCTGTGTAGCATTCGTACTTTCTTATCTTGAAGAAATTAAGAGCAGTCATTTGTTTCCTTGTTAGGCCTGATTTTTGCATTTATAGATCATCCTCTCACCAAAAATTCTGCCAAGATGTGACTCTGCAGGTGTTGGACTGCAAATCCCACCCCTCCTAGCCAGGATAGCTGATGGTAAGGAAGGATCAGAGTTGTAATCCAGCAACCTCTGTAGGACCATATACCCCTCAACCCTGCCCACCACCTTTTGTGCATATTTGTACATTTTTTTTATAGTCATTTAAGTCCACCTAGTTTGGGAGGCTGTTGAGGAGGCCTTTTGCTTCCTGAAGCTTATGGCACACAGTTTACTTTAAGAATCCTTCCTCTGTAGTTTTCTTAACCATCGCAACTTGCCAAGACATCACACTGGTGCAAAGTCTGTTCAGATTGATTTCGATATCTACAATGAATAAGTCAATCATCATCATCTTATGATGGCTGTTCCTTTTTTCTTCAGCAATTGCATTATATTTTCTGGAGTTGCTTTATAGTGTTTGAGTGACCGCTTTAGGGAAGGTGAGGTTAGGTAGGGTGAAGATGAGTGTTTTCAAAGGGCACAAGCTTTCACTGAGGATGTAGGTCACTGAGGCTGCCTTTATCTCTCCTGAAGGTACTGGAATGGTAACTTCAGACTTCATATTTGTGCATTGTACTGACATTTATGAGAGCCTTGTAAATAAGCCAATCGTATTTACAAGCCAACAGATTTCGTATTAGCTTCCCATAAGGCTTGCAGCCTGCATTTCAATGCTAGGTGTATTTAAAAGGGGAAACTCTGTCTCCTATGACCCACATGGACATGTAGGCTTCTAGCCTTTTTGCATGCTGTGTGTTACCAAAAACATCACCTGCTGAATAGACTGGCAGGAGTGGGATGGATCTGCTGGTCACAAAGAAAGAAGCTTTCCTTCCTCTATGGCTACCATAGAAACCAAGTGGGCATTTAGAAGAGGAAAAGAGCGACCAGCCCCCCCCCTCACTTTCTCATTCTGTGATGTCTTGGCAAATTAGTAAACACAAAGCTGATTTATCAGGAAGCAGACGTAATGGCACCTTTGTTTACAAATTCTGACTTGACTTATTAGCCCAATTGATGGTTGCAGATAACTCTACTGCTGCCCTGTGCATTTCTGGGCATTTAGGGTATGTGTTATCGTTGTGCTGAGCCAGGGCCAGCACCGACAACTGATACCCTTGCACAGGGTGCATTTGATTTAAATTGATTTTTAAAATTGATTTTTAAAATTTAATTCATCAGTTAAATTAAATTGATTTTAAAATATTGATTTTTAATCTACTGTGCTCTTGGGCAGTTGCTAGGACCCTCTTTATTTATCTCCTCTCACTCCAGGTCTGGTACTCTCAGGTAATGTCCAGTAGTTGAGTCTAGGCATTGCTTTTCATTTCCCTCAGTGCTCCTGACCTCGCAGGGCTGTGTGGTATTGTGGGAAGTTAAGACAGTGGCTAGATCTTTGGAGCACTGAAGCTTCTGGCCGTGGATGCCTGTCAGACAAGAGAAACAACTGAAGGATGCTTTATTCGGCATTCTTACCCTCTTTAAATTATTCCTAAAGCCCAGTCTGAGTACAGAGTACCTGGTCCTCGTCTTACCAGGATCCAACAATGTTTCACAGAGCCTAAAGCAATTATGGATTCCAGTGGTTGTCAGATTACAATTTGCAGAGATGGCATCATGAAGATGTCCCGAACAGCAAAGGGGAAAGGTTGGGTTTCTGAGGAAGGTGGACTTGGGGAAGCAAAGATGGCAGCCAGAAATCTCACTGGATGAGAAAGCAGAAACTTTGGTGTAAAAGCTGTGAAAGGGCTTTTGAAGGCAACTCTGGAATGTATCCATATTTTTTTTTGCTTGTTTCTGCAGATCTACAGAGCTGTTATACATGAAAGAGTCCTTGAAAGATGAGATACTTGAGGACTGTTTTTCTCCTTTGTAATAAATATAGACAGCTTTATTGGGTGTGCCAGTCTTAAGCATAGCACAGTGAGTGTTACAATATCCATGGATAAGCAGGACCAATGGCCAAGTTACATGATATGTTGTTACCCGCCCAGAGTAGTCTATATGACTAGATGGGCGGGCTATAAATGTAATAAATAAATAAAATAAATAAGTTAGTGTTACTGTTTATCCAAACTTTTCCCTTCAACAATGCTGAGGTGAGGGGCACCAGATTCCTGTGTAGTCAAAAGTGATGTATAACTCTTATGCCCTCCGTAATGTAACTACAAAGCATAAACAGTTGATCAAGACTGTTTACAGAATAGTCTTCTCTATCGGGGGTCTCTTCCATAGCATTGACAATCCTTTCCATGCAGTACCGTGTGTATTGAGCCTTATTGGTCCTTATGACCTCCAGATCTGGAGGTTGAATTAGACATGTTGTGTTTGGTGGCAAGTAAACCACTTTAACGTCTTAGGTGTTAAATGTGTAGCTGGTCAGGGGCACAGTATTTACTGAATATTTATCTATTGAAATAAAATCCTTTTATAACCAAAACTGCTGCTCGGACCAGTGCAATTCAAGGAAGAAGTGTTTTTCTGTCTCGCCTAATTGCACAGGCAGTCTTAAGTGTGGACCTCTCTAAAACAGGCAAGTAAAAATTCATTAGAACGAGATTAAAACATCTGACAAAAAGCTACATAAGGGAATGGCGTTCTGGAGAAACACAGTCATTATTAACTCATATCTCCTTGTGTCTTTTGCATCTTTTTTCCTTATGAAGAAAACTAACAATAGTATCAACCAGTGTTCTCCCCTTGCTGCCATCAATTACATTTCTAGCGAAGGTTGAGTTTGCTTTGTTAATCTTTCCCTGACCACAAGTGTGTGGTTAGCTCAAATTCTCCTTTTTAGCTTAATTGAAAGTCTTACTGGTGTCACAGATTAGTCATCACATGGAAGGAACAGGAACATTTTTATGCTCCACGAATATTCTGTATCACTAACATACTCTTCAGGGAAGACTAGCTTGGGCTTCAGTATAGGGTGGCTTTGTTCACAGGGTAGCATTCTGTGACATTCATTTGAGGCATATGAGAAAGAATGATCTGACGTAGTGGCCAAAATCCTGTTACTTAGTGTAGTAAATAGTACTAGAGTAGAGTAGTTGAGCCAGTGTTGTTGCCCATTTGCTTCCACGTTGCCCATAGACAATAGGGTTGTTAATCCTATTAGCTGTGGATGGTGGAAGTTGAAAACCAATTCATCTACAGGACACCATGTTAGAATAGGCTGGTGTATATCAGTAATTACTATTACAATGGCAGTTCTATCATAATTATGGGTGTTAGATGGAATGTAGCTGTGCAAGTGTTGTGGGAGTAATGTGTGGTTGCATTTTCTCTGTGGTGTACTTAACACTCATTTAGTGGCTCTTGGTTTATTGTGTTTGGCTTATGGAGATGCACTCAGAACACTTCTATCTCTTTTTGCTGTGCTCAGTGTATTTACAAAAGTTGTCCCAGGAAGAGGCAGAATTCAGTACTTGGGAGAATTCAGTGGCTGAAAGCCTTCTGCTTAGAGCACAAGTTTCCAACCTTGGGTCCCCAGATGTTCTTGGACTTGAACTCCAAGAAGCCTTCACTATTAGCTGTGCTGGCCAGGATTTCTGGGAGTTGCAGTCCAAGAACATCTGGGGACCCAAGTTTGGGAACTATTGGCTTAAAGCAGTGGTCCCCAACCTTGGGCCTCCAGATGTTCTTGGACTTCAACTCCCAGAAATCCTGGCCAGCAGAGGTGGTGGTGAAGGCTTCTGGGAGTTGTAGTCCAAGAACATCTGGAGGCCCAAGGTTGGGGACCACTGGCTTAAAGTATTAAATTGCAATAGAGTAAGCCCATTGAATCAGTGGAGATTTGGAGAGTCAGCTCCTCCATAGGTTCCATGGATTCAAATGGGCCTATTCTAGTTGCGACTTACTTTAGCATAGTACGTTGCAACTAGAGTAGGCCCATTTGAATCCATGGAACATATGGAGGAGCTGACTCTCCAAATCCCCACTGATTCAACAGCTCTACTATACTGCCAACATACTATGCTAAGCAACAGGATTTTGGCTTAATAGAGACATTTGTGTTACAGTGTGTATGTGAAAAGACAGCACAGGCATCTGTCAGTGTCCTGTCAATCATATTTTTGTCAATTTGTAACTGGTTTTCCCTCTGGTAGTCACTCGTTGGATTTGGTAGTTGCACTGATGGTCTTCTTTTTAAAGTGCTGTCCAACTTTATGGACAGTGGATAAAATCATATGTGGATAAAATATGCCAAAACTATTGATTCCTTGATGAGTGCAATGTCCACCTGGTGAATGGGGAAGCCAGGTTCCCTGTAAGCCTCACACAGCTTGACAAACATTATAGATTTATACTGATTGTATAATAGCCAGTGCGGTAGATTCCACCCAGAACAGGAGTGTGTAGATGTTGTTGGCCTCCAGTGCCCTTCAGCAGTAGTCAGTGTAGGTGACCCAAGAACATCTGGAAGGTCACCCTTTCCTGCCCCAAAGCATCCTGGATAATGGCTTAACCGAGAGAAGGAGGGGATAGTGATGGAAAAGATTCATGTTCCATAAAGGCTTCCTGGCAGTTTTCATTTCTGTGCCGTCCTATTTGGGGAAAGAGTAATGCAGAAAAGGAATGTCCTCTTGTCTAGGTCACTATGGCAATTTGCACTGTATGTTCACAGTGGTTCATCTATATATACGTTTGAACTCCCTCCCACGGGAGGCCAGACTGGCCCCATCTTTGCTGTCCCTCCACAAGCAGGCAAAGACCCATTCTCTTCAGGCAAGGTTTCCCTCAGTGACTGGCTGCCTGAGTGGGGTTTTTTAATGGATCGTGGTGCCTCACTGTTTTGAATGTGTTTTGGTGTTGCTTATGTTTTTTAGTATGGTGTTAGTTTGATACTTTTTGTATTTGTATTAGAGATGGGCACATTGTTTGCTTGTTTGAATGGAACAGCAGCTTGTTTTTGTAACTGTTGCAAAAGCAAAAGTAGAAAGTTGCTAATCTCAGTGCATGAGAGCTGGGAGGAAATTAAAAAGCTGGTGCCCATTCGTGTAATGCTAAATGATTTGTGGTGTTGCTTTTGGAAAAAAACCTTAGTTACTTATCCTGAGTGGTGTGGATTTTTTTTTTAATGCACAGCATAGGGCGGGAGTTCAGGTATTGACAGTGCCCCAAATAACTCCTTACCTCTTGTTTGAGACAGCTATGAGAAGCCTGTCCACACTGGCATATAGCTATGGTATATCATTTCCTGATAGCACTGCTTGGCATGGAAAAAAAGATCTTGTCCACTTGTGTTTCTACTTAAAATGATCTATCCTTCCCCTGTAAGAGCTGGCTGGTATCTTTCTGGCACAGGACTAGAGTATGTAATATTTTTGGGCCAATTCATTGAGATGCAAAATAGCTCATTGTTTTGCCTTTGCGGATGGGTACCAAGAGTTAAAGTAGTTTGCACTAAAGATAAGGACCTTTTAAGCAGCAGCTGGATTGCACCAAATTTCACAGTGTGGACAGGCCCTCAGCATCAAAGCGTACAGAACTGAAGTCCTGCGAAGGTTCTCATTCAGTGTGAGCTTACTTGACACCTGGCACCTCTCCCTGCTTGGCACAGCAGGACGTGGCAGGAGGGTGCCTCCCTGGTTGAGGCTGACCATGTGCTTAAATCCATTAATTAGCCCAAATCACCTGGATTTTGTCAGGCAGGAAGGAGGGTGAAATGGGTGGTGACGTGGCGAGCGAGGAAGCCGATAGGAATCAGTCCGGCAAATTGCGAGAGCAAACAAAGGAGCGACTTCATGTGGGCTTGGGTGGGGGTGAAGACGAGGAAGAGGCGAGAAGGCAGGAAAGGCAGAAATGGTGGCAAAGTGAGGCTGCAGCTTGCTCGTTGTCTTGCCGCAGGGTGTATCCAGCACTTGGTGGACTTTACTGTTGGTTTTTTAACTGGATTAATTTTTAGGATGGCCACTCTTAAGAGGCTTGCAGATGCAACAGGATATTTATTTCTATAGTAGTATGCATGTTGGCCTGTTCCTGGAAAACCACCAAAAGAGTTTTGTGCCACTTTAAAGACTAACCAATGTATGACAGCACAAGCTTTTGCAAACTTCAGTCAATGCCTGTCAGACCCATGAAGTGTTATCTAGAATACACAATATATTTAACTCCACATTGGCTGGAGTCCTACTGGTGATTTATGTGTGCATAAGTGAAATCATGTAAATCACAGTGGCATATTTTCCCTAATTAATGAGAGGGAGCTCTTAAATAAAAGGGCAAGTTTAAAAGAAGAGTTTCTGGTCCTTAGAGTGAAAGGAAGTTTACCTCTTTTCAAGGTTTGTGCTATAAAAGGTATCCTGCAAGATGGAGCTAATGGTTTTCTAAAAAGATGTCCAGTGGATGCAGGGAACAGGAAGCCACCACGGGCTCATAGGTGGACCCTCATATCCTTGAGGCCTGCCATTGCTCCCATCCTCTCAAATTTGAACTATGTACCGGATAGCTCTGTGACTTAGGCATGTGCCAGAGACTGGGAGTTCAGTTCCTCACTGTGCCTCCCTAACATTGCCTGGACTCGATTTCTAGCTCTGCAGTTCTAAGATGATGATGGTTATAGTTAATTCAATTATTCATTTAAAATGTTTGAGGGGGGGGCAGTGGTTCCAAAAGTACCCATTTGTCCTCTAGGAGGCTTGGGAGCCAATATTGCAATATCTTGTGGGAGCCCCAGCACTCTTTGGCTCTCCCACCCCAAATTATTATTATTATTATTATTATTATTATTATTATTATTATTATTATTATTATTATTATTATTATTATTATTATTATTATTATTATTATTAATAATAATAATAATAATAATAATAATAATAATAATAATAATAATAATAATAATAATAATAATCAAGGAAAATGTAAGAAAATGGATGGTCATGCGTGGTCTCTGGACGTCTGGATCTGCTCATCCTTGCTGTACTACAGCATACAGCATACCATCTAATTGCAGGCCATTGACCTGTTTTCTGTAGTTTACTGCAAATGTGGACATCTGTGGAGACTGTTACGTCCTCCCACCTTCCTTTCCAAACTCTACTCAAGAGCAGGTTCTCATTTGTCACAGAACAGTTAGATACGTAAGATTCAGCGATGCAGCTAAGTGCTGTAGCAGTTTGCCACCACACCCCCTAGATTACACCAGCGTTGCCTCTGTCTCTTTTCCCATCCGGTTCCTTGTCCCTTGCCTTACTTAAGGCAAACAACTTTTTGGAGCTGAAACAGTGCCCCAGGCAACTGGATGTTTCATCCCAGCAAATAAGCTGTCTCCACCCCACTGTGCAAATAAAAACAGATAAAAATTAATAATGCTAAAGCCCAACTGAACAAACCGACCAGAGTCCAATTTTGCCTAAATGCAGGGGTGTAAATCGCAGTGAGGAAGCGCTGGTAGTTAAGAGGTTGGCAGTGGTATTGCCTCTCATATGACTTGGCACATGGCAGAAAATGTAAACACTGACAATTAACTAGCAGCGGTTTGCCACTGAAATATATGATATTGGACCACCAGTTGTATAGTTATTATCTTACTGAAGCAATACTGGGTTGAAATGCAGTTTGAAAATACATTTGATAAAATCAGAACACCAAGCCATCAAAAGCCTCTTCCAAAAACTTTTAAAGTTGCTGTACACATCTGGAAAGACACCCCCCCCCCCAAAAAAAAGCTCTGTAAGCGGATCTCAGTTGATGTTCAGTAAGACTATGGACTTGGTGAGCCATTTTAAAGCAGAAAAGACGTCTGGTTGCCCAATTGGTTATAGTTTAATAGTGGAGCCCATATTTCATGCAGAAGGTCCAAGGTTGGTATTGAAGTTCAGTAGATCCTTGGTGGCATGCTCGCTGATGGCCCCCCTCTTATGCAGGAGCAGTAGGCAGGGTACCAGAATTCGACCTGAGCAATTTCCCACAATTCCCTGGAACAAAATTACATAGGAGATACATTGTGGGATTATCATTATCTTAGAACTGCAGAGCTGGAAGGGACTCTGTGGATCATGAAGTCCAACTCAAGGAGGCACAGTGGGAAACTGAACTCCCAATCTCTGGCTCTGCAGCCAGAGACCTAAGCCACTGAGCTATCCAGCAGTGACTGGTGACTCATACTCAGCCACCCAGAGTAGGAAGCCATGGGCGGGCATGGGTACCAAAGTCGATTGTGACAGGATACTGGAGCTCTATGCTGCTGCCCAAGGCAGAAGAGCACTGCACCTCCGGCCCACTCAGTTCAAGGTATGTAGCACTCAAAGTCAGCCAGTTCAAGCAGAAAATCCTGTAAGCATCTCTTCCCTTCCAAAATCGACTACCCGAGGCACTGCTTCACTGCCAAATGATAGCGCAGGCCCTGAGCCCTGCCTAGCTTCTGCTCTAGGGTGCCACATGCTGATGCCAGACCTGAGACGTTCCTGCTGGCATATCTAGGTAGGAAAAGCTAATTAAAAATGTTCTCTTTTTTTTGGCATACAGCTAAAATTTTATCTCCAGCTTTGGTATACAAAAGCTGTAGTTTCTGTGTACCACCTCTGAAGGAACCTTTGAATGTGCAGATGGATACCATGTGAAAGATAAACAATGAAGCCCACTAATGAAGATAGGGATATGAAAGCAGGACAGTGAAGAGGCCTGACGGGAAGGTGGTGGAATTCAGCTAATTTGAAATGTTGTGTTGGAGGAGAACTTTTCTTACACAGTCAACCACACAAGAAAGACTAATACAGTAAATGAGTTCTGGATAAAATCAAGCCTGAACGATCCCTGGAAGCTAAAATGGTTAAACTGAGGTTATATTGTACTTTGGACATATTGTGAGAAGGCAAGACTCATTGGAAAAGTTGGTTATGCTGGAAAAAGTATAAGAAACAGTAGGAAAAGAGGAAAACCAAGCATCAGATAAAATGGCTCAGTAAAGAAAGCCACAGTCTTTGGTTTGCAATACCTGACCAGGGCTGTTAACAACAACATCTTTTGGGTGTCATAAATTTATATATTTGCCATAAGTTGGATGGAAATTGGTGGCACATAATAACAAGGTGGTTGTTTTTAGGGATGGGGACTCATGACTCGTGGTTTGACTCGGACTTGACCCAAGTCTTTTTTTAAACGACTTGGACTCAACTCGCAACTCAGAGTCATTTTTCCAAGTCACATTGTCAAGTCCCTAGCCCGTACACCCTCCCTCTCCATCCCTCCTTCCCTGGCAATCAAGAAGCAATACCTGTGGGGGAGGCGGTGGGGAGGACATGGAGAAATGCACTCCCATGGTCACCCTCCCTGCTCTGGAGCTCCTTGTAACTCTTGAGCAAGGTCCTTGCGCCCAGACGCAGGCTCACCGGAGACCTCCACAGCAGCTGCAGAGGGACACATAGATCCAAGATGGCGGCAGCTATGACTACAGAATTCCCCAGGTAGGGACTTGTGACTCAGACTTGAGACCTAGGGACTCGAGACTCGGACCCCAAGACTTCGCAACATCCCCGGTTGTTATGCTTCCCCCAGCCCTCAGTTTTTCATCATCTAGCCTATTGAAAAGATCTAAAGAACTCAAAATCTTGTCTATTTTGTGCATTTACAATTGATCTAAATAAAAGTGTGTTGCTTATTTGTGAATTTCAAGAGAGGGTTGGAGCTGTAACTCTGAGAATCTCCCAGCTATCATAGCCGGTGGGAAAAAGTTATTTTTTTCAGCTCCAGGCAGTATTGCATTATATTCTCAAAGGCTTTCATGTCTGGGATCTGATGGTTGTTGTAGGTTTTTCGGGCTGTTTGGCCATGTTCTGGAAGTTTTTATTCCTAACGTTTCACTAGTCTCTGTGGCCAGCATCTTCAGAGGACAGGAGTTAGAACTCTGTCTGTGTTCTGGTGTAGCTAACAACCAATATTGTGTTAGCTGGACAGGTGGTTTGACTCTGTTTAAGGTGACTTGTTATGTTTCTTACTTCTCTAGCTACCCATACCCTCCACTAAAATGCCCCTATTTCAAAAACTAAAATGCAAGACCTTTGGAGGGTAATTGTAAAGGTTTCAGCGCTTGAATGTTTGAGTTTAAGCTGTAGAACCTTATCCTAAGAATTCAAACATACTTGTTCATGTACAAAGAAGAATGGGCTTCATTCACTTACACTAACAATAACCCAGCTAAAACTGAGCTATTTTAAAGATAATCTCTTTAGAACACTAGAATTTTATGGAAAATTCAAGGAGGAATAGTTGTGTTAATGTGTTGCAGGACAAACAACAGAGTCTTGTAGACCTTAACATCTAATAGGTTTAATTTGGCATAAGCATTCGTAGATAAACTGTCACAGGTTGTAGCCCACCCCCTGAGACGCATCTGATGAAGTCAGCTGAAGTCCATAAAAAACAACAACGGTGCCTTATAAAGTTTGGTAGCATAGTCTTTAAGTTACTGCAAGACTCTGACTACAGAAAATGCACATGAAGACTGGATTTATTTCATTTTATTTATTTTATTGTCTTCCTGTGTAATTGGCTAGATATTTATGAGATAATAATAATTCAATCTATATAAATGAACATTATTCAGATTAATTCATTATTTTTTCCAAAATATCCCAGGCATGTAAGAGTCAGGAACAGATTATGAGCGGCACATTCAGAAGGTCCTGGGTTCAATTCCAGCTGTCTCCCGTATGAGAGAGTTGAAAGTACTGGCTAAACAGAGAGAACCAGTCTGATCTTGCATGCAAGGATGGAATTTGTAGATACCTCTGTCTTCCCATAGAGATGGCGAACATGGTGCTGCCTTCATTATCTACTCTATAATAAAAGACCATCTTGCTCTAATCTTACCGGGGGTTTCCATGAAACTTGTTTAGATCTCTTCTCAGATGTGTAAACCAATCCTAGCTCTAATATCAAGCTGTGCAATAGCTTAACAAGCATATTAATATATATGAATAAAACCATAACAACAACCTTGTGAGACTGGGTTAACAGACAGGAATTGGTCCAGCATCACATGTTATACTTCACCGAGGAAGAAGAGATTGATCTGATGAAACGTTTCCCTGTTCTATCCTAGCCTTTCCTAACCTGGTATCCTCCAGATATGTTGAACTATAATTAACATTATCCCCACCAGCCAACATGTTCATTCTACTGGCTGGAGATGAGGGGACGTATAGTTGAGGTAAGGAATAGTTCCTCTAGTGAAGTCTTGAGATAATATAAAAGAGGCACAGACTTAAGCTCCAGAAAATATTGCTTAAGCAGATTACAGAGACCCCCAGAACCTTATTCAAGCTACTGAAGAACCATGATAGTCAGTACTTTATTTCAACAGCAAAATATAAGTTTATTGATCTGTGTTGTTCATGCCGTGAGCAATATCTAAATAAAAAATAACCAAATTGCCATTAGTAAATAGGATGTGGAATTCCAGTGAACAAATCATAGTAGATGGAGATTGGGGGGAGTGAGTTGAGTGGGAATAAATAAATAAAGTTTAGGGGTCTCAAATCTGAGCTCCTTTAGCTAACCAATCTGCAATCATCATCTACAGTACTACAGTTTCTAACAGAATATGTAATTGAGGTGGAAGCTTTTTAAGATGTATCTTCTACCTTTGCTGTATGGTTTGTGTTTTACCTGGGAGAGGGCTATGTATGATGAGAAAGATTGGCTTCTGAATGTCTCTTTCCATCATCATCATCATTATCTTAGAACTGCAGAGCTGGAAGGGACCGTATGGATCATTGAGTTCAGCCCTTGTCACAGAAGCACAATGGGGAATCGAACTCCCAAACTCTGGCTTCTCAGCCAGGTACCTAAAGCATTGAGCTAGAAATAAATACCTTATAATACCATTTGTCAAATTTGGGGTTGAGCTAGGTTACAATTATAAACAACAGGCAATATCTATCCAGCACTATCTCATGAGTAGGTCCACAGAAGGTGGCATGTGGGGTGCAGAGGAAAGAGCTACTATGAATTAGAATAGAGGTAGGCAGCCTCCAAAGGTCTGGGGGGCTGCACATGCCCATTTTGGGGGGCACTGAAGGCTACGCCCACTCTTGCAACCCTCACTTTTCTTATAGATGTTGGTGATTTTATTCAAACAATTTCCAAACAAGTTAAAGTCCATCATTCTACAGTGAGGAAGATTATTCACAAGTGGAAAACATTCAAGACAGTTGACAATCTTCCCAGGAGTGGACGTCCAAGCAAATTCACCCCAAGGTCAGACTGTGCAATGTTCAGAGAAATTGCAAAAAAACCCCAACAACACCCAAGAGTTACATCTCAGACTCTACAAGCCTCAGTTAGCATGTTAAATTGTAAAGTCCATGACAGTACAATTAGAAAAAGACTGAACAAGTATGGTTTGTTTGGAAGGGTTGCCAGGAGAAAGCCTCTTCTCTCTTAAAAGAACATGGCAGCATGACTTAGGTTTGCCAAGTTATATCTGGACAAACCACAAGACTTCTGGAAAAATGTCCTTTGGACAGACAAGACCAAATTGGAGATGTTTGGCCATAATTCACAGCGCTATGTTTGGCGAAAACCAAACACAGTATATCAGCACAAACACCTCATACCAACTGCCAAGCACGGTGGTGGAGGGGTGATGATTTGGGTTTGTTTTGCAGCCACAGAACATGGGCACCTTGCATTCGGTGAGTTGACCATGAATATCAAAGTATTCTAGAGTCAAAAGTGAGGCCAAGTGTCCGACAGCTAAAGCTTGGCTAAAGCTGGGTCATGCAACAGGCCAGTGAACCCAAGCACACCAGCAAGTCTACAACAGAAAAAGCAAAGAATCAAGGTGTTGCAATGGCCCAGTCAAAGTCCACACCTCAACCCCATTGAAACTGTGGTGGGACCTTAAGAGAGCTGTGCATAAACAAATGCCCACAAATCTCAATGAACTGAAGCAATGTTATAAAGAGGAGTGGGCGAAAATTCCTCCACTATAATGTGAGAGACTGATAAAGTCATACCATCCCTTTATTGGAAGGAGAGAAGGGACTACTATTGAACCCCGATACCCCACCTGAGTGGCCGGGTCCCTGGAATGTTCAGAGCGGAAACCCTTTCAAGTTAGAAGAATGGAAACCCCCAACAGACCTGTTGTCTAATGGGGAGAAAGCTTGGAATATGTTTGTTGACACCGGACACTTGTTGAACAATCCAATAAATGTTACCCCTATTTCTAAACCAAAAAGATCTGGTGATTTATTTGGGAGAGAGATAGAGCCGACCATCGAACCCTCACATGAACTTTTCCCTTATATTGGTATTGATGATGGAATGCCTTTTGTAAGACACCACCTGTTTGGCTAGTTATCCTGATGTTTGTCCAGATTTGCCTTCATGCTGTATTTCCCACCTTGTTCTCTGCAGGTAACATGGTTGAATGGTGTTTACCACAAGGTATTGATCTGGAAGGCGTTGAGTTCAAGTCTATGGCCAGTGGGTCCCATAAAATCCAGTCAGATTTCATGTGAGTGTACAAAACATTCCTCTAGATTCAGCTCTGACTGCTTAATTGTGCTTTTCTTTCCATTATCTAGAAACGAGTACACGTAAACATATTATATGGACAGTGTTATTTTTATTGTGAAGAAATGCCTGACATGATGTATGTAACATTATTATAGCCATGTGTAATTATGTAAACCTACATATTGTGGTGATCCTGTGGCAGTATTCTGTACAGTTCCTCACTATGTCCCTTCCATGGTCCCTGTTGATGGAGACCAGGCAACCATTATATATTTTTTCCCTATAGAGCAGTGGTCCCCAACCTTTTTCGAACCATGGACCAGTTCATCGGGTGGGGGGGGGGCAGCGTCCATGTGTGGGTGGGTGGGTGGGGCGTCCGTGTGTGCATGTGGGGGACCCATGCGTGTGTCCGTGCATGCGTGGGCAGGGTGTGCATGTGTGTATGTGGGGGGGCATACTTGTGGGGGGGGGGAGCATGCATGCGGGGGGGGGGGGAGATCTGTCTCTGCGGCCTGGTCCTGCCAACACGGCCCGGGGGTCGGGGACCCCTGCTATAGAGTGAATAGCAAACTTAAAGGAGCAAAACGTAAAGGTGTGCCACTGGGGGAAGTAGTTAAATATTGTCCCTGTGACAGATCTTGTCTCTACTTTATACAGTGGTGCCTCGCTAGACGATTGCCTCGCAGGACGAGGAAATCGCTAGACGATGCCTTTTTGCGAGCGCTACTGCGCTTCGCAAAACGATGTTTCCCTATGGCGATTTTTGCTAGACGATGAGGTTTCCCCATAGGAGTGCGCCGACTAGTGGTCAAAAGCTGTCAGTGCAGCTGTCAGTGCATTCCTATGGGGACCCTCACTCGCTAGACGATGTTTCCCTATGGGAAATTTCGCTAGACGACTGCGTTTTCCCTTGGAACGCATTGAAGCGATTTCAGTGCATTCCAATGGGAAAACGTGCTTCGCTAGACGATGTTTTCGCTAGACAGCGATCCTCGTGGAACGGATTAACATCGTCTAGTGAGGCACCACTGTATAACATAAAGCTGCCTGGATAGCTTGGTGAGTTAGGTATCTGGTGGTGGAGCCAAAGGTTGGTAGTTCAATTCCCCACTGTGCCTCCTGAGAGTATAGAGCCAGCCTATGTGGCCTTGGGCAAACTGCACAGTCCCAGGGCACCCCCAGAAGAAGGGAATGGTAAATTACTGCTGAGTACTCTCTTATCTGGAAAACCCTGGAAAGGACCACCATAAATCAGAATGGACTTGAAAGCACACAATGACAATTATGATATAACATTTATAACATTTATAGAATTTTTACTCTGTGGAACATTCAAAACTGGCCTTTATAGGGATATCTAAAAAACAAAAAACAATTTCTGTTCATGCAGGTATTGACTTAAACATTTTTAGAGGGCTGGTGGAGCCTCCCCAATGTCTGGCCTGCATAATTAAAAAAACTGTAAACTGCCCAGAGAGTGCTTTATGCACTATGTGGCGGTATATAAGCAGCAGCACACTTAATTCTGGTTCCTTTTTACTTGTGGTTAAAGGATCAGGAATCAGGATCTGATCTTCTCTTCTGCCATGAAGTACATTCCCCATTTTCACCTTAACAGTAAGTTAAGGGAAGCCTTGGCACCAGCATTAATTGTGATTAGCCCTAGTGTCCTGTCCCACAAGAGATAGTCTAAGCACAGTTACCCATGCTCTGTGAACTTCCCGTTTGGATTTCTCATAGTCTGCAAACTTCCCATATATTGGTTATGGGGCTTCCCTTGAAGACTGGTCTGGTAACAGCAGTAGGTACAGAATATATGTGCTAGAATTTCAGCTGGGGTTGTTTGCTGGGTACAGTTTACCAATGTTAAAACAGTTTGCTGGCTGGATTCTGTATACATATATAGCTTTTTACATAATACAGGTGCTTTCCCTATAAAGCTATACGTATATGGCTTGAGATCCAAGAACCTAAGGCAGATATTGAACATCTTTTACATACGTCATTCATATACGACTCATGAGGCATTCCAGGAAAAGAAAATGCCTGCTTACACAAGCCACAGCCCTTTATCTTATCTTATCTTGGCACTTTCTCTTGGCTCAGTCATAAGTGGGAGATTGGAAGTAAGGGAGTCTCTTGGTTGCAATGTACACTCTTGAGGAACTCTTTTAAGGCTGGGCAGCTCACACCAGCACTTTTTTCTCTGTTGATGAAGAGAGGTGAGGAAGATGTGAAGCCTGTATATTGGTGAGCAGAGGTGCGGAATGCATCAATGGGGAAATGGCAGCAGCGTCTTCACTGAGGCACACTCAAATTATAACCCAGCCTAGCTGCTGCTGAGAGGTGACCCCCTTTATAGCCCTTTCTGTGGGCTTTCCTGCCGCCATCCTGCTAATCCTTTTGGATTTTTGTTTCTTTCTTTATTCACTTCATGTCCCACGTTCTTTTCCAGTTACTTCCGGAAAGGGCTTTGTTTCGGCTTGGCCTGTTTTGCCAACATGCCTGTGGAGAGCGAGATAGAACGTGGTGCCCGCATGAAGTCGGTGGGGATTCTTTCTCCTTCCTACACCTTGTTGTACAGATACATGCACTTCCTGGAGAACCAGGTCAGGTACGTCCCTAAGAACAGGGAGGGCGTGTGGAAGAAAGAGGTTGACGGTTCTTGTACATTTTGAATACACATTCTGTCATCGTGGTGGTTTTTCTGGAGGTACAACCAGGTTTTTTATGTAACTGTTATAACTTCATTTGTCCAAATACCAGGAATAGGTATTTCCCTCTAGTTTATGAACAGTTCCCTCTAGTTTATATAACAGTTTGGGTCCAAGCTAAAATACTATGTCACCCTCTATGAGCTTGCCCGGGCATTAAGATCATCAGGAGAGGCCTTTCTCTGACTCCCACCACCCTCACAGGTGCACTTGGTGGGGGCACAGGAGAGGGTCTTTGCTGTCGCTGCTCCCAGACTCTGGAACTCCCTCCCACAGGAGGCCAGCCTGGCCCCATCTTTGCTGTCTTTCCACAAGCAAAGACCCTTGTCTTCAGGCAGGCTTTTCCTGAGTGACTGGCAGTCTGAGAAGGGTTTTTGAAATTGGATTCTTGTGCTCCTTTGCTTTTAAATGTGTTTTTAGTATTGCTTTTATTTACCATTTTTAGCATGATACTTCTTTAATTCTTTTAAAATATTTGTACACTTACTGTTTCTATCTTTTAAATATTGTCCTTTTAATTATGTAAGCTGCCTTGAGTCCTTTCAGGGAGAAAGGCAGGGTAAAAATATTTTAAGTAAATAAGTAAGTCGGATGGAGCTGTGCAGATCATTTGGTGGTATGTGCTCAAGTATGAAACTCATCCTGGCTCAGTAAACAGCTGAGCGAGGAAGGTGACGCCTGTTTGGTTCGCCTTGATGTTTTATCAAGGTGAGATTATCTTATACTTTGGACTTGACTCGTTTTGTTTTGATGATGAAGGAAGGTTGGCTGTACACTGGCATGCTAAAGATCCCTCCTTTAAAAATGATATCAAGTAGTTTCAGTATCAAAACCAACTTTGTTGTATGGCTGACAAAGGGGACTAAACTGATAGGAACATTGAGAGCCCTGACTCTGGAGACTAAGAAAGTAGCACAAGAGTGGGGGGTCCTTTTTCAGCTAGAGAGATGAATTCATTTGTAGACATGGGCAGTTGTTCTTGTTGGGATGGAGCCATAGGGGAAAGTGTGGGACCAAAAACACTGGCATAACTATAGCTTAAAGGTCTTAGTCTAGTGCAGTGATTCCCATCCTTGGGTCCCCAGATGTTCTCGGAGTGCAACACCCAGAAATTCTGGCCAGCACAGCTAATGGTGAAGGCTTCTGGGGTTTTTTGTCCAAGAACATCTGGAGACTCAAGGTTGGGAACCATTGGTCTAGTATGTAAGTATTGGGAGAGGAATTTCAGTTCTTTCAAATGGAGAAAAACATCACGCGATCGTTCATAAAGAAGGGAGCATAGAGATCTAGGAAATCCCAGAGTGCCTGACTGAGATTCAGCCCCAAGGTCTGAGGTTCCTTTTCCCAGAAGTAGCAAGTACCACTGATAAAAACGTAAAGTGCCAGCCTTCTTGAGGAACAAAAGCCCACTCCACAGGTATTTGTGTAACATGTCTTATCTGTGTGTCTTCCAGACACCAGCTGGAGATGCCTGGACATTACTCTCACTTGGAAGCGTTTTATGATGACAAAAAGGGGGTTATCTCTGCTGGTACCCCTGCCTCCCAGCAGCCTGTCCACTGGTTGCCTTCCATCCACAGATACATGTATCCAGAGATGAAGGTGAGGAATAGATTGGGATTACTTGGCTTTGGAGGGGTACAGAGTCCATTGCTGTTCCATGGTGGTCATTTGGCCTAGAATGAGATTTGCTGTTGGTTAACATGGTGCTCCTAAGGCCCCTTAGATCAAGAGGGCATCTGCTGGTGAAGAACTTGTCATGTTTCAGGTGCCTCTGGTCCAGTTTTACACTCTCAGGTTTACCACAGGCTGCAACAGTCTGGAAAATGCAAGAACTGCCTTGGTGTCTGCTTTGGGTATTATTTTGGATGGGGGTTGCAGATGGGTGATCTGGGAGGCCTTTGTGTGGGGGTTGTAAAATCAGTCCTGGTAGATGATTCTAGCTGTGGAAATGAGCTTCTCTGGGTGAAAAAAAAACACCCACACCCCACCCATTGTTTTGGTGGTGGCCGGCCTTCAGTGGAGGCATAACCAAGCTCCTCAGGGCTTTGTTGACCCCAGTCCTTGGGATGGATGGATGGATGACTGCCTGAGAACCAGGCAGACATCACTTGAATTGTCTTGCCGGAAGAGGATGGCACAATTCCCCCCTTGGCCACAAAGCTCACTGTGCAACTTGGGGCCAGATTGATGGATGGATGGATGGATGGATGGATTCCCTTTCTTCCTTCCTTCTTTCCTCCCCCCACCCCCCTTTCCCTTTCTCAGAGCCGTTCTTTGGTTTTAGCTGCCATCACCTCAGCAGTCAAAATGGGAGCCATTTTGTGCCATTATTTCTTCATTCATCCCCTTTGCCCTCTTTCTCTCGGTCTACAGATCACCCACCCTGCCGGCTGTATGTCTCAGTTCATCAAGTTCTTTGGGGAACAGATCCTTACCCTCTGGAAGTTTGCCTTGCTTCGCAAACGCATTTTGATATTTTCACCGCCTCCTGTTGGTGTGGTCTGCTACCGAGGTATGGAGGGCGTGAGAGCTGTCATTGAGGAGCTGCAAACTCATGGCTGAGAATAGATCTGCCCTCACACGTTAGACTCCAGGTAGTTAAGGGGTCCTCCAGAGAGATGTTAGCACAGCACATCTACAGTGAGCTGGGTTTTTCAAACTGGAAAAATCCCTTTCCAGCTTCTAATACGAGCCATTCTTTAATTGTTAACATTTGGAAATGAGGGCGAGGGGATGCTTGGGACCCCCTCAAAACATGATGCAATTGACTTTCTGTGCCCTCTTGAGGGCACAAAAGGATTTTTAAAGGCCTAACGATTTAAAAGAAAAAGAAAAACTTTCGTGAGAGGCTTTGGGAGGGGTCACGTTGTTGATGAAATTTGAGCTGGTGAGAGGGCTAGCATGGGCGTTTATTACATTTTTTTGTGGCAGAATATGGAGTTGCCCAGATCTTTTGCTTTCAGAGCGGCTGAATAAATATGTCATGTTCAAACGTGAGGAAGCAAAGTAGTTCCATGGGAGAGTGCATGCTCGCCTTCAGGTTCCAGGTCCAACCAGGCCATCTTCAGATTAAAAAAACAACCCACCAATCCCCCCAACCCAAAAACAAACAACCAAAAAACACCCTAGTAGCAGTGAGGAGAGCTGTTAGTAGTCTGAAGATAAAGTGCTGAACTACATGGATAACCAGTCTAAGATAGACAGCTAGATGAATTAGCTTTCTCCATTCCTAAAACATTTTATGTGGGCGGGGGAATTTTTATGTTTTACAACCAACACAAAACAAATGCATACTTAATACATCAAGGGAGGACAGACTTTAGGCTCCCAGAATCTGTTCACTCATTTTCAAACTTAGACCCTCAAAGTCCACCCTCTAGAGCAGGTGGAAAATAGTGCATTGGGAGAGACCAGTAAAGCAGGACATCAACTGGTAATGAAGTCTGTAAGCATGATCCCAATTTTCGGTGGCCGTGCCACAGCTATGGAGCACATCACCAGCCTCCAGATGTCTTGCAATCTTTGAGAAGCATCCTGAAGATACATTTATCCTCAGAGAGTTTTTCCTTAAGGGGTATATTAGGAGCATTAGTATGTGCATTTGTTCACAGTGGATTTTAATGTCTTCGTTTGATGGATTCTAGTCCTGCTGTTCCATTTTCTCAGTTATTAAGTTGTTAATTGGATTTTAATGTTATAATGTTTGTTGTATGAATTCTGTAAACTACATTGAACAGTCTCTTTCATCTTATTGATGACCCGTAATTATTCTTATATAAATAAATGCAAATAAATAATCTCCAATATCCCACGAACCATATGCTGAAAGTCAATGCGTATGCAGACTTCTATTTGAGTAACTCTAGAACAGAATACTATGGCCAAAGGCCTGTTAACTTATACTCGCCAGTGTAAGTCCATAGGCATAAATCTCAGTGGCTAATGGCCACGTTAAGTTGGTGGGTATATTCTCTGTCACGCACCACTCACATGACTTGGCATGTGACAAGACATTCAAACACTAGCATCTTAAACTAATGGCAGCTCACCACTGACATTTATGTTGATGGACATGCCACCAGCATAATTATTCAACTGGATTCTAGCTTACTGATTTAGACCTAAACATTGCCTTTAAGTAAAACATATGACGTGCTCCTCTTAAATAAGCAGCAAATCTTTTTTTAGATGCTGAGAATAAGGCCTTTCACCCAGTAAATGTAATTTGGTTGTTTCATGTGGGTGTGGGTGTTTCTTCTTGCAAAAGGAGTTTTGGAGGCTGCTGTTTTTAAGATCTTTAAGCATATATTAATTTTTACAGGCACGTACTGAAACTAGAAGCCTCTTTGTCCATCTTTGGATGAAGCACCTTCATTCTTCTTCTGTCTTTCATCGTAGTTTATTGCTGCTGCTGCCTTGCCAATGTCTCCTTGCCCGGCATTGGTGGAACTGTCCCTGAATCCAAGCCGTTCTTCTACGTCAATGTGGCGGACATTGAAATGCTGGAGACGGAAATGTCGTATGTGGCTTGTAAGTATGTCGGTGGTCTAGACTAGAGCAGTGGTTCCCAACCTTGTGGTCACCCAGGTGTTCTTGGACTGCAACTCCCAGAAACCTTAGCAAGCATGGCTAGTGGTGAAGGAACCTAGGAGATGAAGTCCAAGAACACCCGGGTGACTCAAAGTTGGGAACCACTGGTGTAGATGGAGTTTCCACAATTCTGCTGCTGCAAATGTTTGGGCCAAAATCAAGCCATCTTTTGTTGTCAACCATCTCATAGATTTTACAACGAACATTATGCAGTGATGAGTCAAATTATATATTAAGCCAAATTAAATATCCAACTTTTTTCCCCCACTATATCTTCTGGGAGGGCCAGCATGTTGGGATGTTTCACAGCAGTTACGAAAACCCTGCCCTACGTGTAGAAAACCAGTGTCTTAATGCTAGACTTAACCCTAGTCCTTTGTATGTGTCCCCCTTCTTATTTTATGGAGGGAGCATTCAGACATGCAACACATGAACTACACTACTGCTTATAAATGGGATGCTTAAAGAATTTGTTTTGGAGATGATGCTGGAACAAAAATTGTGTGGGGCCACCTTTGTTCCATTCCGCCCCCCGATGGAATGGACAGACTGTTCTGCTAGAGATCTGAACTAAGTGAACTGAAATGGTTGTGGAGCCAGACTGCATGTAAACCACTTGTCCTGTTGATTTCAGTGAGAACCAAGTGGTATTAACTTTGCCTTGATCCAGCCTGTTCTCCTGCTCTTTTCGTGGTAGGCACGACTGAAAAGATCTTTGAAGAAAAGCAAGATCTGTATGACATCTATGTGGATAACCAGAATGTGAAGACACACCATGACCATCTGAAGCCATTGCTGAAGATCAACAGTGCAGACAAGGAAAAGTACCGAAGGCTGAATGACCAGAGGTAGCATCAAATGTTGCATGGGAGACTCTCGGTTTGCATAATGGCTAGCTTGAATATGGGACTCTTGTCTTGAGTTTCCGAGTTGTTCCCAGCTTCAAACCACTTTACTCCATGCTGAGCGTGTTCCTCAAAGGTCGGGAGGGGGCGGGGAGAGACCGTTGGGAAAAGTTATGATGCTGGCTGGGAAACTCTGAGAGTTGCAGTCCAAAAATGTAAATTTTTGCAAGCTCCACACTTAAGGAGGACCACTGTTGAGAGCAGGAAAAGGAGTTTTAGAAATGAACAAAGCCCCAAGATTGGAAAGCCTGCTGTCCAAATGTAGCCAGCCTTCCCTTGTTGTGGTGATATAGGCTAGAATGGCAAAGGACCTGGTCCTGGTTTTCTTGGGTCTAGTTGTGATCCATTGTTTCTTGAAGGCTACAGGAAGCCATTGCAGATCCTGCAAACGTGTGATGGATGTATATGTATCTATGGATGTTTCCCTCATTCAGACAGATGCTGATGTACTCCCAGGAGGTAGATGGGGACTGCAGTTCTTGTGAAGAAGATCTCTTCATCTTGTAAGTTCCTGTCATCGCATGGGGCTTTGCTCATGTGGGGGGTGGCTTTGAGTTACTCGTAGATTGGCTCCGAAGGAGGTCACACTGTTCCCCCTCTCTAAACTGGGAAACAGTTTGACTTTGTCTTTGAGTCCATTTGGGATTGAGTGTGGACCTATCCCTGTGAGCTTGGCCACAGCAGGTGTTGAAGCTTCAGTGGCAGTAGCCACTGGAGGAGAGAGGTTGGTTTTATTTTCCTCTGCCCAGCACAGCATGTCAGATTGCAAAGCAGCCCCTGGGAAACATGCGTTTCCCAAGGGCTCCTGCATTGTCAATGGCCTTGGGGAAACTACTTTTCCAGGACTGCTTGTATAGTCACAGTGTACGTAGCAGTGTGCCAGAATGAGGACAGAAGGAAACCCCATCCGTCTTCTAACTTGTTGCCATTGGATGACACCACCAGCGACAGCAGCCAGGTACTCAGTGTGAGAGGCAGGGCCCTAAGGGACTTCTTCTTCAGCTTGGCTTAAAATCTGAGACAAACATTCCTGGCCTTCAGGATACACAGAGTCTGCTAATGCAGGTGTCTGTGATATCTCTAGTTCCCGGTGAATTGGTGGGAACGGCCTTACTGAACTGCGGAATGTATACATTGCATATAGAATGTTCTGGTCCGAGCATCTCCAGGTGAATGGATGTCAAAGACGGTTAACAGAGAAGGGCGTCTTTGTCTTGTTATGGAAGCCAGAGGAGGTAACCACATCGTTCAGCCTATCTGGATAATGCCTCCTCAGCCCCTCAGAAATGTAAGGAAATGGAAGAGAGATGACTAGGAATAGGATTTCTGCATTTCAGGGACTTCCACATCCAGAATACTCAGCAAGGCTGTCTGGGAAAGGTAGTTCTGCGCAATGTTCCTTGTATAGATCCCAATGGGTAACGAGACTATGCTTCCCATGCAGCATTGCAGTGATTCCTTGGCAACCTTGTTATACTGCCAGTGTGCAGCAGGGTTCCCTTCTCTGCCTCCAAACCTAAAAGACATGGAATGGTGTGGGAAAGTGATGGGGAAACCTCTCTTTGGCTTGCACTTTGTGCTCTCCTACTCCCAGAATTCTGCCTGGGGGATTCCAGGTCAGATCTGGAGGTGGGATTCCTTGAAATATGAAAATCCCACCTCTGGTAATAATACTATGAGTGGCTATAAAAAATGGCAAGAGAAGCAAAATAGAAAACTTTATTTGACTCATTGGGGTCATCCAGCATGTGAATTGCTACTCTGAGGAATCCCTTCAAGAACACATGTTGTTGACCCTTTTTGAGGAGCATATTTGAACCTGTATATTTCACTTCCAGTTCTAGTTTGAGTTTTAGCTCTCCATTCAATTTCTCATCAGAAGGCTATAGGGGCCACTTTTCCTGTAGTGTGGGCACCTTTACTTGGTTGCAAACATGGTTCTTGGTTAGTAGATTTTACCCAGAGTGCCCTGACTGAGGGTAACAAAAGAGGACCAAGAGTATGCCTGGTTGATGGCTTTGGGGAATGGAACTCCTTTGGCTTTCATGCATCTTCACTGGCTTCACTTTTCACGTTATCCCTTAAGGTTCTTTATGGAGCAGAACAACAGGATATTTCAGACACTGATGGAAGTGTCAGCCAGCCAGGACAAGACGTTGACGGCTGACCATGCCCGGGGAATGGGCTTAGACCCCCAAGGTGATCGTAGCTTCCTCATGGACCTACTGGAAGTCTACGGCATTGACGTCATGCTGGTCATTGATAACCCTTGTTGTACTTGAATTGGAGGACGGTCAGAAGAGTGAGAAATGGAGAATATACGAGTGTGAGGGGATGGCAGCAATTGCAGAAACTATGAGGTGCAGGAGAGGAGCCTTGCTGGAACTCGTCACAACTCGTATTGTGAAGGATTGCCTTTATTTAAGAGAACTCTCTACAGGAAGTGTTATTTATGTATACGTTTCTTTTCCTATTAACTGTCCTTTTCAGATATGCTGTAACCAAGATGTGATTTCTTTTTTTCAAGATAGGCTACCCAAACACGCCTTCCTTCTTAGAGTTTGGTACGATGGATGGCCTGCTTCCTTTCTCCCCTCTCCACTCCCCCGTCAATAGCCCAGCATTTTTGAGACCCCTTGTCCAGACCTCTTCGCTGGGAAACTGGGTGGGTGGGGAAAGCACTTTACTTTCTTGAGGACCAAGATAAAAAATGTTTGTAATGCTGCTTTGAGCCTCCATTACTTGGCTGTGGATTATTCCTCATCCTACCGGGTAGAAGCAATCTCTTGGCATTTTGCCTCCTACAACCGTCTTATCTCCACATTTAAGATTCTTGAAATGTATGCAGCATGGTGTTTCCTGCCATGAGTTGAGTCTTTGGCATGGCATCAAGGGAGGATTTACAAGGGATAGTGCCTCTTCTGATGTCCAGTACTTCCAAAGCAAACTCACTGGAAGAGCCCTCTCTCTTTCTTTTTTTGATGGACTGGATAATAGGGAGAACCTTTTCCCCAGCCTTGTCATTATTTGGTAGATCCGACGTGGAGGAATGTCCTTGGTATATGTTGTGCTGTGTTGTTGCATGGGCAGCAGCCCTTCCCGAGTGAGGCAGTTTGTTTGTTCTGTTGAACAGAAAGGAGTATCAACTTCTGATCAGAACAGGGTTCATATCCAGAAGTCATCCCTGGATTGGTAATGATGGATTTTAATGAAAAGGAAAGAGCCCTATTTAGATGTTCCACAACCTGGTGCTTGGAACACGCTTAAAGGCGAGCATATAATCCTCTCTCCTTCCCTCCACGGCTGCATTCTTCATGGTTACAGTGCCAGGCTGTAAGAGGAGGATAGTCCTGCTCCTGTGTACCCCTGATTTTCCAGGATTCTTGTTCACATGTAACACCTGTAGAGCCTACATGCAAGCAGCCGCCTCTCCTCCTCAGACTCAGTGCAGTAACTGTGAGGAACCTTCCAAGTGGAGAATCTGATTTTGAATTTGCATAGTAGCCTCATGGGCTATTGCACGCGCCAGCCTAGGTTTGGGTGCTCTTGTGGTTTATTTTGTGTAGCAGCTTCCCTGCCTTGTGGCCTTCACGGTGGCAATCATAAGCTAGTCTTGGTCTGTTGTCAAAGGTGCATCAACGCTTCTGAGAGCTTGGCCTGTGCTTTTTCTTTCAACCTGCCACCGAAGGCTGGGCTGTTATGGCTCTATTGCTGTTTGGACTTCAGTGCCTCTAATCATAGGCTCGGTGTGCTTTGTCCAACTTGGTGCCCTTCAGACGTGGGCTGCTATTCTGATCATTCCTAGCCAGCACGGTCCATAACATCTGGGCAAGGCTAGGCTAGAAGCACAGAGATAACTGGCAGCCTCAGGTGCCTCGTACCCAATTTGGTATTTCAGCTGCAATATTTACATGGTTCCTGACACACAGCCACAGTTCTTTAACTGAGAGTATAAGAGGTGAAATGCATACAGGGGAAGATTTCTTTTTTAAAAAATCCTCTATTGATCTTCACTGGGGTCAATTAAGAACAGGTGAGAATGTGTGCCCCTCCAGGTTTTGTCGACTGCAACCTCCATCATCCCCCTACCCCTTGGCTGTGCTGTCTGGAGCCAATGGGAATAGTCCAGTAACTTCAGGAGGTCGATGGGCATTCCATCCCCCCAGGTTCAAGTCCTTTGAGACTCCTACTGCCAATATTGCTGACCCCCAAATCCATATAATTTCTAAATATAAGCTCAGGTCATTGCCAAGCATTTAGTTTTCTGCTCATTTCGCAGACTCTGGGGTGGCTCAGTGTGGTTTTATTTCCAGATATTGTGTCTTTGACTCACTCGGCTTGGCTGCATCTCGGTCATTCAGAGTGGAGTGCCTGCCCACCTTGTACAGGCAAGAGAATTAGATTTAGAGGAAGCAGTAAGCCCTGCATATGTGAATGTGTCCCTGGTTCTTTCTGTCTTGCTTTTTAGAGCTTTGAAGAGTTGCCTTCTCCAGTTTTTTGTTTTGTTTTGTTTGCTGTATTGCTCTAATTTCCTGGAGGGAATACTCATTGTTTTTGTTTTTTAATATATATATATAAAAACATACATACATCTTAAGAATACAGCGGATGGATGCAATTAAAGAATCTGTCTTCAGGCCATAATAGGGATGACACTGATCTTCTTTTGTATCAAAGCGAGCGATTCCTTCCATGTCATAACTTCTTTCTCCCTACCTCATATTTAGGTGGTCTGTAGGAAGGATTCCTCTTCTGCCAGGACTAGATTTATTTATTTTATAGAACGTATGAGAATGGAAGTCTTTACAGCTGCTTTCTCCAGCCAGTGACACTTATGAGCAGCTGCTGCTGCTGTTGCTCTCCTTGATACCCTTCGGAGTAGTGGTGATTCCTTGGGCAGGGTGAGCTTTTAGAATGCTATTTTTTGCCGTGTTCTGCTTTTCCTGCAAATGATGAAGATAAGAGCATGGCATTTACTGCTAGATCATCATGCTTGGAGCTAATTATATTGAGAACCAGGGCACGCCATATGCCCAAGCACAGCTCATGTGTGAAAAGGAGGAGACCGTAGAGTTGTTCTCCCCGCGCCCCCCTCTCCCCTTTGCACTTCTGTATGGTCCTCCATGCATGAGGCTGTCAATAAACTCATGTAATTAATCGCTGTAAATCTCTGGAATAGGACATGTTGTGGAGCTTAGGAGGGAGCCTTCAGAGGAAAAATGCAATTGGTAGCACTAGTCTAAATATTGTGTCACTTAAACCAGTGTTGATTGCTTATACCTTGGCCTGATATATATAGAAATTTAGCAGGAGAAGCGCTTTCACAATACTGTACAATCATACTAGGGAACGCTTCGCTGCTTTATGGTGCAGGCTGTCACTAAAAGCACTGGGATAAGGCCAGTTAAAGAAAAAAGGTCAGCGAGTGTGGCTCTGGGCACGACCCATCTGAACCGTGAAGCGTTACACTCTACTGACAGGGCAACCTTTGTAGTCGATTTGTATTTCTGTAAAATGGGTGCACAAGAGATTCTTCCCCCAAGTTCGTAGCCAAGGCACCTGTCCAGATTCCTGTTCCTTTGAAAGGACATGTGCATGAATAGCGCAGTGGTTGAGGCCTCTGGCTGCGGAGCCAGAGGTTGGGAGTTCGATTCCCCCACTGTGCCTCCTTGACAGGGGCTGGATTCGATGATCCATAGGGTCCCTTCCAGCTCTGCCATTCTAAGGTTGTTATTTATATTTATATATTTATCACCTCCTCCTTTTAGAGATGGAGGAGAGGAGTGGAGGTTGCAGCTGCTCCTTCTGACCCTTTGCTGGGGTGTTTTGATGCAGCAGCTCAAGAGAGTGCAGGGTCTTCTCAAAATGCCGAGGGAAAGCATGCCGTGCAAGACCACGGTGCCCACCTTGGAGACATTGCCTTTGCGAAGCGAAATGGGAACTCATGATCTCTCAAAGCCACCTGTTGTCTTGAAGTCACATGTTGAGCTCTCCCCTGCGGAGAGGTGACACATGGAAGAGTTTCTGGGTCTTCTCTTGTAGGAAACAGAAGCTCTTACGCCCATGGAATTTGCATTGCCCAAAGATAATTTGCATCTTGGCTTGTTTTACATGATTTGGCCTGTTTTGTTGGGAAGACCCCTGGGGTCTCCACGTCTGGTCTGTTGTCTTCCCTTTGATTACTGACAGGGGATTAATCTGTGCTCACAACCTGCCCCCCATGACCTTTGGACCCAAAAAGCATTTGTGAAGCCACAAGAATTTTGCTGGCTTTAATCTAAGGCAAAATTGCCCTTTGTAAAATACTTAACCCTTCTGCAGCAGAAGGCTATAAAAACCTGAGAGGAAGAGCAACATAAGTGCATGTGTTTTTAACACTAAACTAATATCAGGCGCTGCAAGTTAACCCATCCAGAGGAAAGCAGGCTAACCCTTACAAGTCTTCAGTCTGCCCTTCCTATCTTTTCCCTGCTCTCTAATCCTTTCCTTTGTCCAAAAGGACCACTTTCATGGGCTATAAAGGTCCAGGTGTTGCTGTTCAAGCACTTGCTTTGTTTTCTTGGTGGTGAGTGAAAAAGAAAATGGCTAGCCCTCAGTTTTCTCTTATGAGTAAGATTCCCCCCCCCCTCAAGATGAGTGCAGGTGCATAATGTGCTGCAGACCACATACATGTGCAATCTGCCCACCAGCTGCTCTTCCCCTACAAGAAAAGCCAATATTCAAACTTCCAAGAGAGCAGGGAATGATTGCAATTGCAGCATTAAATGGACAGCCATAGAACTTCCACTGGAATTTGGAATCATTTCCACACAAATTAAGTATCCAGCTTTGGCATTCATGCTGTGACAGCTGAAGAGAATTGATAGGCTTAAGCCACCTGCTTGCTGCTAATGGGTTCGAATTATCATCTCTGAATTCGAGAGCTGTGATTTTACCCTGTTCAAAAACTTCCCTATTTGGGATCGATATTGTCATCTTCTTGTCTTCTTCCTTAAAAAGGAAGGGAGGGTGGATCTGTGACAAAAGAAGATTGCATACAATGCCTTGGGTCCCCTATGGGGAGAAAGGCAGAAAATACATACATACATACATACATGTAAGCAAGCCCCAAAATATTAGAGAAGCACTAATTCTACTTGTGGGGACAGTGGTAGTCCTGTAACCTTCACTACGTACAGGAATGTAAATATAAAGTGTAAGTGGGACTTCTTAACAAATAGTCCAGAAAAACAAACAAAGCCATCCGATCCTTATGTAGTATAAAATATAGGTCAGGCAACACCTTTATTAGATACCTTTTTTAAAAAAAGTGCTAGCTTTCAACTTATACTAGTCTTCATCAGGCTGTGTATGACTATATTGTGGATGATGCAGGGGGGAAAACAGACCAGTTTCCAAAGTCATGGCAGAGGTCTGTTCTTAAAAGTGAAATGTAGGCTCTGAGCAGACAGCAGGAGTGTAGGTTTCAAATTCCAGCCCAGTGGCCCTTAGTTGGATTCTCTCTCCCAACTCCCTTTGTTTGAAACCTACACTCCTGACTTGTGATTGCAGCCTGCATTTTGGAACTCACTTTTAAGAAACGGACCTGGCATGGACATCCGTCATAACTTTTGGAACTTCCATTTGTTTTGCTGCGTCATCCAGGACATATAGGTGCACAGCCTGATGAAGACTAGTGTAAGTCGAAAGCTAGAATCTGCATTTTTATTTTTAAGAGTTGTTATGTGCTTTCAAATTGGAACTGACTTGTAGCGACTTTCTAATAGGGCTTTCAAGGTAAGTGAGATATATAAGGAGTGGTTTTACCACTTCCACACCCTCAATGAGTTTCAATGGCTGACTGGAGATTTGAACCCAGACCTCCTGAGTCCTAGTCCATTACTCTGTCCACTGCACCATACCGGGTGTAGCTCAGTGCTTTACGTATTTGGCTGCAGAACAAGAAATTAGGAGTTTGATTTCCCACTGTGCCTCCCAGGAGGAGCCAGCCTGTGTGGCCTTGGGCAAGCTGCACAGTCCCAGGATGCCCACAGAAGAAGGGAATGGGAAACCACTTCTGAGCATTCTCTACCTGGAAAACCCTGAAAAGTCAGAATTGACTGGAAGCCACATGATTATTTTTTAATAAAGGCTATCACTTGCCCTTGCTTTAGTATTGCTGCTAAATGTCACAGTGGGAAGTGCTCTTCTTGAGGTCTCCAAACATGCCTCCTGTTCAGATGCTTCATTCCATTCCTCCCCTCCCAATGGTCAGCATTCTGTACCCACTCTGCATGCTTCTGCAAAGACGGGTTCCTTCTTCTGTCTCCCTTTTCTGCATGAACTCTCTGGGCTGTGTAAGGATAGGCACTTAGAAGAATTACTTTTGCTATTCAAATAATGATACTCCCTCTACAGGAACAGAGATACACATTGCCTATGTAAGTGCTAATGAGGAAGTGAATTCTTAACAGTTAAGTGTTGACCACACCCTACACTCTTGCATTACTTATGCAGTTATCTTCTAGGTATTCTTCCAGCCCCTCAGGTGAAGTCTTTCTTTAAAAAACACTATAGCTGTTTTTATGCCTCTAGGTGGGATATCACCTTGAAATTGAACTACTGTCTTTTAATATTTTTCAACACTCCGGAGTGTATATGGGACACTCTTTTCATAACACGTCTCAGCGGGCAGTTCACAGCCACATGTAGATTGAAGTATGAAGCAGCAGCTGACCATGTACATTTGAAATGTACATTTTTTTGATCTAATACTTGGAATATGAACATTGAGCTGTGATGGTGCACTTCAGCAAAGGACAGACAAAGACCTGTGAAATAAGTCAAAGTAACCAACTGTAAGTTAGCGTTTGAGGTTTTTGCCACTTGCCAAGAAAATAAATGCATAATATAGCTGCCACCTTCATACAGAGTTTTCTGTGGAGCAAATGGGTTCTTTACAGTAGAACCTTCATATCCGGGGGGGGGGGGGGGATCAGTTCCCAGTTCCAAGCCCCAACCCCGCCCCCGTGTTGAAAAACAGATAGCAAAAGCTATAAGCGACTGCTATACATAGCATGGTCTCTGGCTCCCTCTAGTGGCCAGTTCTGGTAATGACATAGGAAGTTGTCTTGTTAAAAACTATACATAGTGTGGTGTCTGGTTCCCCCTAGTGGCCAGTTCTGGTAACTTCATATATATTTTGGAAAGTTTTAATATTTTCAGACTGTGGATAAATGAATCAGTGGATCCTGATCCCGCAGATAAGGGTATCCTACCATACTTGCATTGTCAAGCTCGCTGCTTTAGTTGGAGAAAGGCACGAAGCTAGTGTAACAGGCACTGACTGAAGGCCACTAAGTTGAACATTATGGACAATACTTGATTTTTCAAATATTCACAACTGCTTTGCCCTTGATAATGGCTGTTGGCTTAGGGGTAGTGCACCATGGAAGACGTGCACAGTTTCCCTGATGAAATCCACTCCTACCTCCAGAGTTGCTGTTCATGCTAGTGGAGAGGTTAGTCCCTGGTTCAACACCCTCTCCATTGAAGAGCTGAGACAGCAGCAGGGGGAAGCGATCTTGATGTGGGTGCACTGTTACCCTAACCCACTTTGGGATAACGGGTTGTTTTTTTCAAAGCCACAAGCAAGAGCTCTAACCATAGACCTCCCATATAATAGAGTTGAGGCATAAAAAGCCACTGCTAATGCTGCCCCACTTCGGACTGGAAATATATGTTGTAAAAGGTCACATCACATGAATATACTTCTGATGTGAGAATTTTTCCCCTCTTCTCCCACTGCAAGGATTACACACATATATATACCTCATTACATAAATGGTTGCAATATTCCCCAATGGACTTGATATTATATAGATGCCATTTGCAAATTGCTACACTGGTAACACGAATAGATCTTAATGTCTCTGCTGAAATCTTGTAAGAGTGAATTATGATTTGATTGGCAGCCAGCCTCCTCTCACAGCAGTGTACACTCCTGGTGTGGCTTTCCTTGTTTCTCAGTAAAAAAAGAAGCACTCTTGATTGCCACTACTTCTCTGGAGCCCAAGAGGGGCTTATGTACATATTACTATGGTCTTTTTTTTATTCTATTAAAATTCACTTTTAACACATCTACTCTTGGTGCTGGTGACTGTTCTTGAACAGCTTTATTGGACGTATGTAATTCTGTAACTGGACTGGTTGTCTCCTCTAAGCACAGAGACAGCTTAAGGCTTTTAAAATTCATAACGGGAGAGCCATGGGTATTATGCCTCGGGTACTTTCACACATTTGCGGCCCCTTCTTAAGCAGTGGGTTTCCATGGCTTAACTGGCCAGAGAGGAGCATGGGTTCAAGTGCCACATGTTAAGTATCAGCCAACACTTGTAGCTTTGTGGGAGACATTAGCGCTCCATTGCATATTCCTTACAAGCACAAAATCAGGGTATAGATCCTGGCTACCTTTATCTTTGAGAGCAAGAGTAGGAAAAACCTGTGTTAATGCCAGCTATAATTGGTACAAAACAAAGGTGCATAGGAAATTGGTTATGTAGGTGGCTGCAAATTCATTTTAGAGGCTTTCCGCCCATTTCATCATCATGGCTTCTTAGAGCATTTGCTGGTATACCGTGCCTGCCCTTTTAATTATCCAGAGATGTGGGAGGTTACCAAGAGTGTGGTGTTGTTTACTGGCTTGATATTTGTACACTGGCAACACCCCCAAGTGGTACTAATGCAAAAAAGACCTGTCCCAGGTATTTAGCAGGGGGAGTCATTTCCCCTTTATGAAATGACTACACCAAAAGCTAAAGGTACAACTTAGCCTCCTAACCAGAGAATGTGAAATGCAGAGATCCATTTACACATAGAGCTCCATCTGCGAAAGGAGGAGAGAAGGAAAGAAAAGGGTTTTTTTTTGGTTTTACTTAAGGAAACATGAACACTCCCCAGGTGCAGTTCATTAAACAGTTCCGTTCAGGCATGACAAAATGAACCCTCTTTTCAGATGTATATATATTTTTTGCATTTGCTTCCTTTGACACTTGTCATTGGTGGGCTACAGACCATCAGGAATGTACATCTTGGATCAGTAGCCAGGAATTAAGAGCATGGTTTTTAAGACAGTCTAAGCTGACGGCTTCTTTGATTATGATGCTCCTTGAAGCATTTGCTCTTTCTTTCGGGTGTCACAGAAGAACTGGAGCTTCCTGGGTAACAGCCTCACCTCCACTGGCATTGCTTCGTACTCCTCGCTGTCAATAGACAAAAAGCCTTCTGTACCCTATGGAGAAAGCAAGGTTTACAAGAAATGGAAGACTAAATGGACGTGCTTCCCGAAGCTACTGTCTGTCTCAGCAGCTGTCTTCCCTGTGATTGCAGGGTGCTAGAATATACCATTAAAGAGCTGCTGTACGTGCCTGTGCTGAGAGACACCCCTGATCAGGAATCCACTTTACGGTATTCTCATAACAAACTAAGGATTCACTGAGGTAGTACTAGTTTGCCTGCACTTGCCACTGTCTCTGTGGAGTGTGCCTGGGGTACTTACGTGCATGAATCTGTAATAACGTGCTGTTTGAAGCCATTGGCTTAAACACCTACTGATAGGTTTAGCCAAATGTGGGACATAACCCTCTATCTATACGGGAAGGAATCTCTACTTAATAGCTAAACAGCTTCACTGATTCCCAGTTTAAAGTGTCTGACTAGCACCATCCTGCCCACATTCTGTACAGCCTTTTTCTGAAGTTCTCCACACTTAAGGAGTTGGCTCAAGGGCAGAACTGATTGAGCTTCAGGTTTGCCTTTGCTCCTCTGTTGCTGTTGTGCAGGCATGCTTAAACCACCTTGATAAATTCTTAGGTGGTGGTGGTGGTGGATTGAAAACACTCTTTATGCAAATGCAGTTTGGTCCTCCAGATGTGGGCCTCAGTACTCAGAAGCTCTGCCCAAAATGGCCTGCAGTAGGTCATTATGGGAACCATAACATCTAAGATGCTGAAGGTTCCCCACCTTTGACTGACTTCAACAATACCCGAGTCTGTCTGTTCACCCTCTTTACAGCAAAGGAAGTTTGCCTAATTCTCTGGAAGGAACACTACCTCAGTAAGATGTGGCACTTTATGGAGCCACAGATAACCATCTCCCACTTTCAAACAGTCTACCTAGGCTATCCTGTGAAGCAGTTTGACCACTATATCTTTGCTTCAAGACTGCATCCCCTCCTTCATCTAGACATATAAGAAGGGTTAAATATGCATTTTGTGTCTACACTGACACAGAACCTCATTGTTGGACTTTCTGTACCGTAAACTAATGTAGGTTAACCAATACAAAACAGATAGAGCTTTTTTTCTGAAGCTGCTTCTAGCACGAATACCCTACATTGAGAAGAAAACAGATATGTATATTTTCCATTATGTGTTGCAGCACAAAACAACCTGATCACCGCATTTCAGCAAATGACAAACAGCAGAAGGAGCACACAAATGACTGTCACACAAGACACACAGCTCTTATGCTTCACAAAACTTTCTGTGTAGGTAATTGACAATACTTGACAAAGCCAACAGACCCAAGGGTGTCAATTGCTATTGATTAGAGATGGGCATGAACTGTGCACTTTGGTGGTTTGGCCCAGTTTGGTGTGATGCTCGCATAGGTGTTCTGTGGGCACCACACGCTTCTCTCCCCCACCTCCTCTGTGCGCTCACCCACTCGCCAGCTGCAGCGCACTTCTCTCCTCTGCCTTCTCTGCATGATTGTCCACCTAGATGAGGTAGTGGGGCAGGGACACCTGCGGGCTGCTAGTAGGTGGATAATCGCACAGAGAAGGCAGAGGAGGGGAGAGCACTGCAGCTGGTGAGTGGGCAAGTGCACAGAGGAGGCGGGGGAGGGAAGCATGCTGCAGCCAGCGAGTAGGTGGGCATGAGGAGGAGGTGGGGAGGGATGTGCACAGCACCCATGGAATGCTGTGTGGGCGGTTCATGCCCTTCTCTACTATTGATCTTGGTAACATAAGGATAAAGATGGAACATATTCAGGTGTGCCCATTCACCCATCCTGGTCTTTTACTTGTTCCACCTCTTTGCACTGAACAGGGCTCGCCAAGTTCTGAGGAAAGCCAGTTATCTTTCTCAACATGGCAGGAACTGGGGGTTACAGAAAAAGAAAGAGTAAACAGATAAGCTCACCACAGAATTCTGTTTCTCACCTCTGGAAGCTGCAGCATACACTGGCTTGCCTGGAGACACTGGCTTCCTTCTGGGCACAGGTGGGGGTCCTGCATCTTTTGATGTCTGTTCAAAAATGAGGATGAGTACAGGGTAAACATTTCTGAGCCACGCTTAAACCCAGAGGCCAACAGCCAAGGAGGATATGAAATGAGGTTTTCCCTTGTCTCCCCGAAAAACTTTCATGTCAGGTCAGATGCAAGTTTCAGATCTTGCAGCAGCAGCTGGAGAAAAACTTAAAAAGTGGATGCCATTTCTGTGCAATTCTTCTGTGTTCCAGCTAAGCTAGCCACATATGGAGGGCTATAATCCCTTCTGCATTAACAGGTAAGCCCACAGGCAGCCTGGGTTAACTGTAGCTTTGGCAAACATTTTCCTGATGAGCCTTGAGTGACAGCCGTTTCAGATGCAAAGGGGATGGGAGGTGAATAGAAAACATAACAAAGAGAGAGACTGGCCGACCCGAAGTGTCACCTAGGGAGGCAGGGTTGGAGCCAATCCATACAACCACTGCAGGGCTCAGCTGCTGAATTGTTTCACCAGATGTCAAAATGTGTGCTGAAGGCATTAATGCGAGAGGGATGCTTCTCAATGAAATCTATCAACGGCTCACACATACAGGCAGTTAAGCCGAAACAGGAATTGAATTGGGACTTTGAAGTTTAACTGATGGTGAACATGGTTGGATTCTGTGTGTTTTTGTTGAAGCAAACAGACTTGCATCTCAAGGCTGATAAGACCAGCATGCACCATCTGTCATTCTAATAGTCTGAAGATCTTACTGTGTTCTCCACATCTGATGATAACAGTTTGATTAAACTTTTTTGGACATGAGCTTTGCTTATCTTATATGTATATGCCTGATATATTATTTAAAATCTGTGTGTTTCTGCCTATCTTTTTCTTTTCCTCTTGTTTTTCTTTATCCAACCCCACCACCACCTGAAGTGGTAGGTACTTGCAATAAAAACAATTTTTTTTAAACAAAGCTAAGATTGGAGAAAGAGAATTCACATTAAAGAGAAATTTAGACAACCACCTGGCAGATATCCTTTGATTTGTATTCCTGCATTGAGCAAGGGGTTGGACATGATGACCCTATAGGTCCTTCCAATTTCATTCTTCTATTAAAAAACAGGTGGGTTGAAGCAACACAAACAAAGTACCCTAATAAAAATCTAGTATCCCAAATAATTTCAAATATCTGTTGAATTTTTATGTATATTAATCTTCAAGATAGTTAGATAATAAAATAAGGTATCATTAAGTAGGAGATCTAACATATGGGCGATGTGGAAAAGCAAGCCTTGTGATAAATCCAAAATGTTGGGTTTCCATGTGAGTATCTAAATGACTTGACTTAATGAATCTTTACATTAAAAAGAAATCAATAATAGAGCAGTAGATGTGTAAAGCTGCAAAATGTATACTGCAGCTGAAAAATGCCATACTCATTTTTTCCTTACCTGGAGATCAATATAAATGTTGTGACTTCCGTTCACATTTGAATGCAGTTGCAAGCCTCTTTTTGCCACAAATGCACAAGTCAGAAAACTGAATATATTTCAGGGAGAATATATTTCAGGGAGATATACAGTTACCTGTTTTAGAGGGCCATCCTGAAGCTTCATAAACCAGGGCTTTATGAAGCCCTGAGCAACTGGACTCAGACTGAGTGCCTCCTGAAGCAACATATCACCTTTCATGTTTTATTCCCAGTTTGTGCTAAGACACATTTCCTTGATGTACCCAGGGTGGGAACCTCTGGATTTATACAAGGAGTTTTGTGCTAAGCATACTTATTTCTCCAATACATCTCTGTGGCAGGTGAAGTAATGTGTGTGAAATAGCTCCAAGCATTAGCTGAGAAAGATCCTCAAGGAAACGGCGCCAAGAGAGAAAAGTGGTGTCCAATGTTCTCTTTAATTTTCTACCCTGCATGTGGGCTGATGACAATGCCTCCCCCCCACGTGGGGTTCTGTCACGACCAGGAACCAAAGGAGTTGAAAGTGATCACCGTGGGTGCACAGAGGAGGGCAGACTCGCGCACACCTGAGGGAAACCTTGGTGGTGTCTGAAGTTGAAACAACCAAGTAAAAGAGGCATTACCAAGCCATCCATCAAGAGCAGGCAACTAATTTACAGTTTTAGAGAATGTCATCATCTGGGTATGCAAAACAGAGGAGAAAGTAGAAATATATTACCTGGGTAATAGCCAAATAGCACCAAAGGGAACCAAAGATACAGATGGTTGATTTCAGTAAAAGAATCAAATGAAACAATGGAAAAAGAAAGTTATGAGTTGAATGGAGCAGAGAAAAACTATGGCTGATTCAAGGACTTGACTTATAAAACTCAGTATCTTGACAGATATCCTAAATTAAAATGCATTCTAACTACCTTGAGCCACCCCTAGTCCCTTTAACACTTAGGATTGCACCCAAGATTTTAGTCCAACAAAACTAATTACTGAACCAGGCTGGTTTCTCCTCCAGAAGGAAGAACTATTGACTGCTCAAAGGGCTCTCCAAAACAAATGGAACAATTCCAGTATTTCCCAGGATGATTGATTGACCTTACAGGGTGAGGCATAAGAAAGCAAAGAGGCAATGTGGCTTACAAGAAGACCAGATTCAAATGCTTGCACACACAAGAATTTTACTGGGTAATCTGGGCCTCTCATTCTTTCACAGCCTTAACTAGCTCTCAAAGCACCTGCAACAAAACCATGTGAGCCTTCCTGAATTCTTTGGAGAGAGAGCAGTAACAACAAAAATTGTAACAAAGGCTTTTACATTGTATGGAGAGAGAAATGCCTGGTCTTCAAGCTGGATTCTGAAAAGGAAGAGGCACTCAAGATCATGTTGCAAATATATACTGGTTACTGGAGCGCGGCACAGAATTTCAGGAAATCTGTCTATACTTTATAGACTAAAGCAAAACCTTTGACTGTGTGGATCATGAGAAACTATGGGTTGTTCTGAAAGAAACAGGTGTGCTCAGCACTTGACTGTCTTGATGCGTAACTTGTATTGTGGACAATACAAGTTAGGACAGAATATGGAGAGACAGAATGGTTTTACTTTAGGCAAAGGTGTCAGACAAGGGTGCATTTTATCCCTTTATCTGTTAAATCTGTATGCAGAACATACAGAGACTGCAGCCAAGAAATCAGAAGACGACTGAGACTAGGAAGGTAAAATGAATACCCAGCTCGCTGGGGGTGGGGGGGAGAGCAATGTGTAGCCTGCATAATTAACTTGTAAACCACCCAGAGAGTACTTTAAGCGCCATGGGGCGGAATATAAACAGCACACTTTTTGATTTGCTTTAGGAAGGGCAGTAATTAATGATTTAGAAAATATAATCAAGTGTAAGGATGTGTCACTGTAGGCAAAGACTGCAATCATTCACACTATGTTATTTTCAGTCACCATCTACAGGTGTGAAAGCACAACAGTGAAGAAAGCTGACAGGGGGAAAAAATGACATGTTTGAAATACGGTGCTGGAGAAGAGCTCTGTGGACTGCCAGAAAGAAAAACAACTGAGTCCTAAAGCGGATCAAGTCTGAACTTTCTCTTGAAGCAAAACTGACTAAATGGAGGATGTCCTCTGGGCACATAATGAGAAGGCAAGACTCACTGGAAAACATAATAATGCTAGGAAAAGTTGAGAGCCACAGGAAAAGAGGAAGACCAACTATCCAAATATGAGATGGACTGATTCCATAAAGGAAGTCACAAGCATAAGTTTGCAAGAGCTGAGCAGGGCTGTTGAGGACAAGACATTTTGGAGGCTACTCATTCATT
The DNA here is from genome assembly GCA_037013535.1 of Intellagama lesueurii. Lineage (NCBI taxonomy): Eukaryota > Metazoa > Chordata > Lepidosauria > Squamata > Agamidae > Intellagama > Intellagama lesueurii. The sequence goes on from JBAJHW010000005.1 coordinate 22,400,430, forward strand.
TTTGGACTTTTGTCCAGAATTTTTCTGCACCATCCATGAAGGAGGTGTCCTTAGTCTGAGGAAGTGGATTTCATCCACAAAAATTTGCTATTGATTTTTGAGTGGTCCAAGAAAAAGTATCTCCCACTCTTGCATTTGTGTAATCTTGGGAATCACATGGCTTTTTCCTTGTTTATTCATAGAGTAGTCATAAGTTGGACTTGATGGTACGTAACAACAACATACCTATGAGTACATAAGTAGCAGGTGAATGGTCACTTCTTGCTTCATTAGAAAAGCAGTTCTAACACTGCATCATGCAACAGGAGAGAGCTGCTAGGTTATTATCAAAACAGAATGACACAACAGAACACTTCTACACACTATGACAAGCATGCCTTTTGTCACTTGAGGGACATCTGTCCAAAAACACTGTAAGAAGATAGTTTGACTCTAAGATTCTTATAAATGCATCTTGAGGAAGAAAGGGATGCAATGCATGCAGTATATATTTATATATACTGCAGTGTGTGTGTACACACACACACACACACATATGTACACACACATATGTACACACACACATATATATACACACAATACAGTATGTATGTGTGTGTGTGTGTGTGTGTGTATATATTACAGTATATATATGCAGTTATATTGCATACTGTATATGCAATATAACTGCAATATATATGGCATTCTTTCAATTTTTGACGCCTCCCCTTCTGTTGCTTTCACACTGGTCCTCTTGGTGCTTAAAGCAATCCTTAGCAGAGTTCAGTTGTGTCATTTTGTTCTGGCAACACACACGGTAATATATTTAAATAGTAAGCATCCCAAAGAACGCAGACAGCTTTACCAGCGATAGCGTGAAACTGTGAAAAAGAGATGTTTTGGTGACAAGGAGGAAGGGATTGAAAATAGAAGGGCAAAAAGTAACAGAAAGGAAAATAAGGCAAACATACATACACAGGAGTTACAGAATACATACTTTGTTAAAAACTATATATTTAGTACAACAAGTCAGATTATCATAAATAACTACATTCACAGGATGACGCATATAGAAACGTAATAATGGTGGTTTGGCAAGAGATGTTGCTCTGTTTATTTCCTCCCCCAGGACGCAAGGCTGCATTCATAGGAATCTTGGGGTCAAATCAGATTCTCATAGTGTTTGTGCACAGGTGCTCCCTCAAGCGGTGGAAGACATGCCTGTCATAGCGTTTGATTTTCCTTACCTACATTTCTTGCATTTAGCATGCTTTGTTTTGTGACCTGTCATGGTAAGGTAAACAGTGGCAGGGAATACACATTTCCACTATCATCTAGTCTGATCCTCAGGCAGTCACTTATCCAAGCCCTGAGCGTCGACAAATCTACTTAGCTTCAGCAAAGGAACTATTCACATGCATTGTGCTCCCTACTAGCCAAGTCACCATGACGCCTTATGGACTAGAGCAGTGGTTCCCAACTTTGAGTAACCTGTGCTCTTGGACTGCAACTCCCAGAAACCCTAACCAGCACAGCTAGTGGTGAAGGATTCTGGGAATTACAGTTCAAGAACACTTGGGTTACACAAGGTTGGGAACCACTGGACTAAAGGATATTAGGACTAGGCTTCAAACGCATAAACACACAATCAGTGCATGCAATTAGAGCTTTGCCTGGGTTTTTTTCTTACACTTCAGACAAAATTACGCAACAGTCAGTAGTACTGTGAAATATTGCATGTGCAATGACAAACAGGGAAAGTGATGCTCCTAACTGACAAAGTGCCCATCACTTGCCAGTCACATGACCAGGCTTACATAACAAGCACCTTGTCAATTAGCTGCATCTGTTTCTACAACTTCAATGGCACCTGCAGTAATTCAAACACAATGCTGGCCAATCTTTTATTTGCAACTGAAACCAGATTTTCTTTGTAATTAGGAATCATCATGGCAACAGCAGCACGGAAAATTCAACCATACATATATGTATCTCTTCCTTGGATCCTAGCCCAGACAGAAGCCATCTTTAGAAAAAGTTTCAGCTAAATGTTGCAGAAACCTAACTTCTCACTGATTTAACAGCATTTTCTCATGCTGTCATTAGCCTAAGACTTTTCAGAATCCAGGGCTCACAACAACTGCGCTTCTCAGATCCACTGGGATTCTGGGAAAAGCAATCATGAGCACATAGCATATGGTTAGCACATGGCCTAAGGGGAGCTAGCTTTTGAAGGTTTTCTTTAGCAACCATTTACACTAACAGTGTCCCTGCATGGGCCTTTGCCAGCTAATCCCTGCCCAATTCTAAATTTAATCTGCTCACTAGAGATCTGCCCAGCACTGCTCCTTCTGTTTTCTCTGCCCTTCCTTCCCTCTTCAGTATTTCAGGCCTGAAATGGAAACAGCTGGTTTCTTAAAAGCTGTTGGAATCGTGGCAAGTAATTCTGCTATTTGGTATTCCCAGCACTGGAAGAAGACATGAACTATGAAGACTCGAATGCACTCATTATATGCATTCCACCATCAGATGAGCAACATCTGGAGCCATCCAGAAAATGGGACATATCTCCAAGTTACGTTAGATGTATTGGCTTATTTTGGAAAGTACACTGAAAACATGACACCAAACGTCTCCATTTTCCTGTCTTTCCTAAGACACACTATCAGCTGTGTTCATTTATGTACAGACCTCCTTTCAGCCATCATGGTTTCCAAGGCGGTTGGGAACAAACACAAAAAAGAGATAGCTGTTTGTGTGCGACACCCAATTTCCAAACCAATTTACTATATCAAGTGTCTATGTTCCAACTTCCTGAAGTGCAAGATGGCCAGTGATAAGAGTTCGAAATCATAGAATCACAGAATAACTGAGTTGGAAGGGGCTTATAAGTCCATCAAGTTCAACCCCCTGCTCAATGGAGGAATCCAAATCAAAGCAAATCTGACAGATGGTTGTCCAATTTTCTCTTAAATGCCTCCACTGTTGGAGCACTCACCACCTCCCAAGGTAATTGGTTCCATTGCCATACTGCTCTAACAGTTAAGAGGTTTTCCCTGATATTCAGCCAAAATCTGGGTTCCTGTAGCTTGAGCCCACTATTACGTGTCCTGCACTCTGGAAGTGACCGAGCACAGATCCTGCTCCTCCTCTGTATGACTACCTTTCAAGTACTTGAAAAGTGCTATCATATCTCCCCTCAGTCTCCTTTCTCGAGGCTAAACGTGCCCAGTTCTTTCAGTCTTTCCTCACAGGGCTTGGTTTCCTGTCCCCTGATCATCCTTGTTGCCATCCTTGGAACTTGCTCCAGTTTGTTGGCATCCTTCTTAAAGTGCCGTGTCCCGAACTGTAAACAGTGCTCAAAATGAGGCCTAACCAGTGCTAAATAGAGGGAGACTAGTACCTCACAGGATTTGGAGACTATACTTGTGTTAATGCATCCTAAAATTGCATTTGCCTTTTTTTGCAGCCACGTCTCACTGTTGGCTCATATTCAGCTTGTGATCAACAACAATTCTGAGATCCTTTAGATTATCAGTAACACTATGTGGGTGCTATAAATACATTAAAAATGCTGATAAAGGAAAATACAAATACATGGGGCTGCTAGAGCTTAAAATGATGCATTTCTACATTGTGCCATGATTCTACTCTTCAGTGTATGGAGAGTATTTCACCAGTATTTCACGGTGATGACTTTCTTTAACTGGCATTTTCACCCATGCCTCCCAGTGCCTCAGATCCTAGTCAACAGCGACAAGCTTCTTTTCACAAAATACATATACTATTCCATTTTCATTTAAAGAATGACAAATCCTTTCTCTCCCTTATTTTCATGTGTGGAGTGGAGCCCAAAGTATGAAGTGCAACACCTTCACCCAGATCCTCAGATAACTGTGTAGGATGCTGGTACATGTCTTAAACCCATCTACATGATAAACCTGAATCGCTCCCTGCTCCACCATCAAATTTAGGCACAGTAATATGTCATGTCACCACAAGTCAGCAGTAGGAAGTCACATACAGATTCAAGGGCACAGGGATTCAGCAGCTTTGTGAGGGTCACGGAAATCACAAATTAAAGACTGGGATTAATCACAAAGAACTTCATATTCTTATTGACTGACTCTGATACACCGCTGGGATAAGTAAGAGGTTTCATTCACAACAGAGGCACCAGCCTAGCAGAAACACTGATCCAGATTTCAGCTTGACAATAACATCCAACGTACCTAGTTTTAATACTCATTTCCTTTTAAGGCTAACTATAACCCAAAATAAAATAAAACAGTATGCTTAATAAATGCTGTGCATATTATAAGTAGAGATAGAATATTCGTATTCTTATACGAATACCCAGGATTCAGGTGGCCGGGATTCCCCCAGTCCCACCTCCCTGAACCGACCTGTCCACTTAGGGGTTGTCGTGCAGCGCATCTGTCTGGCATCCTGCTCTTCATGCCAATTTCAGACGAAGCCTGGCTGGCGCTTTTCCACCTTCCTGCTTTTCTGGCCACTCAGCAGCTGAGCTGGGAGACTCATTATCCCACCCCCTGGCTGGTGTGGCCAGAAGAGCAGGAAGGTGGAGAAGCGTCCACCAGGCTTTGTCCGGGATTGGTGTGATGAGCAGGATCCCGGCTGTGTGCACTGCCCGGCAACTTTTATATGGACGGGTTGGTTCGGGGAGGCAGGACTGGGGATCCTGGCCACCTGGTCCAGGGTATTTGCATTTGTATATGAATACGAATATCCCATCTCTAATGATAAGTCAGGTGCATTCTCTGGTGCTTTAGTACTCACCCTCTTTTTATGTAGTCTCCTTTACTAACTGTATCTGGTTCGATGCAAATATTCATGAAGTCTTCTGTGCGCTAAAAGAAATGTTCAGAACAAAAGGACACATTCGTGTTAATAGCTAGAACGTCTTATATACATGTTCCTCTGAAATCCAGTTAATTCCTCTTTCTGACTCCGAATAAAATAATTAGCTTCTCCCACTCCTTGGGGAAAAACAGTGTTTGGGAGGTAAGTCGAATGAAAGCATTACTTGTGTGTACAGTTAAATGGCACAGTCAGGTTTAACTAAACCGAGTTCACATTCATGCGCATGCAGACTCAAATCCCTTATCTTTCTGTGAGCCTACCTCCACCCTCTTACCAAACTTAGAGGATTAAGGATATCATTTTGCATTAACATCTAGGGCATGCCTGTTCTGTTTCTGTACCTGATCAAGGAGGCAATGAGAAAAAGGTCTCTCGGTTTCACTTCCTGTTTATGAACTATAGCAAAGCCATTACAAGTAAGATTATTATAATCATTTTTAAAGGGGAAGGGCGTTTTAAACATGAACAACAGTTTCTTTCACATTATTTCACAGATAGGATGACACTAGCCTTACCCTTGACCTAACATTCTTTCAGGGGAACCAGGATCTGCACACACACACCAAAAACCCTTAGTTTCTCTCCTCAATGGCAAAGGCTCCTTGTCTGCTTACTATACCAAGGCAATTCTGTGAAACAGGACTTGTTTCTGTCACTGAACCACAGTTTTCATTTTGACAAGAATAAAGCTAAACCAAATGTCCCACTTTACAGATTTATTTGTAAAAAAGTGCAGTATGCTAAGCTGTCTCTTCTTGTATCTTTCAATCAGGAGAAGAAACCACGTATGTGTGGTCTATTGTACTTTGTTAAACTGATTTTACATCACGGGAAAAGGAGTGGAACACTGAAGCCCAACTCTCCTCCCATCATGGGATATTCTCATCTGGCCTCCCTTTCAGCTTTAGAGATTCATCAGGCATTCTTCATACACTTTCAAGCACATTTTTGTAACCCAAAGGACTGGGAACTGTTGTCTCCCTGAGTTTTAAGGGGGAAAAGCAGGGCATTTGAGAAAGTAGACATCCAGTCCCTTGTGTGCATGCTTCAAGTAATTGGAACAGACACACAAACCCCTGGGTATAGATACCTATCAGTTATGGACAGCATGTGAGATATGCCATTTCTCACTTTAAAAGGCACACACATGGCATACAGAACCCCAGTGTGTGCATTTTAAAAGGAGAATCCCTAGCTTATACATGCATGTGCACACAGATCTCCATAGTAATCTGTTCTTAGTTTCAAGTTAGACCCAAGACATGAGGCCTTAAGGTACTTGGGTAGTCTGTTATTCCTCCATATATAAAGCAGTAGCATTCTGAAAGAGGAGTGAAGGCTCAGGATTCTTTCATGGAGATATTCTTACTTTCAAATCTAGATGTCTGTTCTGAGTAGTGATAGAGAATTCGATGGCAGACAGCTGTGTTTCTTCCCAAGCTTCAGGGGCCACCTCCTCGGGGATTTCTGAGGTCCAAGAGGGAATACATAATTGAGCAGAAAGTTAGGCAGGGCAGTATTTTGTTAAGACCAGCAGAAGCCTAGAACATTTGTTCTCAAATTTGGGGCTCCAGATACTACCAGACTACAACTCTCTGTAGTCTCCCCAACTGACACAGTCAATGGTCAGGGTCCCAGGTTTCCATTCATCGGTATTTCATGCTTGTAGCTGCAAAGAAACTATAGCAGCACAGAAGGAAAAGAACACTCACACAGCAAAGGAAGGGTAGCTCATATATAGTACATTGAAGCAGCTGAAGGATCTTCTCAGCATCATGTTACCTGGAGACAATGATGTAGAAATGCTCTCGTAGCCATCTTTCCAAAAATGCAAATCTGATGCACTTCTGCTTACCTTTGGGGGCAGGTGCCCAAAAATGTGCAAGCCTCTTGTAAAGCCGGATGTACAAAGGAAGCCTAGAAGTCTTCTGCTCTGGTTCTTCAGGGGGCCTTGGAGTTGGGCCCAAATAGGTAAGCGAGGCTACATGTTTCTGAGGCCACTCCTTGGAAAAGGACCAGAAAGAAAGCAAAACAATCTGTTTTCACAGAAGACTCAGCCTGTAGACCTCTGATTGACATGACATAGCTACAAAGCAGTAGGTGATCTGCAAGACAAGGATAAGATACTTTCCCTCCTACTATTATTTCTACCACCTGCTGCTTTATACCTATAGCTATTCTACTAACTGTCTTCTTCTGAGGGATGAGGCCAATGGACATCTATTGCAGCTGAGGAAACAAATATCGAGGGAAGGGGTGGAGGGAGATAAGGAGCACCTGGGGAAAGATTGAACACCCTTGTTTTTGCCTCCCCAGCGTTTTGCAGCCATTCTTGGCAGTAAGTAGGCCTTGCTAAGCCATCACTTGCTGAATATCTAGTCTGGTCCTGAGAACTATCACAGCCACAAAGACAAGCATAAGCGCACAGTTTCTGAACAAAGCACCAGGTCCCCTAGGCAATGAAAGCATTATACAAAACAGTGGAAGTTTACTCCCTATTGCCATTTTCCTGCAATGTGCCACAAAGAGAGAAGGATCATTTTGGAAAGAGAGAAGGATCATTTTGGAGAAGGGCCAAGCAACTAGAAGAGCTTCAACAAATCATGCAGTGGCCAACCTGAGATAACTAACTGGTGGAATGTTAGAGAACAGTGTTGGGAAGCTGAGTGCTTACTTATGCATATGAACATTGCATCCTTGTCCTGGAACCAGAGTGGGAAGGAACTACTCCTCCACCCACTCCATGCAGGCCATTTCCACAAAACAAAGCAAAGCAAAGCATGTTGCTTATCTACCACCCTATAGTGCTTAAAACACTCTCTGGGGCAATTTACAAGTTAATTATGCAGGCTGCACATTGCCTCCCCAGTGAGCTGGGTACTCATTTTACTGACCTCGGAAGGATAGAAGGCTGAGTCAACCTTGAGACAGCTACCTGGGATTGAACCCCAGGTCGTGAGCAGTTTTGGCTGCAGTAGAGCAGTTTAACCACTGCGCCACGGGGAAGAAGACTCTGGATCAGTTGATCTTGATCACGACTTGTAATGTGCCTGTTCAGTGAAACTGCAGGATTTCAGCAGCTGGCTTTATGTATCTGCTAAGGCATCAGGAGACTAGTGTGAAGTGGGGAGGGAGGCGCAGAAATTGCAGCTACTTTAATGTATGTCAAATCCCTCAGTAGTTGAGAAGTTTCAAACTGGAGCAATTAACCTTTCTGCTCATTTTGTGACAGAAGGTAGGCTGACTGCAAGAGGCAGATTATCAACAGTCCTGTAGGTTCTATTTATAGGCACTACTTACATCAATTGAGTAAATCTCTGGGTGAATTATTAGCATAACAAAAAAACAGGAGAGGCCTGCACTACAGGAAGGCAGCAAAGTAGCCTCTAATGGGTCTCAGCTGCTTCACAGCATCCCTTCACTCTTCCAAAACATTCCAAATATTCTCTGGCTAGCAACTCCTAGCACTGTCATATTATTTTAGCTGAATTCCAGGACTGTGCTTCACAAAAAAGCTTTCTATTTCTGCCACCTACAGAAAATATAGATAGTACAGAACTGGCTTCACATCAATCCTACACTGAAGAGATGATCTTTAGATATGTTTAAAAGTATTCCAAAGTTAATATTGCCTTAAGTAGGCTCTGCAAACAATAAAAACTGTCCTGCGATATAAGCACATGAGAGCTGCCTTAGAAAAGAGTCCGGCTATGGATCCCTCAAGCTCGAATTTCTAATCTGATATGGAAATTTGTGTTTTCTGGATGACAGATCCCAGACCTCCATGGCTGGTGGAGCAATTTCCCAACTTGGCCTTTGCCACCTGTTATTGGCTCTCGGGAATCTCCTCCTTACCGGAGATGAAAACTCACCACATGAGAGACATTCCAACCCATTCTGTGCAATTTTAAATTCATCTGCTGTTGCTATTTGTGCAGTTTTTTGTTATATTATTTTATGCTTATGGTGTCTATTTTGTTATCTTTATGCATTATTTGAGGTCAATGTTGTATTATATGTTCTTTTGTAAGCTGCCCAGAGTAGTGGCTTGCCACTAGATGGATGGGATATAAGTACAACCAACCAACCAACCAACCAACCAACCAACCAACCAACCAACCAACCAACCAACCAACCAACCAACCAACCAACCAACCAGTCAGTCAGTTCCCTACAAATTGTACAGGGCTCTTCCACAAGTGAGAATGTGCTGTCCATGGAACTATGCTGGCTGTTGTGTGCGACACAGATCTTCCCGATACACTTGTGAAGACAACTGCAATTCCTTTACCTTTAACGTGTTAAAGAAGTGGGCTGCTTGGATCTTCAGAGGACCAAGATACCAATACCTGAGAGAGAATAACGCAAAGAAGTCAAATGGGACCGAGTGTACGGTATATGGAAGGCAATTATCTGTCCCTATGCAATTTCTCCTAAACTGTTTCTTACAGTCAAATCCTTGGAAGCTGGATGGCCAGGCAACGCATGGGATGGTGCAACCTCCCCTGGATCTGTGCTAATTAACATTTATCCCACATCTCATACTAAAACTTGGCTGATGGGCACTCACTAGCAGTCAGCAGCAACCTAGCATTTCAAATTCTGACTCCGTCCCATCGCATGCACGACATGAGCTTTTGTCCTTTCCGTTCCACAGAAATGTGGAATCTTTGGCCTTCCAGACATTTGGGACTATAGCTGCTAGCCTTACAACGGGGACAGAGCACCTCTAAGATTATGACAGGCACAGGAAGGGGATACTGGGCAGAAATGGTTTCCAACTCTTCCTGTGCAGCACCACATAGAAAAGAGGACCCCGGGGAACCAGGCTGGGGCTTCTTCCCCAGCCTTTTTGTCTTTGGCCAGTGGTTCTCAAACTTGGCCCCCCAGATGTTTTAAATTTGAACTTCTAGGATTCCTGATTAGAGATGGGGGTGTTCGTATATGAATACGAATCCACACACACAGCTGGACTTAATGAGTCCACTCATGCATCCAGCAGTGGCGGCAGCCTCGGTCAGCCTTCCAATCGCTCCCAGAGCACAGCTCTCTCTTTCCGCTCATCTAGCCACTCGGCAGCCGTGCAGGGAGACTCGTCCTCCCTCCCCCTGCCTGGAGTTGGCTAGATGATCGGAAAGAGAGAGCTGTGATCCAGGAGCGATTGGAAGGCTGGATTCAGTGTTTCTAGAGCAGTAGTTCCCGACCTTCAGTAACCCAGGTGTTCACTGCAACTCCCAGAAGCCTCAACCACTAGTTGTGTTGGCCGGGGTTTCTGGGAGTTGCAGTCCAAGAACACCCGGGTTACCCAAGGTTGGGAACCACTGCTGTAGAGGAATAATGGTCTAGTTTCTGTCACTTCAGCCAAATCCCTGCAAGTGCTGGAAAGCAATGCATTCTAATTGTCACGTGATGCAGATCAAAGCTTGTTAACATAGGAGTGATTATCAATGGCTCCTTCTTAAACTAGGAGGAGGTAACAAGTAGGGCACCAAAAGGCTCAGTCCTGGTCCCAGTGCTCTTCAGTTACAAGATGGTGGATACTTGGCTCAGTAATCCTACAAGTGAGAAAGATCTTGAAATTATTGTAGATCAAAAGCTGAATATAAGCCAACAGTGTGATGCTGCTGCAAAAAAGGCAAATGCTATTTTAGGCTTCACTGACTGAAGTATAGCCTCCAAATCCTGTGAAGTACTAGTTTCTCTCTATTCAGCACTGGTTAGGCCTCATTTAGAGTACCGTGTCCAGTTCTGGACACCGCACTTTAAGAAGGATTTTTTTCAATTTTTTTATTTTTCTTAAACTACAACATAAACATAAACATAAAATACATAAACCAAAATACAAATCAACTGTGTTCCCCACCACCATAGTCGAGACTATTACTGCAAGAGGTCCCGACTATGGTGGTGGGGAACACAGTCGATTTGAATTTTGGTTTATGTATTTTATGTTTATGTTGCAGTTTAAGAGAAAAAAAAAGGGGGGGGAAGAAGGATTCACGCAAATTGGACCAAGTTCAGAGGACGACAACAAAGATGATCACAGGGCTGGAAACCAAGCACAGTGAGGAAATACAGAAATAAGTGGACACTTTTCTTTTGAGAAAAGAAGACTGAGGGGATATACGATTGCACTCTTCTAATATTTGAAAGACTGTCATAGAGAGGAGGGGCAGAATCTGTTTTTAATCATCCCAGGGTGGAGGACATGTAATAATGGACTCAAGTTACAGGAAGCCAGATTTCAGTTGAATATCAGGAAAAACTAACTAACTGTTAGAACAGTATGACAACGGAACCAATTACCTCAGGAGGTATTGAGTGCTCCAATGCATTCATTGGGCACATGAATGCATTGGAGCACTAGACGCATTCAAGAGAAAATTAAACAACCATATGTCAGATCTACTTTGATTTAGATTCCTACACTGAGCAAGGGATTGGACTCAATGGCCTTATAGGCTCCTTCCAGCAACATTATTCTATGATTATATGAGATTGTGTGAGATACTTCAAAAAAGAAAAAGTACATGGTATTGCTTGTGATGCTAGAAAGCAGAACGTAGACCACAGTACACAACAAAGCCAAAGAGATACAAGGTTAATACTGTATTTCGTACTTGCTGACTTTTGCTCCTGCATCTCTGTAAGACCCCCATCGTAAACCAGTTACAGCAAATACAGGCTGCTCTTTGTTTCCCTGCAAAAGAAAACACCAAAACAGGAACAAAGTTTTGCACAGAAGCAGTTAGGCCTTTAAACTGCACTAATTTCTAATGATCTCAGCAACAGTCAACCAAATACTCAGCAAACACCCAACAACAACAACAAAAGTATTATATGATCCAAACTCCAATAAATAATTACAAATGTATGGTCCAATAGCAAAGGTTTTATGGAGGTAGGGACTGGATGTTTGATGGACTGCAGCTCCCGTCATCCCTCACCACTGCAGAATAAAGTTTGCATGGAGAAAGCTGAAAGTTCAATTGCCAGCATCTTCAGGCTGGCCAAGGAGAGAATCCTACTAAAAAACCTGGAGAGCTGTTGCTTGTGCCAACAATACCAAACTACATGGACCAAGGGTCTGATGCAGTGGAAGGGCAATCTGTACTTTGTCTCAAATCTCCAGCTTTGTTGCACCCTTTCAGCCAAAGGCCACTTCATATTCTGGATACCAGAAGACTAAGGCAGAGAGAGACAAATTGCATTCTCCACTGCAACACTACTGTGGAACAATCAAGGGAATCTTTCATACAAGACATGTGGGAATAGAGGTCTCTTTTCTGATTTCCAGAGTGGCTGCTTTTAATACTAGAAGCAATTAAGCCAAGAATCCTAAGGTATCAGTCCTGATTTCTCAAAGGTAGGATAATGAGAGGTGTTTTGGCAACAGATTGTCAAAGGAAGAAAAACAATGCTATGCACACCTGAGAAATGTATATTCCTGAATGAACATCAGCTGTCAGTTGAATAAACTCTACAGAAGCATCTAATGCTGTTTAGTGAGAATGCAGCCTTATTGTATATTGTCCCCGCATTTATCAACAAAATACATTGCTTCCATTATAACACCTAGAGTTTTAAGCACAGCCTTGTCCTCAGTTCCTCTGCCTTGCTCTAAGATATGCTGTTACCTGAAGAGTTATTTCATAGTGTTGCAGCCCCTCTGGAAATACAACCTCTTGTGTGATCAGAACGGTGTAGGATCAAATAACATCAAGAACAACAACAATAGTAATAACACAGAAATGGAGCAATATGAATGCACTGCCCTGACAGAAGGAGCAGTTAATCAAACGTTGCTACCTTGATCTGCAATACATCGAGTGGAATAGTCTCTCCTCTCAGTATGGACAATGTGGCATCAATGATACATCTGAGGAAACAGAGCAGCACATAGTTCAGCAAGGGAGCATGTAACTTTGCATTCAGAGGATCTCAGGCTCAACTTCACATGGTTTCATTAAGAAAGCACCTTAAATTGCAGAACTGGAGAAGACCTCTGCCCAAGGACTTCAAAACTCCTGCCGGTCAGAATTAACAGCACCAGCCCAGAGGAAGGCATGGCCTGAGCTGGGATAAGCAGCCTTCCCCAGCTTAGCATCCTTCAGATATGCTGATAATTCTCAGTCAGCACAGTGAATAGGATGATAAGAGTTTTTGTCCAACCTGTGGGTACAGGCTGAGGTCAGGGGATGCTGTTGCAAAGGAACTTCATATATAATGTTTATCCTGTTTTAAAATTATTATACTATTAACCAAGCTTTTCCTCAAAGGAACTCAAAGAGCTCCTCCCCATCTATATTCTCACATTGGTCTTGTGGGGAGAGGAGAGGTGAAAGGTAATGACTGACTCAAGGTCATTCAGTGTTTAGCTGGGACATCAATGTTAGTCTCTCAGTCCTAGATTAATTATCTAACCACTACACCACCCTAGCTTGGCATCTAATGGTTATAGATTCTGTGTGGAATTCTAACTCACTGTGAGTGAACAGGCTCACAGCAGGTGGAAAGACATCAAGGAAATAAGAAGAACCATGTGCTGACTCCCAAATCCAATCTTAACCAGGTGGACCTCTCTAGCAGCATAGCAAATCGCTTTGGAGTTGGATGTGGGCAGCTCAATTCTCTGCTCTGCCATTAAAGTTGCTGAGTGGTTCCAAGTAACATAATAAAGGTCTCTGGACATCATAAAGGTCTCTGGGCATGATCTTTCGAGCCACCCCTCAACTGCACAGTCACAGGCAATGTTGATCTGATGGGTGAAAGGAAAGCCATTATAGGTCTATTATAGGTCTGAAGCTACATTTTCACCTGTCCTGCCCTCCATCTAAGATGAGTAAGTGACAAATTCTCAAAAATTCAACTGAGCCTTAAATGCAAGATGAGATGAGCCTTAGAATATGACCAAATAAATAGCAGGTGGTGGGCTGGGAGAGAGAGGAAAAAAGTCGGCAACAAATCAGGGTATAATAGTGATATATATCAGTATATATGGGGGGGGGGGGAGAGGATCATTCAGTGACCTTGTATAGATATTATTTATTTGCCGCTTTTCTCCCCATAGGTGACCCAAGGCAGCTCACAACAGATAAAACTATAAAACAAACAGTTTTAAAATACTATATAAATATCTTATTAGTTCTTACAAAGAAGCAGGTTTCTATTGGCTAGCTTGACATGATGGAATTTTCACTTGTTCTGTATTTCAAAAAATAAGCAATGAAAGCTAATTTAAAAAAAAAACCACTCCAGGCTAGATCAACATTTAGAGAAAACCAGTGTCATGGAATTAGAGTGCAGAATGTAGACTGGGCAATATAGGTTCAAGTCCCCATTTAGCAATGAAGCAGAATTGGATGATCTGAAGCCAGCCTTCTCTCTCTGAAAGAGGTACCTTACAGTACTGCTACGAAGACAAAACAAGAAGGCCACTAAGGGGCAAGAGAACGGTGTTTCAAAAATTATACAGGACTTTTAAAAGGTACATACAAGAAACCCTTCCCCTCAAACATGGTACAAAAAGCATTTTAAAAAGCATCAGATTGACACACCTTCCTTCCCACCAATCCTACTCCACTTTTGTCTATCTCATCACCCTACTCTTTTCAACACGGTCATACAGATGTTCACGTTACAGACAATGCCAACTTACTGGACTTGGTTTATATTCTCAGAATAAAGAGTGTGGTTTAAGGTGCTGGTTTTTCCAAGGGGAATGAATCCAATCGGAATCTTACTGAACGCTGCCTGGGGACAAGGGCAAAACAAACTGACATCAGCACCAGCTCAATTCAGCTCCCTTTTTTGCAGAGCACAGCTGTGCCCGATATTATCGCCTTCCTGCCCTCCCAGTCCCTAGCGTGAAGCATGCAGGCCCTTCCTGAAAGAGAAGCGGTAATAAATAATGACGTGGAACATCAGACTCTTTAGACAACCCTCCAAGTGCCAACTGGCTACAAAGCAGTCTTCTATAGTCATTAGGCGCATTGTTACATACGCAGAGGCTGGCACGTATTCTCCAAGCAATGTGCAGATCCTGTCAGGAACATGCTATTGACAGAAAGACATCTGAAGCATGGCTGCACTCAAGTCTCATTTTTGTCTCCAAGCGAAGCTCACTCGAGACAGAAATAAATCATTCAGATGCCTTTCCCCATGGAAACAGCATTCAAGAGCATCCACAGCAATCAAGCTGGGTGAATATTATTATGTATCATTCAAATGGCCATTTTTAACTAGATTTAGAAACACATCATTGTCCCTGAAAACTGTGGTAACAGGCATATTTGCTAAAAGGGACCACACAATGAGTCCATTTCTGGATCAGGATTTGTAAGTTCAACTACAGCTCTCTCTGGTCTCTGGATGTATCAACTACAATAAACCATTGGCTGGAAGTCATTATTTCTTTCGTTCTCATGATCAGGCATCACTAAGGACATACACAACCACACACACACACACAAGTACAGTCAGTCAAAAGCAGTACTTCTTGAAGTGTGTCAGCAAATCAATGTTAGTGACTCTATAACCACAACTCCCTGGCTCTCTCTGCAAAATACTGCAGCTTGCAGCACTGTGACTCAGCAAATCCAATTCATTGCTTCTGCATCACTTTTGTCTGTACACCTCCTTTTTATTATGCTCTCCACAGTCAATCCCTTTCCCATATCTTTTTCTTTTCTGTCTCTTTATATCTCCCAGGAGATGGGCTAAATGTCAGAGAGTAATTTTTACTGTACGTACTACATACAGTACTGGCTGCCATGTGGCGAGAAGGGTTAACATCTGAGATTTTATGCCACTGGCTCATGACAGACCTTTGGGGTACAGGCTTGCTTTTGTTAAACAATTAGACATGGGCCATTCTGGTAAACTGTACTAGAGTGCATTATTCTGTCACACAGAGTAAAACGAAAGAAAGACAACATTCAAGTGAAAGTGTTGTGGGACCCCTTAATCCTAGTACAGCTCCAGGAGTTCCTAGGTGAGAGGGATTGTCTAAATCCATTTCAATCTGGTTTCAGGCTTAGTTATGGCATGTAGACAACTTTAATGGCCCTGGTGGATGATCCACATCAGGAACTGGATGGGAGAGTATGTCCCTGCAATTTTGCTGGGCCTCCCAGACACTTTCAGTATCATTGGCTAGGGTTTCCTTCTGGATTACCTCTCTGGAATGGGGCCTGCAGGCACTCTTTTGCAGTGGCTCCAATCTTTTTTGGAGGCACAATCTCAGAAGATGGTGCTGGAGAATTCATGTTTGACACCCTGGCCTCTGACCTGCTAAGCCCCACAGTCATCTCCCCCATTCTATATAACACACATCTAAAACCACTTTTTGAGAAGCTGACCAAGGTTTTGAGATTCTGGTGGTACCTATAGGCCAACAAGACCCAACTCTATCTCTCCTTTCCATCTAACTCAAAAGAAGCTGTTTTGCTTCTATATAGTGTCTGATGTCAGGGGCAGACTGAATAAGGGTGAGCATATTGACAGGTAGAGGTGTTCCTGTTTAGTCCAAAGGCAGATGAGGGAACTGCTGGATGGAATAGGTTTACAGCTTGGTTTTTTTCCTGGAGGAATCCTTAAGCCTGGATGTCCATGTTTCAGTGGCAGTCAGGAGCACACAGTTAAAGCTGGTAAACCAGCTGCATCTCTTCTTTGAGATGTCTGATCTGGCTATGGTGACACATTATTTAGTTATATCCACTTGGATTCCTGTAACATCCTTTATGTGGGCTGCTTTTGAAGGGTGGAGCTAGATAAAACCTTCAAACAAAGCATGAGTCTTTAGCTGTTTCCTATTCTCAACTAGCATGGTAATGTAAAGGAAATGGGGAACAGTGACAGTACTCTTTAGGTCACACCCAAGAGTAGTGATGCTCCCCTCCACACAAAATAATTGCACACAGCAGATGATTCTTGAGTATGATTTCTATATGCCTGCTCTGTTGCATTAATTCTTGCTGGTTAAGAGATCATCTGATGATCTGTTACCTGGGAAGTGGGCCAGGGATTGCCAAGATCCTGCAGCTGACCTTGTTTGGTCAGAGAAAGAAGTTCTTAGGTCATGGGGTCCCATGTGTGTAAACTACAACTCCTACTCAACAGGGTCCAGCATTGCATGGAGAGCATGAGGTGTGAGAGTATCAAGTAAGCCTACCGTTATGGCAACCCAGATACAGGATGAAATTAGCCTCTTCTCCAATAAAACAGGGAACAGAAGCTGAACTGAACAGAACAACCTAGACTGTAGCACTGATCCATTAGTCATTTATCCATGATTTTCTTCACCACAGGGTAGAGTAGGGGAATAGATGGTGGATCAGCATAAGTATCTTCCATTAAGCAGTAAAGCTGTCACAATATGGTATTCCTTTTGCCTAGTTTCCTTTCAGCTACAGAGATTTGAAACCTTCAGATTTGTCAGACAGAAATTTAATTATTTACATTGATGCTAAAATATAATTTTGTCTCTCTATAAGCAGGCAAAATAGTTCTGAAGGCACCATTCCAGTAGCGAACATCCTCCTCAGATGTTTGAATGAATCATTAAATTGCCTTTTTTGCCAGATTCTGGTAAGACAAGCAGCTCAATTTGCGTGATATAATACATTCCTACCAGTGGAAAATATTTCATGAAAAGTTTGATTTAAAACAGAATGGGGGCACAGTACAGTACTATTTTGTCAGATGAAAGTGAAGTGAGCATGGTGGGAGAATTTGTTTGGAAGAATGGGACAAACACATGTAAGCCTCTGAAAAAGTTTTGCAATTAGATCCCGTGATGGTGTTCAGATGTAATTTCTTGAAGAGGGGATAAGAACTCATTTTTGAGACACAGCCATGGTTCTCAATGGGGTGGTAAACCTGTGCCCAAACTTTTTTCTAAGAGGAAGACATGTCAGACTGTTTCAGTCTGTACAACAAAACAATAAAAACAACCAAAGCATTGCAGCATCTGTTAGTCTTCAAGGCGCCACAGTACTTCAGTTTTCGTTATATGCTATGTACATAATTAAAATAATCATCTGCCGTCAAGTTAATTCTGGCTTATGGTAACCTTTTCCAGGGTTTTCTAGGTAGAGAATACACAAAAGTGGTTTGCCATTCCTTTCTTCTGGAAGTGCCCTGGGACTGTGCAGTTCATCCAAGGCCACACAGGCTGGCTCTTCTCCCTGGAGGCACAGTGGGGAATTGAACTCCCAACCTCAGTACATAAACTACTGAGCTATCCAGCCAGCTACGCTGTGTATAGACAGTAGTATTTCATACTACATGTGAAAGAGCATGTGAATGAATGCTCTTCCGTATGAATTAGACATCTGTACACAGAAAATGACTTGGAAAGCCTAGCCTCCCCATCTCACTGGCATGCTACTTTTCCACGTGTGGGGAACCACTAGTATAGAGAAGGATTCAATATCACCCATAGGACACGGTACAGCCTACACACAAGTTCATTACTGCATTAAAAAAACTGGGCCAAAAACAAACCAGAAAAACTGCAACAAACTGCCAGGTTTATCAGGTTAGCTGATGCTCAGTAATAGCTAACAGTAAGGATTACAGAATGCCTTGGTCCTGGCAATTAAGATAAGAATGGAAGAAGATAAGGATCTTACCTCGTCTGCCCTTCGGAGAAGCCCAGTAATGACCTGAAACAAGCAAGACAGGTTACCTAGCAAAATGTTGCCTTAGTAAGCTGTGTCTGTGCAAAATGGGTCAGAAACCGCCTTCATTTTCAAAGCAAAAGCACACCACCAGGACTTAATGTACCCTACAGTTTCTGTTAAGATTATATACCTGATGACAACTTGAGTTTCAAATGATTTAATGGTAATATTCAGATAAATCAGATCCAGTTGTTCGAAAGAGGTTTCTGGGATGGGGAAGCGAAGGATCAGCTATTGGAAAAATACTCCCCATAGCACAATTTATTCTTGTTGACTGGCGAAGTTCTATCCAGAAGGGTCTATTCAGCCAGATGAAGGTCAGGAAAAACAGGCTTCCTGACTAATCGCCAAGAAAGGCACTTTTCACCAAATTTGAAGTCAATACAATTGGCTACTACAGCAGTATTCTACAGGTCTCATTCTGCGGGACAAACTTAGAAACAGACCATAGTGCAAACATACCATAATAAAATTCCTCCTTAAATAGATGCAGTTTTACAAGTTGTTCTCTCTTTCATAAACATACCACAAAGCTTCCAAAGAACAAGTGTAACACATGATAGATTTATTTCAGGAGAGAGGACAGTCCAAAAGAACTGTCAAAAAGACAGTACAAAAGGAAGAACAAAAGGACAAGGAAGCCAGACCTTTGTACATGTTTTAGTGAAATTAGGAGGATGTAACCACTTAGCACTGCTTCCAGGCAGATGGCAGGATCCTGACAACACACAATCCAAAGATTGTGTGTGCCTCCCTCCTACACACTCTCCACAATACACTGTTGCAGAAACTCAGGTCTCTCCATGTTATCATATAGGAATAGAAGATTTTGGTGGCAAACTGTTCAAATCCACTAAAGCAAGGAGAAAAAAAATCCTTTAAAGGGGTTTCACAGTTTGCCACCAAAATTAGAACAACATTCTCCTGCTGTTTTAAACGTTTCTTCCCAGCCTGTTGTTGAAATTCTGGAAAGTCTGCCACTAAGTTTCATATGGAGACAAGCAGTGCTATGGTGGGGGCTCCTGGACTCCAGACACACTAAAGCTGTCCACCACACCTTAAGAGGACCCTCAGGTGACATTATCAGGAAGAAGATGAATAGACAATTGAAATGCTTGTGCTTCTCTTTTCAATTAACACTTGCACGGTGTTACACGGAACTATACTAAGCTGTGTTTAAACTTAATTACATAGACAGACGTTTCCAACTTGAAGCCCTCTGGGCATGCTCAGCTATGCTTCTCATCAGTCTCAGTGAGCACAGTTAATTGCCAGGGATAATGGGAGTTGTAGTCAGATACAGGACATCAGGACGTGGAAGGCTGGATTTGGGAAATGTGCCTATTTCATAAACCACCGCTTGTCCAAGCTCACATGTGATAGGAGGATCCAATTAGCTAATAACAGAAATAAAAGTTCCAGTCTCCTGCTTTTGGCATTTGGATGGCCTGTCATGCCAAAGTTAAGGCACAATAAGCCACTCACTCACTCTTTCACAACCGCACTGAATTCAGGAGCTCTCACCTCCTTCTCAATGTAACCACTTCTTATCTGAATTGAGAAACATGGCTAATGTTACCTATGGTTTGTTTTGTCTGAAATAAGACCACCTGAAGTCGAAGAAGAGAAGCACACAAGCACTAAGGCAAAGCAAAGCAAAGAGCGTGCTGCTTATATACTACCCCATAGCACTTAAAGCACTCTCTGGGCAGTTTACAATTTAATTGTGCAAACTACACATTGCCCCCCAGTGAGCTGGGTAGTCATTTTACTGAACTCAGAGGGATGGAAGGCTGAGTGAACCTTGAGCCAACTAACTGAGATTAAACCCCAGGTCGTGAGCACAGTTTTGACTGCAGTACAGCAATTTAACCACTGTGCCATGAGGCTCACTGTGCCTTATCCACATCATGCTTAACTATGACTTAGCACAACATCTGAAGGCAGGCACTACATTATGTGCACTTTCCTTAAAAAACCCAAACTTGATATGCTGCCACAGCAAATCGGTTATTTTCTTCCTCTTCATTTACTGTACAACAATCCTACTTCCCAACTGCAAAATGGCCATCATTCATCTAAAATGTACATACACCATATACATTTGAAAGCAAATGATATGAAGCTACAGTACAGAATTTAGCAACACACTTTCCTAAACCTTTTCAGCCACAGAGATATAGCATCTGTGAATAACATATGACAGAGGAAATAATAATAATTCGAGGCAGACCACAACATGGGGCGAGTTAACAGCACCAACAGCAAGGGGGTTTTGTGCAAGAGTTGAAAACAATTCTTTACCAACCATCAAAAAGTGACAAAAACCTGCACACATGTTTTATGTGCCTGAAACAATGGTTTTATTACCTACCTCTTCTGTACCTAAAAGATATATGAGGGATGAGATTGCCTAACAACATCTCCTCACTCTGAAGATAACTCATAAAAAACCACTGAAAAGCTTCCCTATATGAAAATTTAAGCTTTATTTTCCTGCTTCCAATAAGACACTGAGGGAGGAGGTGGGTGAGGGAACATAAAGTATTTTCACAGTACCTCCTGTAGAGTTCCATCCCCTCCTGCAATAATGATCATGTCTGTGTTTTCCATCAGCTCCAGCAATTTTTTTGCTTGCCCTTCATAATCTGTCTGAAAATGGGGAAAAAATGGGTCACAGAGAACCATTGACGTTTAATGTGCTCGTCACAAAAGTCATGTGTGTGTCTGTGCACAAAACAAATATTTATGCCATCCTTCCCCAACTGCTCTCTTTCAGATACGTTGAACCACAATTCCTCTTCTCTTTCTTTCTTTCAAATATTTTTATCCCCGCCTTTCTCCTTTAAAAGGACCAAAGGCACCTTGCATCACTAAAAGGACAATATTTAAAGAGGATTCCAAAAGATCTCCTGTATGGAGAATTAGTGCAGGGAAAGTGCCCCAGAGACCACAGCTGCGATACAAGGATATCTGCAAGCGGGATCTGAAGGCCTTAGGAATGGACCTCAACAGATGGGAAACCTTGACATCTGAGCGTTCAGCCTGGAGGCAGGCAGCGCATCATGGCCTCTCCCATTTTGAAGAGACACTTGTCCAGCAGGCCAAGGCAAAGAGGCAGTCCCGAAACCAGCAAAATCAGGGAGCTGGACAGGGGACAGATTGTATTTGTCTTCAGTGTGGAAGGGATTGTCACTCTCGAATTGGCCTTCTCAGCCACACTAGACGCTGTTCCAAGTCCTCTATTCAGAGCACGTTACCATAGTCTCTCAAGACTGAAGGATGCCTAATCTAAAATTTAAAGCTAAAAACAATGAGTATACAGCATTGTTGTCCATCCACAAAATGCCAAGTCAGAGTAGGATCTTCCTTAATTCGTATCAGAGTGTTGCCCAATTCAAACTCATGGACACATATGAAATATAGACAAAATCAAAAACCAATTAAAATGTCAAGACAAGTAGACTATTCTTGACGAGAAGTGGTCAGAGCATTAGATGTGTACAGAAACTTTTCCTTGACTTCAGTCATTGTCCAGGGGGGTCAGTGTCCATGATGTGGATGGGTTCAGTGCTGCTTCGGTGCAACACTTTTGGAAGTGAAGGATTGGCTGGCTACATGCCATTGCCCAGGGGACACTTGGGTGTTCTTTTCCACTCTTTGGGAAGGCTCCTTCTATGTCCCTTAGGGAAGAATGACAAGACTTTTTTTGCTCCTTACACAGATGTGTATTTTCAATGCCCACCAGAGCAATACAAGTCATCTTTTCTACTTCTTAAAAACGATGTATGCTGTCCTCAGAAGCAGAATCTTTCCCAGGGTGGTTTACAGTACATCACACAAAGAAATCCCTGCTGTATATTCACATAAGAAAAAAATATTCCATGCTGTTCTCAAACTATCAACATGTGATTTAACCCCAAACATGCAAATTTTTGATGAAATGAAACAGTTGTTGCAGAGGTTAATATACTGTATGATTTGAGTCTCTTAAAAGAGGTATTTTCAAAGACATGGCCACCTGGGATGGGGAATCGAGTCATGGGACTCGCTGTCAAGTCAAACTTAAGTCACACCAGTGACTCAACCCATTTTTTTTTCTTCCCAATTATTCGAACTCAACTCATGACTCAGAACCCACCCACCCCTCCCCTTTTTCTGGGGTAAAAAAGCTGGTTTTCAATAGGGACTCGGACTTGGGACTAAAGACACAGACTCGGACTCGGTACCAAAGACTGGGACTCAGACCTAAAGACCTGCCAACATCCCTGGTGGCCACCTTAGCCTGTATCAGCACCTTCTAACAAACAGAAACCAAAGTATTCTGGCACCTTCAAGGGGAACAGGCCAATTTCAGTGTGAGCTCCTGTGGATTACAATCCCCTTCCAAGTGTCTAGGAAAGTAGATTGCAATCCACTAAAGTCCCCACTAAAATTAAGCTCTTTGTTCAAACAAACGTTCTGCTTAATTTTTGTTTTGCTTTTGTCATCCATTTATTTTTTTATTTTTTTAAATATTTTTATTGTGTTTTTTTCCTACTTCTCTACATGTTGTTGCAATCAGAGGTTTATTAAAGTACATACAATTCATTTCATCTCATCCTAGATGGACAGTTTTTGAAGCACATTTTGCCATTCACTCCTTTGTAAGTGTATTAATAAAAGTGAACAGTGCCACCTATTGAACTGCCCATACCACATCCTAAAACACTACAAAGATTTGCAGTGGACTCCCATTCAAGTACTGGAAAGCTATTTGTGGCTTAAATGCTTCGTATTTATCAAGGATCTCCCCTGGGGCTAACACAATATTTTAAAAATATTGGGAAAGATCCCTAGCTCAAGGGTATGGCACATGCTTTGCCCATAGGAAGGTACATATGATACTATGCACATACACAACTAACATTACAAAAATTATCACCATTGACAGCATCCCCAGTTACAGGATTTGGTGTATCAAAGGTAGGGAAAAAAGGTCCCTGACTTGCTGTCTGAAAAGCTGCTGTTTGTCTAAAATACACAATTCTGATCTAGATAGCCCACTAATCTGATGAGATGAAGGGAACTTCATATGCTCATTATTGTGATTTTCAGAAAAAGAGATCCTGTCTTCCCAAAAAGTGTATTTTAGCTCTGTGTACACGGTCTAAGAAATGGGACATTTCCAAAGCAGAATCTGCTACTGCCTACAACTAGAGAACAGCCAACCTTTACTTCTAGTAGACAGTACAATGCAAGTTATGCAGCCAGCACAACATAATCTCAGAACAATTTCATCCCTTCCCCTTCATCTTTTAATGTTCTCATTAGGGATGCTCTCTTTCCCTATCCAGGTGGCCTATACAAAGGTGCAGAAGTGCTCTGACAATTTATGAGCCTCCCTGCATCAACATTCACCTTTCTCGAGCAGAGCTGCCAAACCCTGCTTGTTGACATTCACCAGGAGCCGATGTTCCAAAAATCTACACTGCATATCCTGCCAAGAGGTCAACTATCATCTGGTCTCTGTCAGCTGCAGCTAAAAACCACATAAGCAGGATTTTTTCTTTTTAATCGGCACAATTTTTGAAACGATAAAAACAGAAGCCTCTCATTTGCAAAATTTATTCTCTCCCTTCTAGCAAATTCTGACCAATATGGAGCAGAAGGGAAGAGATTCACAAAGAGAAATAAATGGGAGTCTGTTCTCAGTTTTTACCTTAACCACAGTCACATCCAAACCAGACAAGTGGAGAATTGGTGCTGCATTTTTTTCAAAAAGGCTTCTGGCTTTGCTAGGAAGAAAGAAAGAAAAAGAAAAAAGCAACAGATCACTTGAAGGCAGTTCCTTTTAAAAACATCCTTCCCTGTTAAAAACTAACTCAAGTTCATAACCAAACCAAGCTGTTCAGCATGTCCCCAGGCAAAATCTAGCAGCCAAGGGAAACAAATCTGAGTGTCATTGAAGGAAACGTTTTATTTTAAGCACTGCAAAACTTGCTATTTGAGTGGAATTACCTTCTGTGTGCAAACCGAGTCACCACTGTACGGTTCTTAGCAGTAAGATACCTTTGTGAGCAAGGAAAAGCTTCCTTCCTCAAGAGTGACACAATTAGTGGGAGTGAGGGAGTGGCGGGAGGAACAGTAGGCATTGTTGGAAGTCAAACAGTCTAAATATTTTGAATTACATTATCACACCCTTCCTCCAAGGATCTCTGGTTATCATACATGGAACTTCCTCCCTCCCTTGTTTTCATGATCATAACATTTTACGAAGTAAAATAGACAAAAATAAGGATTTGCACCCAAGTCTTCTTCATGCGAGTTCAGCATCCTGTGGGCAACATTATACTGGCTGTCAATGTTTCATATGAAAAGTGAACAAAATCTCTTTTCCACTCTTAAATGAAGACAGCAAATGCAGTGCATTGCTACCAGCACATGCTGTCCTATTCACAATGTCCAAGGCATTCTCAGAGAGTATCAGCAGAAGACTTTAAGAAGCAGTCCAGGTATTCACTCAGACTGGAAGATCAGAAGAAAGTCCTTCAACAGTGTGGAATTACATTATGAACAAAAACAACATGCCTCTCACCATATTTTGGCTGAAAATCCAGTCTTAAGTCTCAACTAGAGTAGCCCTATTGAATCAATGAAAATTATACAAGTGTTGACTCATCACATCCCCACTGATTCAATGAGCCGACTCTAGTTGGGACTTACTACTGGATTGCACTGGCTCTTCTGTTTGCTCCTTTGCATTGCATTCCCCACCTTTCTTGTGCAACTACAGACTCTCAGTTTAGGGCCAAGCTACAACTGATGCTTCTTGTGTAAATGGAGGAGGGGGGCAGGGAAGAATTGGACTCACATCATAGTGTCTCAGATGGTAAGGTTAATTCTCTCCCCTCATTCCCTGCTGTGATTCTGATTAAAATCACACACACAACTGCTATTTATCCTGGACAACTTGGGGGAAGGGATTAAACTGCCTTCCACACTATGATCAGACTTCACTCCCTGTAGATACAATTTTTTTAAAAAAAACATGCATACTATTTGCTTCCATGCAAGTATTTTTTTGTCTAGTTTTGTCCTTTGCTGGAAGCACTCTTTGAGACTAGAAATAGTTGTACTTGGACATGGGAGGGGGCGGAAATGTCCACAGTTTGTCCTTTGAGCTCATTTGCTGAGTTCACCTGAGAACAGCATCTTTGTTCCTCCAGATGTTTTATGCAACAATTGCCACCGCCCATTAGCTATGCTTCATCAGGATAACATGTGGCCAAAGACTTCCACTCTTGCTACAGATTATACTGTGTGAAAGCAAAACATAAAAAAAATTAAAAATCTAAGAAAGAAAGAAAAATGGCTTTTTTATTCCAACAGCATAGCCAGTAGAAGAACTAATGAAGCCAAGTGGAATAATAATAATGCAAATGCTTTTATAGCCTGATTACAAAAAAAAGCTTGGAATTAAGATCAAGCCAAGACCAAGAAGGTATAGTTTAATATTACTATACCTTTGTGCAATACTAGCTCAAGAACACCTTTCATTTTGTAGGTAATTGCTTACAGAAATTCCTCCTATTTCTTATATTACATTGATAGCTTTCTTTTTACTACATGCTCACTATGGCATACTATGAGGGAGTCACCTACGGCACCCTTGGTGGACCATCTGTTCTTACCCTGTGCGCCCCCACAAGGTCCATCGGAGATGACATCTGCTTGGCTTCAGGCAGACACTGAAGCCAGTCAGACAGCACAGGGCAGGGAAGAGGAGAAGACCAGTGATGAAAGTGCCCTGAGGGAGAAGGCATGAGCCTTTGCCAACAGCTGGGAAAGACAACGCTGAGAGAGCTGAAGGCAGAGGGAGGTCAGGAGGATGAAGCAACGTTGAGGGCAACTGAAGAGCCAGGAACGTAGGAAGAAGAGGCTTGGGGTGTCGCAGTGGAGGAACCCGAGCCAGACCTCTTCACCAATGCGATGTATTATTACATCTACATCAGGGGTCCCCAACCTTTTCAACCATGTGGACCGGCTGGGGAAGGCGGGGCACCCCCTTGCGCTCGAGCGCATGCGCGAAGGAGCGCGCTCTCTCTTGCACGGGCGCGCTCAAGCGCATGCACGAAGGAGTGGGAGGGTGCTCATGCGGGCGCTCGTGTGCATGCGTAAACGGCAGTGTGGTGCTCATGTGGGTGCGCTTGCACTCGTGCGCATGTGCAAATGGCGGCGCAGTGCTTGTGCACATGTGCAAAGGGGCTGTGCGGGG
This sequence comes from Intellagama lesueurii, assembly GCA_037013535.1. NCBI lineage: Eukaryota > Metazoa > Chordata > Lepidosauria > Squamata > Agamidae > Intellagama > Intellagama lesueurii. The sequence goes on from JBAJHW010000005.1 coordinate 22,427,235, forward strand.
GGGGAGTGCATGCGGGGTGGGTGGGAGGTCTGTCTCAGGCCACGGACCGGCACCAGGCCACGGACCGGGAGTTGGGGACCTCTGATCTACATGGAAGATCCCAGGATGGGGGTCCTGCTGCAGTTCCATCTGCCCCAAGGTCATGGCTGGGGGCTCCTTGTGCCAGTCACCATCACACCTGAGTCACTCTTGGATGTTGCCACAACCCTCCAGACAGCTGACCCCTACACCAACCAAGAAGAGGTACTGTAGATCTCAAAACCACCAGGAGTATCAGTGGTGCCTACTGGAAGGGGCAGTAAGTCCCACTGAGCAATGGCAGCTCAACTGTATAGGCCCTCCCTTAGGGATGTACGTTGGTGGGGAACCTCTTGCTTCCTGTATGTACCAGTTCTAGTGAAGGCAACTGATGGATCTAAGGACACATGACTCTCTAGAGGGCTAGTGACTAGAATTCAGCCCTCAAGTAAACAGATTGGCAAGGAGAGGGTTGATGTTGCTGGAGCTGTACCACCCACCCAAGAGCTTAAATAGAGCACCCTTACATCATTTTCACAACCTGGAGCCTACGGATATTATGTCCAATTTTTGACCACCTACCCATTGAATCCTGCCACGATGCTCTGGACAGCAGACCTCTACTCCAGCCCAGAAGAGGAACTGTAGATCCCAACACCACCAGGAGCATCAGTGACACCTACAGGAAGGGGCAATAAATCCCACTGTGTCTCTCATTTTTTTGATCAGGTAACTTCCTCGGTAAATGGTGGGAATTCTGTAGATGTAATATACCTTGACTTTAGCAAAGCCTTTGACAAAGTGCACCATGATATTCTGATTAGCAAGTTAACAAGGCATGGGCCGGACAGAACTGTGAGGTGGATGGATACACAGGTGGTTACAGAATCATACTCAGAGTGCTCCTTCTCAAACTGGGAGAAGGTAACAAGTGGGGTACCACAAGAGTCAGTCCTGGGTGTGGTGCTTTTCAGCATTTTTATTAATGACTACTGAATGAGAGAGTGCAGGGAATACTTATCAAATTTGCAGATGACAAAAATTGGGTGGAATAGCTAATACCTTGGAAGACAAAAACAAAATTAAAAAAGATCTTGATAAGCTTGAGCATTGGGCTGAAAACAAAAAAAATGAAATTTAACAGGGATAAATGCAAAGTTCTACATTGGGGGGAGGGAACCAAATGCACCGTTAGGGGATGCCTGGCTCAACAATACTATGAGTGAGAAGGATGTTGGAATTGTTGTAAATCAAAAGCTGAATATGAGCCAACAGTGTGATGTGGCTGCAAAAAAGGCAAACACTATTTTAGGATGCATTAACAAACGTATAGTCTATGGTAACGTGCTCTGTATGGAGGGCTTGGACATGATAAAGGACAAAAATGGTAGGGACCTTACAGAAGCAGAAGACATCAAGAAGAGGTGGCAAGAATACACAGAGGAATTATACCAGAAAGATTTGGATGTCCCGGACAACCCAGATAGTGTGGTTGCTGACCTTGAGCCAGACATCCTGGAGAGTGAAGTCAAGTGGGCCTTAGAAAGCATGGCTAACAACAAGGCCAGTGGAGGTGACGGCATTCCAGTGGAACTATTTAAAATCTTAAAAGATGATGCTGTTAAGGTGCTACACTCAATATGCCAGCAAGTTTGGAAAACTCAGCAGTGGCCAGAGGATTGGAAAAGATCAGTCTACATCCCAATCCCAAAGAAGGGCAGTGCCAAAGAATGCTCCAACTACCGTACAATTGCACTCATTTCACACGCTAGCAAGGTTATGCTCAAAATCCTACAAGGTAGGCTTCAGCAGTATGTGGACCGAGAACTCCCAGAAGTACAAGCTGGATTTCGAAGGGGCAGAGGAACTAGAGACCAAATTGCTAACATGCGCTGGATTATGGAGAAAGCCAGAGAGTTCCAGAAAAACATCTACTTCTGCTTCATTGACTACGCAAAAGCCTTTGACTATGTGGACCACAGCAAACTATGGCAAGTTCTTAAAGAAATGGGAGTGCCTGACCACCTTATCTATCTCCTGAGAAATCTATACGTGGGACAGGAAGCAACAGTTAGAACTGGATATGGAACAACTGATTGGTTCAAAATTGGGAAAGGAGTACGACAAGGCTGTATATTGTCTCCCTGCTTATTTAACTTATATGCAGAATACATCATGCGAAAGGCTGGACTGGATGAATCCCAAGCCGGAATTAAGATTGCCGGAAGAAATATCAGCAACCTCCGATATGCAGATGATACCACTCTGATGGCAGAAAGTGAGGAGGAATTAAAGAACCTCTTAATGAGGGTGAAAGAGGAGAGCGCCAAAAATAGTCTGAAGCTCAACATCAAAAAAACGAAGATCATGGCCACTGGTCCCATCACCTCCTGGCAAATAGAAGGGAGGCAGTGACAGATTTTACTTTCTTGGGTTCTATGATCACTGCAGATGGTGACAGCAGCCACGAAATTAAAAGACACCTGCTTCTTGGGAGGAAAGCGATGAGAAACCTAGACAGCATCTTAAAAAGCAGAGACATCACCTTGCCGACAAAGGTCCGCATAGTCAAAGCTATGGTTCTTCCAGTAGCGATGTATGGAAGTGAGAGCTGCACCATAAAGAAGGCTGATCACCGAAGAATAGATGCTTTTGAATTGTGGTGCTGGAGGAGACTCTTGAGAGTCCCCTGGACTGCAAGGAGAACAAACCTATCCATTCTAAAGGAAATCAACCCTGAGTGCTCACTGGAAGGACAGATCCTGAAACTGAGGCTCCTATACTTTGGCCATCTCATGAGAAGAGAAGACTCCCTGGAAAAGACCCTGATGCTGGGAAAGTGTGAAGGCAAGAGGAGAAGGGGACGGCAGGGGACGAGATGGTTGGACAGTGTCATCGAAGCTACCAGCATGAATTTGACCAAACTCCGGGAGGCAGTGGAAGACAGGAGGGCCTGGCGTGCTCTGGTCCATGGGGTCACGAAGAGTCGGACACGACTTTACGACTAAACAACAACAAACAACAAAGGCCTCATCTAGAGTACTGTTTCCAGGTCTGGACATAGCACTTTAAGAAGGATGCCAACAAACTGGAGCAAGTTCAGAGGAGAGCAACAAGGATGATCAAACTGGAAACCAAGCCCAATGAAGAAAGACTGAAAGAACTGGGCATGTTCACCCTTGAGAAAAGAAGACTGAGGAGGGGGGGGGGGGGAGATATGATAGCACTTTTCAAATACTTGAAAGGCAGTTATATGGAGGAGCGGCAGGATCTGTTCTCAATCATCCCAGAGTGCATGACACATAATAATGGGCTCAAGCTACAGGAAGTCAAATTTAGGCTGAATATCAGGAAAAACTTAGAGCAGTATGACAATGGAACCAATTGCCTCAGGCAAGTGCTCCAACACTGGAGGCATTCAAGGAAAAATTAGCCAACCGTCAGTCAGATCTGCTTTGATTTGGATTCTTGCCTTGAACAGGGAGTTGGACTCGATGGCCTTATAGGCAATTATTCTATGATTGTACCTGGCACTTGGCAAGGGAGCACACTCGCGTGTGCATGCACGCACACATACACAATATAAATGTTCTCTCCACCCTAATTCCCATTTCAACCTCACAACTATCCTCTGGGGCAACTTAGGCTCAGGGTGGAATTTTAATTTGTTGAAGTGCAGTGGATTCTGGAAACTGCAGTCCAAAAGAGTAACTCTTCCAAGAAACATGGCTAAGAAACAGAAATTTGCCCCATTGGTTTCAAAGTTGTGACTCTGACCATTATGCCACTTTGCTGTAGTATCTTTAGAAACATTTTTTCTCCATGAATGAGACCTTCTCCATAAATCCTCAAGCAAATTATTCATTATTACCCAACAAACGAGGTACAAAATACCAACTGTTAGCTGACAAGATGCAAATACTACTTTTAAAAGAAAAATATTGCTTGTTTTATTATTCAGTAACATGAAAACAAAAACTTTACCTGACCTTGCTTAAGAATGCTCTCCTGCATTTTTATGCTTGTTACTGCATAATAAATAAGCATATCATTAATTATAAATTATTCTGTAAAAAATAATTTATAACATCCAAGGAATAGAAAACAAGATTTTAAACAACCACCATTATTCAAAAATGTGCCATTTGTATTACTTATATCCTTTTGAACATAAGTTCAAGCTACAGTTTTGGATAATTAGACAATCACTGAAACTAGTCAAAAAAAATTCTGGAGAACGCTTGACCATCAACATTCAGAGATAAAAGAACACCTTTTACTCCATTACATGTCTATTCCCAAATATATTGCTTTCCTTCTTTCCACAGGAAGGAATGATCATAATTAGATGTTATGGAAGATGGGGGGAAACATGCACCTGGAGGCACAAGTGAGAGACAACATTAAAGCTGTCTGTGCCCCTTGGTGAGCCTGGACCAGTGGTTCCCAATCTTGGGTCTCCAGATGCTCTTGGACTAAAACTCACAGAAGCCTTCACCACTAGCTGTGCTGGGCAGGATTTCTGGGATTTGTAGTCCAAGAAAATCTGGGAATCCAAGGTTGGGAACCACTGGCCTAGAATAAGCAGTGGTTTTACACATTTCAGCTGTCTCTTGGTCTGCAGAAATGAATAGGCGCCATAACGCATCATGCACGCAACTGCCCAGTTCTCTCACAAACAGTAAAGCCCTGGTGATGTTTTAAAAGTGTGTGTACCCATCATACACTGAGGAGACCATACATGTTGGTCCTTTCCACCATCACTTTCCTTATGCAAAAGCAACTGTTTGAAGAAGAGACCCTGCTGTAAACTGGGGGCACACTGCATGCAGGAAAAGTGAAGTTCTCACTCATATGTAGAGCCTCCAAAGTTAGAACAAGGTCTCCTCTTCCTACAGCTGCTTTTGCAAGTGATGATGTAGCCAACATGTTATTAACATCTGAACAGGGTTTCTAGGGGGTGTTAAACCAGTTTCTGATCTGTACTGCTTCAACTGCATTTGGGACTATACAGGTAGCAGAATGAGATAGCAGAACAGTTTCTACTGCTTTAAATTTCAGGTGGGGCATAGTTTTCATTGCTTCCTCATTTTTTAAAAAAACCCATGCACTTAGAAAGCTAGTAAACAAAGGGTTTTGCACTTTATCCATTGTATCAATCTTCTTTTCGATGGATTGAAGCCATTTAAAATGATATCTTCCTGAAGTTTGAAATGGTTGAGTGTTGAATCATCGTGTAGATGCCCTCAGTGCTACTCTTCTATCTTTCTGAAGGGATAAGGTTTTGACATGGACAGTGCTGGATCAGGCAGGTGAACTATTACAGCTCAGCACACATCCACGGTAACCTTGGCTTCCAGCACCATTTTATAATCCCATTAATTTTTAACTGATATTTTAATTAGCACTAAAATGCTTTTCTGACTATTTTGCCATAACTCTGCAACATTACATTGCTGATTTTCAAAAGGGAAAAACACCCCTTCTGGCCACTGCCAATTCAGCAAGGTGTTTTTCCCCCTAATTAAAACACCGCCAGTCTATGCTTCAAATTCACTCATTTAAAAAATAAATCTGCAGTGAAACACTGCTGAAGGAGCAATGGTCATTGACAGAAAAATTATGTCGACTTCAAATGGATACTACAGCTGCTACTCTTGACCTTGAAACTGATTTTGCACAAATTGACCCTTTGCTATCATTAAGCCAGAAGTACAAGAAGCACATCTGGAAGAAAAAAGTACAATACAGCTTTATGATCCATGTGACTCTCTGGCCATTTCTGTGTCTCCCAGGGCTATTTCTATGGCCCCTAGAATCTCTCTCCATCTTTAAAAAAACATATGTTTTTCCAGAGAATGGGGAAATTTAATTCCCAAGGGCTGCAGTTCTACTGTAAAGCAAGACATAATCTTCCCCCACCTTGTTCTAGCAGAAAAACAACCAACACACAGACACACACACCATCCAACCAAACCTTCTACTCCCAAAACTAGAGTTGTCTTCATTTTGGAGCGGCTGGTGTGGCCACTGGAAAATCTTGGGGTTGGAAAAAAGACCCCTGTCCCCAGACCCACTGAACATGTCCACCTTTGCTTTAGGGGTTTAGGAGTAGCACATCCAATAGCGCACTACGGCTACCTGGGTGAAACTTAACTTTCAAAAAGAGAGAAGGAATACTGATGACCCTAATGTGAAATCTGAAAGGAGGAAAAAAGAGAGAAGCACATGATTTGGGATTCGTGCTATTGAATGTAACAAGTACCCAATTTAATTATGATTTCTTATCTATGATGGAAAAAGCTTAAGACTTTTGATAACATGAGGTTTAGGGAGGATAGGGAGTAAGTCTTTAATTCATACCAGTGGTTACTCATGCAATCAAAGGCATAAAGTTTCAGGACGTTAGGGGGAAAAGATTGCAGGGAATCTTACCCTTTACAAGCTGCAGGGTTGAGAAATACAGTTGCTTTCTTTATCTGCACACTGGGAGGAATAATCTGGTTGCCAAACACCTAATAACAAAGTAGAAAGTGTGACTTCCTCATGAAAAAGCATTAAGATGTATTTACTTATTATGAATTTATTTATTTATTGGCTGAAATCCTTTTACTTAGCATAGCTAGCTAAGCTGCAACTAGAGTAGGCCCAATGAAACTGGGAATTTGGTAAGTCAATTCCCCCATAAATTCTACTGATTCAATCAGCCTACTCCAGATGCCACTTCTTATGCTAACCAACAAGATTTTGGCCGCTACATTTATACCCCACCCTTCAGCCAAAAAAGGCTCTTGGGGAGTCTTACAGTATGTTGCAAATCACTGGCTACAACTCATCTTACCCTCAGGAAGATATTTGTCTTCACAGAGGGGAAAAACAGAGAGAAGAACTTTGTCAGGTTTCCTTTGATGACCTTAGTAGGATTTCCGAGGTATGTGAGATATCTTCACCACTGCCACTCCCTAGTTGGACTCAAGGGCTTCCTGGCTTCGCTTCTGGGATGGACCAGGGCTATCAGGCTTGAGCTGAACCCAGGCAAGACTAAGAATTTGTTCCTGGGAGGCCCCCATTGGGTGTGTTTGTGCGCGCGCGCATGCTGTCAGTTCCCCTGAAAAAAATACATTTATGGCTTTCTGTACTGTGACCTATCAGCCTCACTTTGCTGCAATCTGAGTCATCAGGATAGGACAACATAAGGAATAACTGTCATTGATGAGTTTGTCCTCAATGCTTCCCTTTTGGTGACCAGGTATAAAACAAAGCAGCCGAAACAATCATATTAAGAGAGCTCCATAGCTTTTCAGAGCAGCCCTTCTGAGCAATTATCAACATCACCGAGATTATTAGAGCAGAGAATTTAGAATGCATTAGAGCAAAGTTGAACATTAAATTCTATTTATTTTACTGCAAATTGGTAGGGAAAGGCAGACGGTACGTGAGAGACCACGACTCACAGGGCAAAGGACAGAGGAAAGCAAACTGGAATTTTATCTGAAGAACAGATGGGAAAAGTCAGTGATTAATTCTATTACTTTTGCATTCTTGAGGGAAATCAAGGGAAATGACTATCTGCATTCATAATTCTCTGGTCCGTTAGCAGCTGTTAGAAATGTCTAATTATTTATATACATTTGTTTGCTCTGGCCGAACAACCTGTCTCTTCAAGCATGTTCTGCAGACTGGCCTTTTGTGAAAGCTTTACTCTTGTGCAACCGAAGTCTGCGGGCAGAACAGGTCCAAAATCTGAGTAATAATTTGGACCCCTGAAACAGGGGAGGCAGAACTCTGCAAGCCACAAGTTCTATTTAGTTCCTCAGCCACTCCTTTCTTCCCTTTACACTCCATACAACTGCCTCTGTAACAAAGGAAGTCCCAAAGCTTTGATAAAATAACTGAGAATGTCAGTTAAAGTTGAATGTGCAGATACAACAGGTTGAGAACACAGTATCAGATGGTACATCCAAATGACTATGAAGGAACATTTTGATCTTTTAATCCAAGTGGCACTTGGACTGTAAACTCTGAAATAGATGGAAGGTGAGAAGATTTTATGGGACTTGATAAGGTTTTCTGAACCAGATGCACTCTTAACTCTTGGAACGGAGATTTCACACTTCCCTATCCTGTTCTGCGTTGAAACTGACTGGCAGTCCACAGTTCCCATCAGGGCAGCCTGTTTACCTTCACAGCATGATTGAGGAGGACTCTGCCTTCTGTTACCTTTGCTTCTCCACTTCCCTCTTGAGTTCAGACAAGTAATTAACTAGATTGCCCATTCTATATAGGAGCTGGAAGACCACCTGTTTCTTTGGTCTCTTCCTGGTCCCTCTGTGATGTCTCTCTCTGAGGATGGGCAAAGAGAGGTGAGTCCAAGCCATTCAGGCAAGGACGAAATGTCTCTCTAAGTTACAGTAAGGTGTAAGCTTTGGGGTTTCATTTCTCATGCTGAAATCTGTACCCATGTTTTTATGATTGTGGAGCTGTCTTCTCTTAGAGGCAACAATCTTTTTTGTTCTCTTATTTCTTTTCTATGTATTCTTTCAATAAACTTTATAAAACTTGCACACCTTGTCTGCAAGGTAACTGAGGGGGTATGGTCCTAATATCCAGTTCTTGTTCACTTGGTTATTCTACTGGTTTGTGTTTTTGAAAGTCCCCCATTAAAAGGAGTGGTGGCAACGAAAAAACGTTTTGGGCAGTCAGAAACCTGTTTCTGTCCAGGACTCCCAGTGATTCAGTTCTGAGACAGAGTGGTTGTGGACTTCCACATGTGAGAATCACCACAGTGATATAATGAGACTGCGTGGCATTATATCTGATATAGCCCCACTCTGGTCTTCTTCACTGGAGATCCACATCACATGATGGCTGGCATGCATAAACCAAGCTTTAGTTTGGCTTTCCTAATACAATACCTTCTAAATATTTTGGTCTACAACTCCCAGAATACCACAGCCAACTGAGAGTTGCAGCCCAACACAACTAGAGAGCAACAGATTGGGGGAGAACACACATTTCTTCTCACTGGCTAAATCCAAACATTAGTTCCCACTAAGTCAATGCTGATGGAAGTATTACAGCTAGCATCTTGTTGTATGACTAAACTTATGCAATAGCAGTGAGGTCAGGGGCAGATTGCCACTAATTAAAGAGTTCCCTTTTTTTTATTTCAAGGTGCCCAGAAATCATACACATCCTGAAACTGAAAAAAGAACTCTTTAATTAGCAGCAAACTGCTGTTGCCAGTGTTGTCACTCCCATTGCTTAGGCAAAGCTATGCAACAGGATCCTGGTCATTAATTTCATGGTTCTTTTCTAGTTGGGACTAATAACTGAATTCAGTCCTACAATTAAAATATTGCTTCCCTTTGAATTAAACACCCTGGGAGTTTTCCCAAAATATATTATTTGAAAAATAGCTCAAAAAAAAAAAAAGGCAGGATTTAAGTACAAATGCTGTAACATGCTAATTAACACTTAAACAATGAACCAAAGTAAGCTGAACTCTAATATATTAGGACAGATAAAAGACACACAAAATCATGGGCAAGCTTCCAAGATATTTTCATCTGGTAAGATGATATAAAATGTAGCGTAGGACGATGAAGAAAAGGAGGACTTGGTGATTAGAATTTTAAGATGGAGTGACGGAGAAGGTGCAGATTTAGACGGATTAGCTCTGTGAGGTATTAGGACAAGTAGGAACATAATGGGTAATCCCCCCATTTTAGAAAATATAAAATTTGGATTTGTCTTCAACATTAGGTGAAACAAACTGATTCCCTTTACCTTCTATGCTACTCCATCTTAAAACTCTGACCACCAAGTCCTCCTTTTCTCCAACCTAACTGAACAGTTCAGGTACAAATACAGTTAAAACATATAATGAATATGTTTAGAACACATATTAAAATGTAGCAATAAAAGAAAAATACAGTTGAAAGACCCTAAGCAATACCCTTTGTCAAAGGCCAAAATGGAAAGTTTTTTTTGCTTGTCAGCAAAGAGTGAATCTGCCTGTAAGGAATTCTGGAGCTGGGGAGCAGCCACCAAGAAAGCTCTTGTAGGTAGAAACCAAAAGTAAAGATGAACATGCATTAGCAAAGTTAGTGGTTGTATCTAGGTGTTACTTGGGGGGGGGGGGGGGGAAGAAAACCAACATGTAAAGTATTACCTAGGGGTTGGAGGAAAACCATCTCACCCAAGCATATTTTATATTTTGAAACTTGCCAAAAATGGTTATTCCCATCTATATCAACCAATACTTTTATTCAAGAAAAAACAAAATTCAGGCAGAACACCAATATTTTTGCAACAAATGTAAGTTTTGTATTAACATGCTAATCCTGCTCCAAGGATAATTAGTTTTAGTACTAACTGTCTAATAAATAGCACTTTCCCAAAATGCCCATTAACAAGTCCAAGACTATAAAAATGCAGGGTTTTTTTTTTTTTCACAAAAAAAGATGAATGTTAGACATTTACAAGATGGCCAGGCTTTGCAAATGTTTTGGTTCTAAAAATCGATGCAAGGGCCCTACCCCCAAACATTACAAAAGAATACGTGTTAAAATTCATAGTGAGCAGGATTTTAAAAAAGAGAGAGAAGTTATAATGCAATCTAATTTGCCTTCTCCTGCTTCCTTAGAGTCCATTTTTGAATAGCTACTGGAGTACTACATCCAATCAGAACGAAAAAGCTGAACCTTCATTGCTCTCTATTCTGTCAGCTGAAATGGGATTTCAGTCTCCAGAGCTGTCAGTCCCACCACCTTTGGCCCATAAGTTTACTTAACAGCAGCAATACAGATAATTAAGTTTCTGGAGTTGACATAGCGAATAATCAAAAATATTCATGATGTTCCTGAATCATTTCTGATGTCACAGAATTTGAGGTATAATTAGGCACAAAACAGACTGCAGAAAGGGAAAGTGCTTTCTCCTATTTGAGCGAAAGAATACAATCGGCCCCTTTGTCAGGCTAGTCACGCAGAGGAGACCTGCTGGGAGAAGCTCCAGAATCCTGCACAAGTGAGATAAGGAGGGGATTTTTAATCTAATTTGATCTTGTTAAATGGTATTACCTGGGCTTCCTGACACGCAGCTCTCCTTAGCAGGTTATCGCTATGGGAGGAAAGAAAAGAATAAGTGTTAGTGCAAGTTTAGGAAAGAGAGACGGGTGCATGCATTACAAAATCTCTACTATTACTACTTTTGACAGAAAACTTTTCAAAGGGACTACTTATCAGAAACACATGTGGTTTAGAAGTCTTAATTTCAAGACTACTTTTGCTTTCTTTCTTTAGCTACGCTTCTTTACTATGCCACATGTTGTAAGAAAGATTGCACAAATGGCATCTCACCTACAGTACTGACCAAAATGACGAAGAGTTAAATTATATAAATCCTGAAAACATTTTTTTTTCAGCTTCACTTTTGAGTGATATAATCCAACTGCCCAGCATTCCAGCAAACGTCAACAAATGATTTTTAGACATCCATCCATTAAGACACCCACATAGGTGATGTACAGGCACTATGCTATTACAGCCACTGCACCCTTTGGTTGGGCCTCCAAGTTCATACGTGTACCTGCCTCTCTCTCCCTCTCTTGGCAGAGAACAAGAAACTTGGCAAGCACCCAGACAGGCATGGAAGCTTGCAAAGCAAGCACGAAATGCAGCAGCAGATGAAAGGCAGTGAGCCAGATCCAAAGTCTTGCTCAGCCAAATCCACCTCTTAGGACCGTTTGATGCACCTGGCTTAGACCATAGCTGGAGACATGCTGACTTCCTAGAAGATGGTGTAGTGGAAGCTGGCCTGTGTCTACATCTGTGGCGTTCACCCTCGTCCCCTTACTTGACCGTCAAGACTCAGAGCACACGAAGGCAAACAATCCCCTCTTTTCCACTGCTGCCACCAGGTGATCACTAAATCACCATTACTTCAGGAAGATGATGCAGGTCCACACTTCAAAGTATTTTTAATATAACGTGTTTATTGTTTACAGAACTTGATAATAATTCATGAATATCTTCTTTAGGTAAATTTATTATTAATAACACTCTTCTGTTTGATAATACACTCCTAACTAGAATCACTCCTCAGATTTCCCCCAAACTCCACACTCTATCTCTACTCATCTCCCTGACTATCTCCCCTTCTGTCTATATCTCCATCTCAGGCTCCGCCTCTTATACCATCTCTCTCGGCTCCGCCTCTCAGCAACATGAATATGCATGAACAATTAACATAACCAAACCTAAACCATTGACATAATAAAGGGGAACGCTACAACATCTAGTCTGAATGTTCTTTTACTCACCCAAGTGGCTGAAGGAGCTAGATAAATAAAAAGCAAAAGCGAAGTGTGCCGCTTATATACCATCCCATAGCGCTTAAAGCACTCTCTGGGCAGTTTACTATTTAATTATGCAGACTACACATTGCCCACCCACCCCTCAAGCTGGGCACTCAATTTACCAACCTCAGAAGGATGGAAGGCTGAGTGAACCTCAAGCCAACTACCTGGGATTGAACCTGGGCCATGAACAGAGTTTTGGCTACAGTACAGCAGTTTAACCACTGTGCCACAAGGCTTACTATATACAAAGTAAGCCTTGTCCAATTAAGCCCTTTCTGAATTCCTTAACATTCGATTTTAAATGCTACGGAGCTAAGGATTAAAGGAGTGAGGTGAAGGACTTAACTTAAAGTTCCTTTCTCTGTGAAGGCGGCATTGCTGCTTGAACTCACGTAGCCTGAAATTCTCTGGGTTGGAAAAGGACATAATTTTGGTTTATCAGAGGGAAAAAAATTAGGATTAGGATTAGGCATCCTTCAGTCTCGTGAGACTATGGTAACATGCTCTGAATAGAGGACTTGGAACAGCGTCTAGTGTGGCTGAGAAGGCCAATTCGAGAGTGACAATCCCATCCACACTGAAGACAAATACAATCTGTCCCCTGTCCAGCTCCCTGATTTGGCTGGTTTCGGGACTGCCTCTTCGCCTCGGCCTGCTGGACAAGGGTCTCTTCAAAATGGGAGAGGCCATGATGCACCGCCTGCCTCCAGGCTGAAAGCTCAGATGTCAAGGTTTCCCATCTGTTGAAGTCCATTCCTAAGGCCTTCAGATCCCGCTTGCAGATATCCTTGTATCGCAGCTGTGGTCTCCCTCTGGGGCGATTTCCCTGCACTAATTCTCCATACAGGAGATCTTTTGGAATCTGACCATCAGCCATTCTCATGACATGCCCAAGCCAACGTAGATGTCGCTGTTTCAGTAATGTATACATGCTAAAAATTCCAGCTTGTTCTAGGACTACTCTATTTGGAACTTTGTCCTGCCAGGTGATACCAAAAATGTGTCAGAGACAACGCATATGGAACGTGTTCAGCTTCCTCTCCTGCCGTGCACAAAGGGTCCAGGACTCACTGCAGTACAGGAGTGTACTCAGGACACAGGCTCTATAGACCTGGATCTTGGTATATGCCGTCAACTTCTTATTAAGCCATACTCTCTTTGTGAGTCTAGAGAACATGGTAGCTGCTTTGCCAATGCGTTTATCCAGCTCGACATCTAGGGAGAGGGTGTCAGAGATCGTTGAGCCAAGGTACACAAAGTCATGAACAACCTCCAATTCTTGTGTGGAGATGGTAATAGAGGGAGGTGAGTCCACGCCCTGGCCCATGACTTGTGTTTTCTTCAGGCTGATTGTTAATCCAAAGTCTTGGCAGGCCTTGCTAAAACGATTCATGAGTTGTTGGAGGTCTTCAGCAGAGTGGGCAACAACAGCTGCATCATCGGTGAAGAGGAAGTCCCGCATGCATTTCAGTTGGACTTTGGTCTTCACACTCAATCTAGAGAGATTAAAGAGCTTTCCATCTGATCTAGTCCGGAGATAGACACCTTCTGTTGCAGTTCCAAAGGCGTGCTTCAGCATGACAGCAAAAAAGATCCCAAGCAGTGTCGGCGCGAGGACACAGCCCTGTTTCACTCCGCTTTGGATGTCAAAGGGATTTGATGTTGAGCCATCAAAAACTACAGTGCCCTTCATTTCCTCATGAAAGGACCTGATGATGTTGAGGAGTCGAGGTGGACATCCAGTCTTATTTATTATTTAATTATTTACAATATTTTTTAGCTGCGCCATTAGGCCGTCCCTGCTAACCAAATCAAAGGCCTTTGTAAGATCAATGAAGGCCACAAAGAGTGGCTGTCGTTGTTCCCTACATTTCTCCTGCAGCTGTTGGAGGGAAAATACCATGTCAGTGGTGGATCTATTAGCTCGAAATCCACACTGCGATTCTGGATAGACTCTGTCTGCAAGCACCTGGAGTCTCTTCAGCACAACACGGGCAAGCAGCTTCCCTACAACGCTGAGAAGAGAGATGCCACGGTAGTTATTGCAGTCGCCCCTGTCTCCTTTGTTCTTATACAATGTGATGATGTTTGCATCCTTCATGTCCTGTGGTACTCCACCTTCCCTCCAGCAAAGACAAAAGATTTCATACAGCTCGGTGGTGATGATCTCTTTACAGCACTTCAGCAGGGATGTTATCCTTCCCAGGTGCCTTGCCGGAGGCGAGGGAATCCAAGGCCACTTTTATTTCTGCTAAAGTTGGTTCACTGTCCAACTCTTCCAAGACAGGCAGGCACTCGATGTTATTTAGTGCCTCTTTGGTTACTACATTCTCTCGGAAATATAGCTCAGAGTAGTGCTGCACCCAGCGGTCCATCTGCTGTGCTCGGTCCTGGATGATCACGCCTGTAGCAGACTTCAAGGGAGCAGATTTCTTCTGTATTGGACCTAAAGCCTGCTTGATACCATCATACATTCCCTTGATGTTACCTGTGTCCGCTGCTATCTGTATCTGAGAGCAGAGCTGAAGCCAATAATCGTTGGAACATCTGGCAGCCTGTTGGGCTTTGCTACAAGCAAGTCGAAGAGCCTGCAAGTTGTACTCACCAGGACAGGCTTTGTATGCTGCTAGAGCTCTCCTCTTATCCTCGACGGCTGGCATCAACTCCTCCGAATGGGCTTCGAACCAGTCTGCCGTCTTTTTGGTCTTCTTGCTGAATGTGGACAGGGCGGTGTTATAAACAGCGTTCTTGAAATGTTCCCATCGTTCAGGTGCATTTGCATCGGCCGGGCCTGGAAGAGTTTCTTCAAGCGCTTTGGCAAATTCCTCCACTTTTCTTTGATCGCGAATCTTGCTGATGTCAATACGTGGTCTTCCTTCCTTTTTCGTGTGATACAATCTCTTTGTTCGCAGTTTTACTCTACTACACACCAGGGAGTGATCAGTATCGCAATCAGCACTCTGGTAACTGCATGTGATCGTAATACTAGGAAGGCTAGAACGTCTAGTGAGGATCAAATCGAGCTGATGCCAATGCTTGGATCTTGGATGTCTCCAGGAAACTCTGTGTTGAAGCTTCATATTAAAGAACGTGTTGCTGACACAGAGACCATAATAACAGCAAAACTCCAGCAAGCGTTGGCCATTTTCGTTCATCTTCCCAATGCCAAAACGGCCTAGACAAGTGGGCCAAGAATTGTGATCAGCACCAACTCTAGCGTTAAAGTCTCCGAGAATGAAAAGTGGCTCTCTCTCGGGGATTTTTTTGTTAGTAGCTGCCAGATCATCGTAGAATTTGTCTTTGACTTCTGTTATGGACGACAGTGTTGGTGCATATGCACTAATGAGGGTGACCGGTCCCGCTGATGAGTGGGGCTGCAGAGACAGGATTCTTTCACTCCCCACAGTAGGTGGAACAATGGATCTCAGCAGAGTATTTCTGACCGCAAAGCCAACACCATGTTCCCTGGTCTCATTCAATGGTTTTCCCTGCCAGAAGAATGAGAAGTTTTTTTCTTTGACAGATCCCATGTCTGGCAATCTCATCTCTTGCAGGGCAACAATGTCCATCTGCAGTCTACTCAGTTCCATGTCAATGACAGCTGTCTTGCGCACGTTGTCTATTTCCTGCAGGTCGTCAGAAAAGCCAGGGGTCATTGTCCGAACATTCCAGGTGCCCAATTTTATTTCTTATGATTGTTGCATGGTGCAGGGTTATCGATCTGCTTGTCGGCTTTCACCCTAAACCCCACGCACCCCGTGAGGTTAACAAACCGTGGCGAGGTAGCACCTTACTGGCTGGGGACTGCCCAGCTTAAGGCGGGCGGTAGCTACCTAGTGAGGTGCAATGACCTCTCCCACCGTCGGAAGTAGCCTCTGGCATCATGCTCTAGGCCAATCGAGCAAAGACTTATAACCGGTAACTGCTACTTCCCGTGTTGTTTCGACGTTGTATGCAAAGCTGAAGTGTCCTCTCCAGAGCACGAAGCCTGGGTAAAATAATATGGAGGATAGGCTGTTACCCAAGCAGCAAATCCCCCCTATCCACATCACTGAAATAGTCCAATGGAAAGGCAAGAGCCAATATAACTGGTTCCAGTGATGTCGCAGGAGTTGCCAGAACGATACGAACTGCCTCTGGGACTCCAGCTCCAGATTTTGCCTCGAGGTTAACCCCTGAAGCCTTTTCCATCAGTGGATATAGCCACAAGGCAGTGGAGGTTTGAAATTGGAGTTTTCCTTCTCCTAGATGGGCTGCCTTTCAAGGCTGACGAGCCCCACCTACCCGGCCTGCTCCCTGATAGTGCGGAGATTAGAACACAGGCCTCCAGCTGCCGGACATTGTCTTCCAAGAGGACCACCAGCTGACACTTAGAGCATTTCTACCCTGGCACCTCATTGGCAAGAAAACATACATGCCACAGGTGTTACAAATGCAACAGATCCTGCACTCTCCATCTTGACTGATTGGTAAGTGAATTAAAAAAGAGAGGAAGTCTGATCCTACCCCTAAAACATTCCTGCACCCCAGGTATATGCAATGCTATTTGGCTTTCCTATTTACCAGATTAGAGTAAAAAATAGAATCAGAGGCGCGCTTCTGCTCACACGCATTTAAAGCCAAAATCCCGCCCCCTCTGACCATGCGGTCAGGGAGAACAAAGGTCAGCCTAGAAGAAAATACCTCACCAAATGAAATGTCCTCCCAAACACAGCTCACCTCCTGCCTCAGCTCCTCTTCAGTAAAAGGGCTTAGAGTTTCAAAAATAATACCACATTGGTATTATTTTCCACATTGGAAAAAAATACCACATTGGTAAAAGCCCCAGGGCAGGCTTGCTTACACTATGGAGCAGCTGGAAATCAGAGACTTGAGAACCAGAGATGAACGAAGGTCTACTAAATTCAGAGCGGGCCAGGGCTCACCTAGGCTCTGTGTGCCAAAGGGTCCCCTGACCCACACTGCAACTCCAGTAACGTGCTGTGATTTTGTTAATAAGCAGTAACATGGTTTGGCTTATTACAGAATGCTTCGTTTTAGAACACCCTCTCTCTTCTTTGCTTGTTCTACTCCTTAAAACCACATTACATTTTTTCTAGCACTACTGCCATGGTAGCTTTTCTTGCATTACAGAAATTGATTTCAGATGAAGAATCAATCTGGAGAAAATTCAAACTAAGCAACAAGATAAATTCTGTCAATAGGAAACCTTTAGTGAAAATAATGGGACAAACAGAAACATCGCTCCTAAGCGAGAGAACAGTATAAATAATATATTACTCCAATTCATGCCTAATTGGAATATTTATCAAAGTTTTCCTTAGAGGCATTAGCACTCCCCTTAACATAATGTTTGCTCTTCAGATTCAAAGGAATAAATCATGTCTGTTAAGAAACAGAAACTCTTTTTTTTTTTGTAGGAGCAACAGACTATTGACTAATTGCTGTAATTTTAATAAGTACTAGTTAAAAACCAACTCAAGTGCTGAAATGAATTGGGCAGCCCTGCTCCATTTTATCCACATGTAAACTGAACACAGTCACCATTTACAAATGTGTATTTATTATTAGAGCCCAAATCACAGTAACTTATCCCCATCATTTAATGACTTCTCAGCAAAGACCCAAGAGAACTTGTTCCCATTAAAGCAGTGGTCCCCAACCTTGGGCCTCCAGATGTTCTTGGACTACAACTCCCAGAAGCCTTCACCACCACCTGTGCTGGCCAGGATTTCTGGGAGTTGAAGTCCAAGAACATCTGGAGGCCCAAGGTTGGGGAGCAGTGCATTAAAGGGTTTCCCCCATCTATCCTGCTAAGCATCTGAACACCAAGGAAAGGCTGAGAAAATAAGGTTTGGCTGACACATAGGTGTGTGTCGCGGCTCCGTCTTTGAGGCTTTAATTTTATTCTTGGCCCTCACAAAGACCCAAGCTGCTTCTTCCTCCTCACGCTGCCACCAGATGTTTTTGGATTAAACATCAATCAATTCCGGGACACACAAGTTATCAAACACATTCAGTTTATTGATCAGGGTAGGGTTAATGATTGGTTGGAAATAACAGTGTCAATCACAGGAATTAACTCACTTATATTAACTTGGGTTTATTTAATTCCTTCTATTAACTCAATCTATTTCCCAATCTCTGCTCTCTCATCTATCTCAATCAATCCCCTTCTCAAACCTCTGATCTCAATCACTCTTTTTCTCAAACCTCTCTCTGAACTGAACTCTTCCTTCAGACTCCTCCTTTTGTACCCCTCCTTCTTTCCTGACTCCGCCTTCCGTCTTCCTCATTGGCTGTCCTGCCAAGGTTCCACTGAGACGGACAGGTGACGACTGGGGTAACCGCTACATACCTCCCTCCTTAAAAAGTTGTTTCCTGGGGTGAAACCTACAGTGGTTAGCCCTAGGAACAACGCAGAGCTTAAAGGCATGTTATCATCAAACATAAATTAACATATTACATTTTAATCTTATTACTTTATGCATCTCATCTTATTACTTTATGCATATAAACTTTTTTCTTTTTGCATTTAAACATTTAGATAACCTTTGCATCTCCAATTGCATTTAAACTTAATCAACATTTTTATTGCATACAAACCACTTCAGTCACTTTTATCCTTACCTATCATTAGCTCATCTATAAGTTGCATTTTATTTTATTTCATATACCTATACACTTAGAATATTTATTTAGAACAATTTTAATACCATTAAAAGTTACATTTTCTTTGTTTCTGTCAGTCATTCTTCTGGTCTTCTTGATAAGGCGTCCTTGGCTATCACAGTTTGAGTCCCTTAGACTCTGGATCCACAAAGTCACAGTCTTGTAGGGGTATGGCCCACCTCATCAACTTCTTATTGTTCTGACAGTCCGCAACCACAGCCATGGGGAATGGTCTGTGCATGGAACAAAATGTCTTCCCCATATGTACGGTCCGAGCTTCCGCAAAGACCATACAATCGCCAGACACTCACGGTATATGATGGACAGGTGTCTTTGGCCAGCCTGCATCTTCTCGCTCAGGAACGTCACCGGATGAAGGTCCCCATTGTCTTCCTCCTGTCTCAGCACGGCTCGCAGTCCGATGTGGGATGCCTCTGTGAAGACGGTGCACCCTCGCTGGAAATCTGGTTCTCTCAGGGCAGGACCGGTCATCAGCGCAGTCTCCAACCTCTCGAAGGTCTCTTCACAGTTGCTCGACCACAGGATCTCGCCAGCTTTTCTTTTATGGGTTAGGTCCGATAAAGGGGCCTCTATTTCACTGAAGTTCTGGATAGAGCTCCTCTCATAACTAGCTAACCCTAAGAAAGATCTGATCTTCTTTGCTGTTGTTCTAGGCCAGCTACTGATTTCTTTCCTCTTCAGTGTTAGGGTTTTGATTATGGCTTCCCCAACAATATGGCCTAATTCTTTTAATTTGGAGTTACCCAGCTGGCATTTGCTAACATTCACTGTTAATCCAGCCTCATGTATTCTAAGTATCACTATTTCATTATGGTCTAGAGGATCTGTCCACGTCTGACTATAGGTCCTTATCTCATTTTTGTATACTACTGAGAATTCTCTACACTTGATCCAGTTCACATGGACCACTCTCTGACCTTCCTTTCCTTCCTCCTGAATTATGGAATTTATTTCATTCATCTTGGATTTTATTCTAACAGGATTTGCCCAGTTTATTTGCATCTTATTTCCTTTTATAGACCTCAGCCTCAGGGCTTCATCTCCAGGACTGAATGATCTTTCTCTGGCCTTTTTGTCAAAACCTAGTTTCTGCTTGCCTTGCTGTCTTTGGAAGTTTTCTGAAGTTAACTTCAGAGATAGTTTCAAGGGTTTCATTAACCTATTTATGTACTGGATCACTGACTCTGGGTATTCTCCTTGTTGTTTCTCCCAATTTTGTCTGCTTAAATCCCAGGGTCTCCGCACTTTCCCTCCAAATAGCAGTTCAAATGGACTGAACTCAGTGCTTTCCTGGAGTACAGACCGGCATGCATATACCCAGGGTTGTATCTCATTATCCCAGTCATTGTGTTTTTCTGCTGTATAAGCTCTGATCATTCGCATTAGGGTCCCATTAAATTTTTCCATGCTAGTAACTGTAGGGAATGGTCCCACAATGTCCAGGCCTATGCGTTGAGATGGGGTAGATATGATTGGTAAAGGGCCCAATTTTGCTTTAGCTTTATCCTTGCCCATACCCTGCCTTTGCCATACATCACCTCTTAGACAGTATGATTGTATTTGCTTCCCCATTCCTGGGCAGTAGAAATTCTGAGTGATTCTATGCTTTGTGTGTGTGATTCCTAAATGAGCATTATGTCCTTTCTCCATAATCCTTTCCCTGTATTTAAAAGGGATCACCAGTTGTTGTTGAACATTTTCCCCTCCCCTCTGAGGATTAATTAAGACCTTTCTGTATAACCGGTCTTTCTCCATACAGAACTCTTCCGGGCTTTCCGGGGTTAGTGTTCCTTCTCTGGCTGACTCAAAGCATTGTTGTAGCTTAGAATCCTGTCTTTGCTCTTGTTTAAAAGCATTTTCCTGAGGATTTCTTATAGCTATCACCTCAGAGGTTTTATTGTCTTCATCTCCTCCTATAGTTCCATTAGGGATCTCACAATTTTCTGCAGGTTTTTCTCTTTTTTCTATCTGGGAGCGAGTAGTGATTAAAACACTCTTTACATGCTCAGATAGATCTAACCCAATCAAACATGGAGTAGGAATTTGATCTGGTTCTCTGCTCTCAGCTTGGGTAGTAAGATTAGCTTGGGTTGCCATGGCGCCCAGTTCCACAGTCCCGGTGGTAACTTTGTTCTGCTGTACGCAGTATACAGCTTTAGGCTTAGGCAAATTTCCTTTTTGTGGCCCAAACTCTCTGTTCTTATTACAATGGGCTAAGAAGTGTCCCTTCTCCCCACAACCAAAGCACGTTTTAAAGTTCTTTTGATCATAACTAGGGGCTTTCCCCCCCTTTTCTTCCCAATTCTTGTTTCTGATTTGGTTATGTTCTGAGGGCTTGCCTACAAAATGGCCGCCACTTGCCTGCAGGTTCTTGACGTAACCGTGGGGCTCCTTTTTACTGTCATCCCAGTTTTTCCTTTCCACTTTTACCTCAGAAAAATTTGGGTTTCGAGTGTGGGAAATAAAATCAGCGACTTCTCCTGGTTCCTGAACAATTTTGGGCTTAATCTTACTTTCAGAATCATTAAACTTTTCCGCCTCAGCTTTGAGCTGTAAAGCTTTTTTCTCAGCCCCTGCCCCTATTTTCCATTTCTCCTTAAGGTATAGCTCCATCTGTCTAAACTGGGATATCTTTTCCGATTTCCATTTTTCCAACTCTATTTGTCTTTTTCTCAGCTCACAGGACATTTGACTGGTCTCCTGCTTATCTTCGATCACTAATGTTTTCAATTTCAATTCCATTTGTAATTTCCATTTTTGGAATTCTTGAAATTCTAGGAGTCTTTTCCCCCTCGAGGTCTCCATTTCCCCCTCTGAGGTAATTCCTCCTTGAATTTCTTCCCCCTCCTGATCTGAGGCGTCTGAAACCTCAGGAGGCAACTCTGCCGCCTTTTTCCCTTGTGTGGAAGGCATGTTTATTTATTTATTGTCTTGTTTCAAAAGACAAACCTCAGTTTTAAAAGAGCACTTTTTTTTTCCTTTGAGTCAGAGTGTATCTGTAAAACTGTAGCTTCCCTTGCTGCTACCAGCCTGCGTTATGCGTTACTTTGTTTTTCTCTCTGGCACCCAGCCAGTGCCAGTTCCTTGGTTTGAGACAAATTATCTGTTGCCTCTAGCCACCAACAGTAACCTTAAATATTTGTTTTCAAGTGTCCCAGCTTTTATGGCTTAAAGGTTCCTCAGCTTATTCTGACCCTGGCCTTCGCTTTGTCCCTTCAGTGCTCTCCACCTGGAGCCTCTGGACAGCTAGCCCACTGATCCTTCTTCAGCTTGAGGCAAACTATTGCCAGAAATGGTCCCCTCAGAGTTGTCCCTATCTTAGTCCCCGATCTGCGCTCAGGAGCCTCTCCACTAAGCCTTTCCCCTTGAAAAGCTCTGGAAAGTTACTCACTCCGTTCACGTCAGATCACCCTGACTAATAAAGACTTTTTCAACTCTGGACCTTTCGTTTATTTGGCGTCACTGGATTATATTCAGATCCCGCCGCTGGTCACCACTTTGTCGCGGCTCCGTCTTTGAGGCTTTAATTTTATTCTTGGCCCTCACAAAGACCCAAGCTGCTTCTTCCTCCTCACGCTGCCACCAGATGTTTTTGGATTAAACATCAATCAATTCCGGGACACACAAGTTATCAAACACATTCAGTTTATTGATCAGGGTAGGGTTAATGATTGGTTGGAAATAACAGTGTCAATCACAGGAAGTAACTCACTTATATTAACTTGGGTTTATTTAATTCCTTCTATTAACTCAATCTATTTCCCAATCTCTGCTCTCTCATCTATCTCAATCAATCCCCTTCTCAAACCTCTGATCTCAATCACTCTTTTTCTCAAACCTCTCTCTGAACTGAACTCTTCCTTCAGACTCCTCCTTTTGTACCCCTCCTTCTTTCCTGACTCCGCCTTCCGTCTTCCTCATTGGCTGTCCTGCCAAGGTTCCACTGAGACGGACAGGTGACGACTGGGGTAACCGCTACAGTGTGAAGCAACAGGAACACAACAAAGGGACTCACAGGAAAAATTTCCATTGGAATAGTCGTTCAATGTCAGACTGGGCAGAATTCTTGCTAAGAATACTGAACGGTTTTGCTAACATCTATTTTTCCAGGGACAGACGTCACAGCAGTAACCTTAAAGCCAAGGTTACAAAGTCAAGGTTGCATATCTTTTAAGTCTGGCCTTGCGGGTCAGCAAATGACAGCTACAGCCTGCTGAACATTAGGGCCATTCAGGTCCCATTTATTTCATTTAGTTTTTCTGAATATTTAACCATAAGTCATATGTCAGTGCCCAATATCACGTAATTTCTTTAGAATGCATCCAAATCTTTCACAATCCACACAGACAACAAAATACGAGAGGAAGCGGGTTTGTACACACAAATCATTGCCAAGAGACTACTATGGAGGGAAGGTGTCTTCTGCATTCAGTGACTCCCAACTGCACTTACGGATTTGGTCTAAATTCAGAGATCCCCAAACCCAGAACTAAGCTTTGTGCCTGACACCACATTTTCCAGTTCCCCTTCTTTGCTTGAGACTGCAAGGAGGAGGGAGTCATTCCATAAACGTCCCTCATAGGCTTCTTGCTACAAGCCTCCATATTCAGTTAATGTACTAGCATTTATTTCACAGAATCACAGATGTAACAGGCTAAGAGACCTTAAATTCAACCCCCATCAGAGCAGAAAATACAAACCAAAGCATCCCTGACAGCTGGCCATTTATCTTCTATTTAAAAACTTCCAATAAAGGAGAGTCCTCCATCCTCTGAGGCTATCCATTCCACTGTCGAACACCTCTTACTTCCTTTTATGAGCTTGCCCAGCTATAAAGATAACCAGGAGATGCCTTTCTCTCAGTCCCATCATCCTCACAGGAACGCTTGGTGGGGACACAGGAGAGAGCCTTCTCTGTTGCTGCTCCCACACTATGGAAATTCCTCCTACAGGAGGCCAAGCTAGCCCCATCTTCACTGTCCTTCTGCAAGCAGGCAAAGACCGTTCTCTTCAGGCAAGCTTTCCCTTAATGACTGGCTGGCTGTCTGAGTGGAGTTTTTAAATGGATGATTGTGCCTTACTATTTGGATGCATTTTTGGTGTTGCCTTTGTTCACTGTCTTTTTGTATGGTATTTGTTTGATTCTTTTTTAGTATTTTTATACTTACTGTTTTTAGCTTTACATATTATCTTTTAATGATGTAAGCCACCTTGGGTCCTTCTTAAGGAGAAAGCGGGGTGAAAATATTTTAAATAGATAAACAAATAAGACATTCTTCCTCACGTTCAGGTGAAATCTTCTTCCTCCAAATTTGAATCCATTACTTCAGTTCCATTACTACTCTCTGGAGCTTCAGGAAAAAAGCTTGCTCCATCTCCTGTCCAACAGCTCTTCAAATATTTGAAGATCACTATCATACTCTCTCTCTCAGTCTTCTGTTCTCCAAGAGAAGAGGTAAACATGCCCAGCTCCCTCAGCTGTTACTCAGAAGGCTTGGTTTCCAGATCTTTTACCATCCTGGTCACCCTCCTCTGGATACATTCTAGCTTGTCAAGAGCCTTTTAAAACAGTGGTACCCAGAACTTGTCACAATGTTCCAGATTTGGCCTGACAAAACCAGAATAGAATGGTATCTACATATTAGTCCCCTTTGTTTGTTTGTTTTTAATTTATTAAGATATGCACTAGGAGTGGCTAGACACTCTTCAGCCTTAGCTCTCACAGCAGAATATAGTATAAATACAATTTTATAAAAAACACCAAATTGCATCAGATAGTAAAAGTCCAAAGCAAAACTAAACAAAGCTTCAACTTAAAATGTTTGGGCAAATAAAATAATTTTCACCAGACACCCAAAGGGGAATATAGACAGCAAGTATCTCTATTGGGTAGCAAAACCAATGACTATACAATAAACTAGCAATTAGTAAGGGGGCGTAAGGCAAATAGCATGTTTCCAGATTTGAACAGAATCATTTAGAAAAGCCAATAGTCTTTCATTATTGCAGTGACAATGATCAGATGTAAAGTGTGAAGCAATCGGTCAGTGCTTGCAATTGCCACTTAACAGCAAAATCAAAATCAAAGCTCAGCAAGTTCTTGCTAATGAAGTACTGCTTCACTGCTATGACAAATGGTACGCCTGCAGGTCCAACCCTGAAAGCGAGGATCAGCTACAAGACACACCCTATATTTTATAGGGCCAGAGGAGGCAATAGTGACCCCCCGGATATTTTTGTCCTACAACCCCCACCTCCTCTTACAACAATAGCACCTACACTGGATTATGAGAGTAGCAATTAAAGAATGTCCTCTTATCATTTTCACATACAGAATCATCTTGAGTTGATTCAGTGGACTTCTTTTGCCATGCAGTTTTTGCAAAATCTACAGCTGCCGGCACTGAATGAAAAGTTCCAGTCCTTCCGTCCTTCCTATAAATGGATTCTAAACTGCTTGATTTCAAATGGCTTAGGATCCAATTATAATTTTGAAAAGGGTTCACTGGAACTTTTCATTCAGTGCTGGCAGCCATAGTTCAATATCTAGGCCTTGAATGGTTGGAAGTCCAGGGCAGCCTTTACATCAGAAGTGGGCAACATGTGACTCCTGTACCTTTGCGTGTGTGAGTTTCCTGAGAGACCCTTGCCACTTATACCATTGAAATTGCAGTAGTTATGCCCCCCCCTTCTTAAAAGGAGAAAAGCTACCCTACCCTACTGTCTTTCAGGACTCTACAGTGCACAGAGGGCAGGGCTTGCTCTCACAAACTTCTGCATTATAGAGCTTTTCAGTTGCTGTTGCAATGGCAGTTTTGGTGGCAGTATATCTCTTCTCTGGAAAAGATAATAATGCTGGGAAAAGTTGAAGTCAGCAGGAAAAGAGGAAGACCAAATGAGAAATGGATTGACTCCCTAAAAGAAGCTGGAGGGTTGAATTTGCAAGAGGTGAGCAGGGCTGTTGAGAACAGGACGTTTTGAAGATTGTTCATTCATAGTCACCATACGTTGAAGGAGAATTGACAGTGCGTAACAAGAAGAACATCTCTCCCCCAATGTTTTTTTGGTGGGGACATTTGTTCAAATTTGGGCCACCCAAGATTAGGAAACTGCCCACTATCCAAAGACATAAAGCAACAGATAATACCTCCCCCCCTATAAACTAGCAAATTTGCCCAGCTTTCCTTGATTAAAGATCCATGAGTCCCTTCCTCACACCTAGTACCCTTGCTCTTCCATCCTTCTCATCCCAAATTCTTTGTCTCATACTGATCTCTTTCCATCTCCATATGCCACTATTTATTTAACTTGCAGCAGGGTTAGAAATTCACTAGCCCCACCATCCCACTCCAGTGCTCTCCTTCTCTCTTCTTTCCCTACCCCAATTTTTTAAAATGTTCATATTTTCCCTCTCCCTCCATGCCAGTACTAAGCCCAGTATTCAGTGCAGAAATGCAATTTTTTTGAGACTACAACTCCTAAAATTGCCTCCCAGAGGTCCTATAGAAATATAACCTGTCTAGTTATTGGAGCAGGAGATCAGTACTCTCCGTACATAAGTCTCTTATCATTTTGGAGATATTTTGAGGCAAAAGAACTATAGCTCCCATAATCCCCCAGCTAATATATTTGGACTACAAGTGCTTTAATCTCCCAAGCAGCATAGCTGTCAAAATGTAACCTACCCAGTTATTTACCTTGTGAATCAATACTGTGCATGTTTCTTGCCATGACCATTTCGTTTCAGAAGCAGAAATCCAACTTCCAAAACTACTCATACTAAATGAACAGTCCAGATATAATCTAAATATCCAAAATTTTCTGTTTCAGCTCTTCCCATAGTACACCTCTTGAGAGCTAAGTAAATGACAATTTCCAGAATCCCTGCAAGTAAATTGTTTGGACTACATTCCAAGAATCCCCGCAGACAACATGGGCACTCAGTATGTCATTACTGTGAGGAGGAAATCAAAAGTATTTATAGGCAAAGTTTGTATTTCCAGCTCTGGCCATTTTTGTCATAGGACTATAATGTCCGAAACACCCAGTCAAGACAGCCATCCACAATACAACTTGTTCCATTGTTTCAGTTGGAACCATATTAATATCTATACTTTTCATGTTGGTAACTGACTGCTTGAGAGATCTGTTTCAGTTACAGAATTACAACTCCAATAATTCCTCAGCCAATATGGCAAGACAAGATGTAATCTATCTGATTATTTAAGCCTGAACTTCAGTACTATCTTTGAAAATTTTCATGTGTCTAGGTTTTACCATTTCTCTTGGTACAAACACACACACAGGCTATATTTATAACTTGAGCAGGTGTTAACAGGGATAGACAAGAGAGGTGTAAAGAAAACCTGCACTAACCCCATAGCGAAGATTGAATCCTGAAATTTAGCAGGCTACTAATTTTGTGGGCTACTAAAGTAGTATTATGAGCAGGCCAGTCTATAACTTTACAAAAAATTATGTACAGCAAAATACGTTGCTGTTGCTAATCTTACAATAGAATTAATTGTGCCATCAATGACTGCTGCTGTCAATGACTATGACATCAGACTAAATCCAAAAGAGGTCTTCAATGCATATAGTAATGTTGTGTTAAGTAAATCTGGATTTAAGCTTGTTTCCTGATGACAGGGCCTGGGTGAAAGTGAATGACTAGATCAATTATTTCCTTTGCAAACTGTACTTCCCAGTTAACTCTGAAAGGCACAACCATCTTTTATAAGATAGACATAGTGGCAGCTGCTTGCAGAATACAAAGGAAACCAGGACTTCATCATGGGCACCACTATCCATCTCTTTACCTCAAAACAAGGAGAAGACAGAATCTCAAGCTTTCTCAAAGTTAAGGACTTTGCTGAATTTGAGGTGTGTTTGGCCTTGTTTAATGCTTCAGGTTTGCAGGACTTGTGCTGTTTTTTAACTAGAACCCAATACTCACACACCAAAGCCAGTAACAAAATTATAATTTCAAAGTGGAGCCAATTACCTCCTACATGTCATTACCTCCTAGGAAAACCCTGCACATTTAAGTACAAATCCACTTCTGAGTTATTACCGATCAAAGATACCAACACAAAGCTCTCAAACTGGCCAGCCACACTATATAAGATCTGATCAGAGGCAACCAATTAAGACTCCTGCTTTTGACGTTGAGAACACTAGTGCCGGCAAAAGCAATCAGCACAAGGACAGTCATTTAAAAGAATCTGGATTTCTTTCATTTTTTTAAGCAGCTATTTTCAATCTCCTGGGGTCCAGAATGGCATGACCGGACCGTAAATGCACAAGCCATGTTAATGAAGCTCTGGGTCTGGTCAATGACTGGATGTAAAACTGTCTGGAAATCCTATTTATGCTGTTGATCAGAAAACATCTACATCCATCTGAGCACAATCTGCTTATGACAACAGATCTACTTTCTATCTGCCTCTGATACAGGACAAACTACTGTGAAATGAAAAGTCTCCTGGGGACCTAGTGACGTATCACATTTCTGTCAGTTGCCTGCAAGATTTAGCAGTTCTGAGGAAGTGGCCTTGTCCACAAAAGCTCACATTAAAATACAGCAGTGAATCTTTAAGATGCCACAACATTTTTTTTCTTTCTTTTTAATTTTTTTGGTTTTGCCTGTTACGTTCCTGTTATCACAAGATGGAAAATTACTTTTGGGGACTATAGCTCTCTGCGTTCCCACTCAGCATGGTTGGCCATGCCAGCTGGAATGTTCTGGGATCTGTTGTCCAAAAAAGTTACATTCTCCATGTAGAATGAAAAAATCATACCTGGAACAAAGATACATCTGCCACATCTCGAAGTCACTGCTTCAGTTAGACAAGCATCCTTTCAATCTTTCTAGGCATACACAGTGCCTTAATTTTAATATAAAAAATAGGGTGCAAAGTCTTGCCAACAGACACCTGTGATTATGATCTCCTGGGCTTTTAATTTTTTAACAGCATCAGCCACTGTGGAAGGACTTGATGTCAGTAGCAGGGGAAGTGGGTTCATCCTTTTCCTGTCACAATATCTTCCCCATATTAAATACCCTCTCTATCAAATTTTTTTGTCCCAAAAGAAAAAAAAATGTACAGGCATCATGGTTCCCCCCACCCCCCACCCCTCGCATCTGGAACATAATTAGCAGCTTCAGGAATCTGAATGTTTCAACTGGGAAGCAGCACACAACTTGCCTCTAAATCTACAGTTTAATTCTAATTAAAGAATTAAAGCTGCACATTGTACTGTCTGAGCCCAGATGCACTATTCAAGAATAACTAAGAGCTAATTGGAGAAAGTTCTGGCACTGCCTCCCTGTTCTCCCCCTTTCCCTATGGAAGAAGTCCTTCTTCAGCAGCAAATGAACAAGCAATGCCTAAAACAGCTAATTCCTGGGAGTCAAAGGCTAATCTGAAGCAATGTTGAACTAAATCAGCACTCTTTGCATTAGAAACTCCAACTATGTCAGAAATAGAGGGAGAAGATTTTGCTAAACCTTTAATCAATTATAAAGGGGCACTATAAGGAGCTAGTCAAGTATGCTTTCAGCATAGTAATTTAGCCTCAATCTCTGCAGCAATGAAAGCTCACTTCTATGGCAAAGTACATATAATGTATTTATCAATACTTTCTAATGTTGCTCAACAGTTCAGGTGAATGGCTCCATATTCATTTATCTGAACAATTAACTGAACTGTGGATTTTGTGCAGTGGAGCCAGGGTTAATAAGGATGAAAACAGTGGCAGGTTTTGATCAGGATGGATGATGACATCATCTGCCCAACTGCATCCCAACTCCCTGTTCTCTCTGACTTCAGCTACAACCCTCACAGTAGCTACAGGGAAAAGATTTTTCCCAGCAAGAATATATTGTTCTGAGCTATTCTGCTTTAGACTAGTTTGAAATGGCTTCATTATCAGTGGGCAATTAAAACACATTGGCCTTACAAAATCCCTGCTTTCCAACGGTCCAAGTATAAAAGTATTCACAATTTTGTAAGGGCACATAAATACCTTCCAATAGCCTAGCTTCTCGTACTCTACTGCAGCTTTGAATTGCTCCAGGCTTTATGGGAGGTGTGGCACTTTTACTAGAAACTCTGCTTAACTCAACTTTCCCAGTTACAATTCCTTCTGATCTAATTTTGGACGCTCAAGAAAAAAGAAACTGCATACATGGGAAGAGCCAAAGCTTGGAAGTATCATCCCTGACACATCATAATGTCACTACTCCAATTACATTCAGAATTATCTGTAGCTTTTTAAAAAAACACATATAATTAGGAGACCATCCATGTAACACTTTACATGCCACTATTACTTTTGTATGTATCCACTAGTTTGGCTGTAAACTCTGATCTACTTTCTTTAAAAAAATCTTAATTCCAGTAATAATTTAGAGTCTACATAATAATTACCAGTGTTTTCCATACAGCCAGTTTCCTCCCCAAGTGAGCAAGCAGGCCCCCACCGTTGTCTTCTTCCAATGATTTCTGAGGGTGTGAAACAATTTGATCACCTTGGCCATTTCTTGTGTATTGTCCTGGAGCTCACATTACCTGGTGGGAAGAAAAGGAATACAAGAGCAGCTTGTGGTAATGATAAAATTATTCATCTACAACTCTTCTGTTAGTAAGCTGGTCAGAAATGACAAGCCAAGGTAAGTGCCCCTTGTTTTCTTTCGTTAATCAACATTCTACATTAATATGGTAGAATACAACTTGATGTGCACATTCAGGGAGTATTTTTACATTTTTGAGTTAAACAATAAGTCCACTTCACCCGCTCCTTTTTGAGAGGGAGAAGATAACAAAAATATCTTCACTGCCAACATCTTCAGAAGCGTTTTAGCTACAGAAAAAGACTAGAAGAAAGAGGTAAGAAGCGAGCCCAGGAAGAAAAGCAGGTTGAAAGGATGTAACTTTGAAATAAGGCCTCTAGAAATGTGACTTATGACTAAATAGCTGATCCTGCCCAGGTTCTTTCAACAGAACCTAACTGCCCCACATATTCTGGAAGGAGGTTAAATGTGTGTATGATACTGCTAGGTCAACCCAGCAGAATTATTGTAGCAGTTGCTGCATAAATAACAGCATATGCTATTAAAGCATCTTTGCCCTGGACTATGTTCTTCTCATTATGGGGGACTGGAATGCTAAAGTAGGGAGTCAAGAGATAAAAGGAACAACAGGTAAGTTTGGCCTTGGAGTTCAAAACGAAGCAGGGCAAAGGCTAATAGAGTTTTGTCAAGAGAACAAGCTGGTCATCACAAACACTCTTTTCCAACAACACAAGAGGCGACTCTACACATGGACATCACCAGATGGGCAATACAGTACCGAAATCAGATTGATTATGTTCTCTGCAGCCAAAGATGGAGAAGCTCTATACAGGCAGCAAAAACAAGATCTGGAGCTGATTGTGGCTCTGATCATCAGCTTCTTATAGCAAAACTGAAGCTTAAACTGAAGAAAGTAGGAAAAACCACTGGGCTAGTCAGGTACAATCTAAACCAAATCCCTTATGAATACACAGTGGAAGTGAAGAACAGATTTAAGGAACTAGATCTGGTGGACAGAGTGCCTGAAGAACTATGGATGGAGGCTCATAACATTGTACAGGAGGCAGCAACAAAAACCATCCCAAAGAAAAGGAAATGCAAGAAAGCAAAGTGGCTGTCCAACGAGGCCTTACAAATAGCAGAGAAGAGAAGGGTGACAAAATGCAAGGGAGATAGGGAAAGTTACAGAAAATTGAATGCAGACTTCCAAAGAATAGCAAGGAGAGACAAGAGGGTCTTCTTAAATGAACAGTGCAAAGAAATAGAGGAAAATAATAGAAAGGGAAAAACCAGAGATCTGTTCAAGAAAATTGGAGATGTTAAAGGAACATTTTGTGCAAAGATGGACATGATAAAGGACAAAAATGGTAGGGAACCTAACAGAAGCAGAAGACATCAAGAAGAGGTGGCAAGAATACACAGAGGAATTATACCAGAAAGATTTGGATGTCCCGGACAACCCAGATAGTGTGGTTGCTGACCTTGAGCCAGACATCCTGGAGAGTGAAGTCAAGTGGGCCTTAGAAAGCATGGCTAACAAGGCCAGTGGAGGTGATGGCATTCCAGTTGAACTATTTAAAATCTTAAAAGATGACGCTGTGAAGGTGCTACACTCAATATGCCAGCAAGTTTGGAAAACTCAACAGTGGCCAGAGGATTGGAAAAGATCAGTCTACATCCCAATCCCAAAGAAGGGCAGTGCCAAAGAATGCTCCAACTACAGTACAATTGCACTCATTTCACACGCTAGCAAGGTTATGCTCAAAATCCTACAAGGTAGGCTTCAGCAGTATGTGGACCGAGAACTCCCAGAAGTACAAGCTGGATTTCGAAGGGGCAGAGGAACTAGAGACCAAATTGCTAACATGCACGGGATTATGGAGAAAGCCAGAGAGTTCCAGAAAAACATCTACTTCTGCTTCATTGACTACGCAAAAGCCTTTGACTGTGTGGACCACAGCAAACTATGGCAAGTTCTTAAAGAAATGGGAGTGCCTGACTACCTTATCTATCTCCTGAGAAATCTCTATGTGGGACAGGAAGAAACAGTTAGAACTGGATATGGAAAAACTGATGGGTTCAAAATTGGGAAAGGAGTACGACAAGGCTGTATATTGTCTCCCTGCTTATTTAACTTATATGCAGAATACATCATGCGAAAGGCTGGACTGGAGGAATCCAAAACCGGAATTAAGATTGCCGGAAGAAATATCAACAACCTCAGATATGCAGATGATACCACTCTGATGGCAGAAAGTGAGGAGGAATTAAAGAACCTCTTAATGAGGGTGAAAGAGGAGAGCGCCAAAAATGGTCTGAAGCTCAACATAAAAAAAAAATAAGATCATGGCCACTGGTCCCATCACCTCCTGGCAAATAGAAGGGGAAGATATGGAGGCAGTTACAGAGTTTACTTTCTTGGGCTCCATGATCATTGCAGATGGTGACAGCAGCCACGAAATTAAAAGACACCTGCTTCTTGGGAGGAAAGCGATGACAAACCTAGACAACATCTTAAAAAGCAGAGACATCACCTTACCGACAAAGGTACGCATAGTGAAAGCTATGGTTTTTCCAGTAGCGATGTATGGAAGTGAGAGCTGGACCATAAAGAAGGCTGACCACCGAAGAATTGATGCTTTTGAATTGTGGTGCTGGAGGAGACTCTTGAGAGTCTCCTGGACTGCAAGGAGAACAAACCTATCCATTCTAAAGGAAATCAACCCTGAGTGCTCACTGGAAGGACAGATCCTGAAGCTGAGGCTCCAATACTTTGGCCATCTTATAAGAAGAGAAGACTCCGTGGAAAAGACCCTGATGTTGGGAAAATGTGAAGGCAAGAGGAGCAGGGGACGACAGAGGACAAGATGGATGGACAGTGTCATCGATGCTACCAACATGAATTTGACCCAACTCCGGGAGGCAGTGGAAGACAGGAGGGCCTGGCGTGCTCTGGTCCATGGGGTCACGAAGAGTCGGACACGTTGTTTAACAACTAAACAACAACAACAAAATTTCTTTGCTCTGTCACCTTCTGAACCCTCACGTTAAGGGTCAAACTAAATGAAACTTCATTCACACAAATAGGAATTGCATGAGTAACTTTTTTTTAAAAAAAGCAGCACACTGTTAGGAGAGGATCTGATCTGCACAAGGGTGCTGATGAAACACAGGGCAGCTTTCACCCTCAGTTCCTTATGGTGGTCGCAATTAAGGCCCCACATATTTATTTATTTCTTACATCTTTATCCCGCCCATCTAGTCGTTTTGACTACTCTGGGCGGCGTACATCAGTGTACCAATAAACAATTAAAAATATCAGCAATATTCAAAAATGAAAATAATTAATCATTCAAGATGGAACTAAATCAAATTAAATCAACAAATCAAATCAAATAATGCCCGGGGGGAAGGCTTGCCTGAACAGCCATGTTTTTAATTGGCTTTTGAAAACGCCCAGCGAGGGGGCCATACGGATCTCTGGAGGTAGGTTGTTCCATAGCCGAGGAGCCACCGCCGAAAAGGCCCGGTTTCTTGTCCTTTCCCTCCGGGCCTCTCTCGGCATCAGGCTCCCCAGTCTCACCTCCAGACTAGATCGAGTGAAACGGGTAGACTTTGGTGGGAGAAGGCGTTCCGCCATATACTATTTCCATCCATTGGTTCACATTGAGAGAAACTTTTCTTCCAATGAAAACTGTAGATATGCAATGAGAAAGGGGGCAGAGCAGGGGAAAAGGTTTGGATTAGGCCCTTGTACTTCTTTTATTATTTTAAAAAAAGCAATCCCTGTAATTCCTATTTGAATGAATTGCATACCATCCCTAATTTAATTCTCAACATTTACACATCCCTCCCCAATGTTAGCTTTCTCCTTTTGAACAACTCACAGCTCATTCTCATGCTTTCCACCTGCTTGAGCACTAGGTTGAAAACAACAGAATGAAATTTAACAGGGATAAGTGCAAAGCACTGAACCTGAGGAAAAAGAAACCAAAAACACAGTTACAAGACAGGGGATACCTGGGCTCAGCAATATGAAGAGCAAGAAGGATCTTGGAGTTGTTGTTGATCAAAAGCTGACTATGAGCCAACAGTGTGATGTGGCTACAAAAAAGGCAAATGCTATTTCAGGCTGCATTAACAGAACATATTCTCCAAATTCCGTGAGGTGCTAGTTCCCCTCTATTTGGCACTGGTTAGGTACTGTGAGTACTGTGTCCAATGCTGGACACCATACTTCAGGAAGGATGCTGACAAATTCGAACAAGTTCAGAGGAGGGCAACAAGGATGATCAGGGGACTGGAAACCAAGCCTTATAAAGAAAGACTGAAAGAATTGGGCATATTTAGCCTTGAGAAAAGAAGACTGAGGGGAGATATGACAGCACTTTGTAAATACTTAAAAGGCTATCATACAGAGGAGGGGCAGGATCTGTTCTCAGTCATCCCAGACTGCAGGACATGCAACAACGGGCTCAAGTCACAGGAAGCCAGATTTCGGTTGAATATTAGAAAAAATGTCTTAACTGTTAGAGCAGTACAGCAATGGAACCAGCTACTTCGAGAGGTGGTGAGTGCTCCAGCACTGGAGGCATTCAAAAGAAACTTAGACAACCACCTGGCAGATACCCTTTGACTTGTATTCCTGCATCGAGCAGGGGGTTGGATTTGATGGCCTTATAGGCCCCATTCCAACTTCATGATTCTATGATTCTATGAACATAGGCATCGTACTTCAGGACATATCCACTCCCATAAGATAGCTCCATGTATGTAGTCCAAACCTAACGGGCTGGCTCCTTACACCCAAGACCCATTCACTTATTCCCATTCTCCTGCTGGCTTTTTTGCTGCCAGTTTGCTATGTTCTGGTCATTTCCTGGCAACATCCTGTTTTTGCTAAACAACTCCTAGCCTTGTTGATTCACACAAAGCCAGTCCCATGCCCAGTCCTCTCATATTTTACCGTGCTTCCCTCCCAAGAACTTCTCAATACTGAGAAATCACTGCAGTGGTGGTGGTGGTGGGCAACTTCTGGGATTGTTTTGCCCAGCACAAAAAGTGGCCAGCAAATTAAAATGCATTAAAAACACATTACACACATAGGATAACCTAGCATACCATGGAGAACGATTCTCAGCCAGTCCCTTGTGAGGTTAATGTTTTTTCCCATAGGAGTCTGCTCTGCTTACCAAGCAGCAATTGATCCTACAGATACGGGCCTTTCTGCCTCTGCTCAGTCACCTTGACTTACCCTTTTGCTATTCCCTTTTGAGGCACCGCAGAATTTTATGGGCAGCCCCTCTTGGAAAGCAGACCGGGGGGG
Source organism: Intellagama lesueurii (assembly GCA_037013535.1). NCBI lineage: Eukaryota > Metazoa > Chordata > Lepidosauria > Squamata > Agamidae > Intellagama > Intellagama lesueurii. Next base: position 22,463,211 of record JBAJHW010000005.1, read on the forward strand.
GGGGGGGGGGCAAAATCCTGAAAAGGCTGTCCAGCAAAAGACAGCAGATGGCAACTCTGTCTTGTAGGGTCTTCTCACTTTCCTTTCTGAACACTGACTCCACAGTCCCTGAATACAGCCACGCGTCTATCCAAAGATTAGGGACTCTTGGAGCGTTTAAGATGTTCTGGACGACAACACCCACCATCCCTTACCACCAGCCAGGATGGCTTGGGCTCCTGAGGGCTGATGCCCCAAACACCTGGAGGAGCCAAGATTCCCCACCTGTGACGCCGAACCTCGCCTGGCCTACTTGGCAGGGTTGTTGTGGCCATCAAGCGAAGGGGCAGCCTCGGATGCGAAGCACGGGGGGGGGGGGGCGGAAGGGAGTCAATGCACCAACCCTCCTTCTCCTCCGCCGACCTCACCTGGCACGTGGAGTCTCCAAGCTACGCCTTTTCTCGGCTTCAGTCTCCGCCGCCTTCCGCCACGGCGGCCCAGACCCGTCCCGTCCTCCTCTCCGCCTTCCTACAGCGCCGAGGCGACGGGGAGAGAAGCAAAAGGTCTTGCTTTCCCCCGTCCCGCAGCCTCTTTGACTTCCCGCCGCTGGGCTTCCCTCCCCTTCCTCTTCGGAGCTGGCCGTCTCCAAACGCCCCTTCTCCGCCCGCTTCCTGGGGCCCCGCTCCTGTTCGTTCCCCTGGAAACAAAGGACCCGCTTCGACTTAGTTCCGCCCTCGGAGCGGTTGTCGTCTCGGCAGAACCAATCCGAAAATACGAGCGGGGAAAAACTTTATAAATCGTGTGGGATTATAGTTGGTGCTCATAAAGCTGTGGGTTTTGGATTCGGTCAGGGAGAGAAAAGTATCAGAAGCCAAGGGGGATCTCGCGTAGCTGCGGTCTTAGTTCAGCGGCTGATTTATAAGCCATAAGAAGAGTTGTCCTTTAGCTACGCTGTCCTTACTCTTTTATGCACTCTTTTCATTGTATTATAGATACATTGTACTGTAGATACATCGAAGTACATATACCTCAGTGGTCAAGCCAGCCAGAAGTATAGGTTAGTCAGTGGTTCTTAACCTTGGGTTACTCAGGTGTTTTTGGACTGCAACTCCCAGAAGCCTTCACCACCTGCTGTGCTGGCTGGGGTTTCTGGGAGTTGCAGTTCAAAAACACCTGAGTAACCCAAGGTTAAGAACCACTGGATGATGACCTGCCACAAGGTTCTGTGCTGGCCCCACTACTCTTTAATATGTATACATCTGACTTAAGCGCTGCTGCAAAAAAGTTTATATTTGCTGACGATATCGTGTTGATCAAACAATCTGAAGACTTCGATACCTCTGAAAAAGCCCTTGAAAATGATTTAAAGGAAATGGATAGGTTTTTTGAAATTCGGAGGCTAAAACCCAACATCAACAAAACCGAGATTGCTTGCTTTCACCTGAGCAACAGACAAGCCGACTATACAGTACACCGAAAGTGGAATTTAGGAATCAACTGCTAAAAGTCCAACTGTCGCTCAAAGTCTTTAGGAGTGACCCTTGATCGGTCGGTCCTTAACTTATAGGGAACATTTAAGAAAAACCTCGGATAAAATGAAAAGCAGGAGCAATATCCCACAGAAACTTTCTGGCACTTGCTGGGGAGCAAAGGGCCACAGTTCTTGAGAGGATCAGCTCTTGCCTGGGTCTATTCCAGGGGTGGGCAATTAATTTCTATAGGGGGCCACATGAAAAATCTGAACTGTGTTCGGGGGCCGAACCAACTTTACTTAAAAATAAAATGAAACAGTGATGTTATGATTGTTTTTATTTTAAACTTGTTAATCTTCACAAACACTAAAGAGGTTTTTTGCGGTATGTTAAAGATAAGCAACTGATCAACTTTAGACAAAAAGCTATAAATGGTTTTGATGTCTGGCGGGCCGGACAGGAGTTGCTCGCGGGCCGTATGTGGCCCTCGGGCTGCACTTTGCCCAGGTCTGGTCTATTCAGTGGCTGAGTATTGCAGCCCCTGTACAATGCCCTTATGGTTTTGATCTCCCAAGGAAAAAAACTGGACAGCGCTTAACCCGATCCAAACTAACCACAGCAGGTGCCAATACTGGAAACATAAATGGAGGCTGGCCGATAATCCTAATTGTAACGGTGGGTATGTCCTGCAAACTTTAGGTCACATTTGCGATAGAATGCCCCCTTAAAGGTTCCCTGGCTCCCTGCAAGAACTGCATCATCTTGAGGGCACTGCTGCTCAATGGTTAAGTGATTTAGATACCCAGTCTTAGGCTTACTCACTCTAGCAACTGCTCATACATAGTTAATTTCACTAATTATTCACTATTCATATTGCGTGTTTTTAAAATCTCATAGAATTTTTTCCTTTAATGTTTTACATTTTATACATATTTTACATTGTCTTTGTGAAGTCCTGTGCCATAATGCTGTATTTTGCCATATGCCATACAAAATAAATAAATACATTGTATTATAGCCAGCCTGCCGATTTAAACCCACACACAGAGCAACCACCAAGTACTACTGAAACATATTTTAATTCTAGTAATACCTGTAAGTTTCATATTTAAATCCGTTTGTTATTTCCAGCTAGTGAGTATTGAGCTAACAAGCTCCATTTATGCAACATGTCTACTCCAGTTGGGGTAGACAATTGGAGCCAGGAGAAATTTATAACGTTTCCCACCGTTCCTGCAAGGAAAGCATATTCTAACCACGAAGTTACATAGAAAGGAGACAAATAAATAAATATAAATGCTTAGATTATACTAATATTAATAGCACTGGTGTTAATACTAACAGATATGAATAGTAATATTGTACTAACAATAACCAGAAGCGCCATCAAAGGATAACCATTCCACCTTTCCTCCTAAAGCCCCACTAAGAATGGCTTGTGATACATATGTATATATTTTTTAAAAAATAATAATTTTTAAAATAAAATTTCTAATAATTAGATTTTTGTCTCACTCTTCCTCCAAGGAAACAAGGGGAACACACATGGTGGTTCCTGCCTTTCATGGTCTCAAAGATCTTTATGAAGTTAGTCTTGGAGAAAGAAAGTGACTAGTCATTAGTAAATGTAACTATGAACTTTTGGTTTTCCTGTGTTCAGGATGCTTATATTGCAGATGTGCTGCTCCATTCTATGTAATTAATTTTTGCTAGGACCCTTATGCAGGTTAATAGAACTTTCATGCCCATGAAATCCTGGTGCCCTCTCCCTGCCTCTCATCCAAATTAAACAACAGTTCCCAGGATTCTGTAGGAAAAGTGGTGCCAGTTAAGCAAATGTAAATCCTTCAGTGTTGTACAAAAGGCATGTTTCATTCTGAACTGACTGAAGGACTTGGGTGTGATCAGACAGTGAGAAAGGTGCTTGTCTGATTGCACTGCAAAGATTTACTTTGCTAGTAGTGATCTTCCTTAAAGCCACCAGCCCTAAAAGTACTGTAGTAGTCCTACTGCTGGATCAAAAAGGTCCAGCTTGGGCATAGATTGGCATTGGGCTAAAGTGCTATTGCCTGTATGTCATGTAATCACTGGAAAAGAGCTGGCACCACACTGTGACACAAGGGTCCAAAATACAAGCTATGTGATCATACCCTCAGATGCTCATAACAGCTCTTATGAAAGGCAGCATCTCAATAGGTACAGTTTTTCCCCACCATGGAGGTGCCTTGAAGCCTGATTATTGTACACCAGTCATGCAGCTATGAAGTTGAGCAGATTTGTGTTTTCTGGAACCAGAACTCTAAGAATTCGCCAAGCAGCACAACAGCCTGGAGAATTCTGGGAACTGTCATCCTAAGAAACAAAAAACGCCACGTCTGTGTTGGGAGAGGGGAACAGAAAGAGGATGAGATGCAAGCAAAAAGCAATACCAGAGTGTAAACAGCCACATAGCTGACATTCTGCTACCAGCAGTAGGCACTGTAACTCACCACTGCCATTACCACCCCTGTTGGGAGTGGTGGGGAAAGCCTCTTTGACCACAGATTTCATGAATTCAGACGGTCATCACTGCTCAAACTGGTTGTTATTAGGGTAGGAGAATGGAGTACAAATTTTTTTCCCATCCTGTCAGTATGCAAGGGGGCTGAGTTAACATCACTAGCTCTCTGCTGCTTCTAGTTCTCAGCTGGGCCCAATTTTCAGTCACTGGTCTGGCACAGTCTCTAGTTCAGGGGTCCCCAACCCCTGGTCCGCAGACCAGTCCCGGTCTGTGGCCTTGCCAGGACCGGGCCATGGAGACAAATCTCCTACCCCCCCGCACGCACAGATGCATGCACGCCCCTCCCTCCCACACACGCACGGCTCCTCCCACAGTTGCTCCCATGCACACATGGCCCCTCCCACACACACATGGCCCCTCCCACGCACACACAGACGCACACATGGCTCCTCCCACGCATGCACGGACACCCGCCCGCCCGCTAAACCGGTCCGTGGAGGCAAAAAGGTTGGGGACAACTGCTCTAGTTCATGGCTAGTCTAGAGCATCCTCCTTTTTGGTGTTCCTTGTCCTCTGTGTCTGAAACAAGCTCAGCTGACATCTTTTAAGGAAGCCTGGTAATATCGGGCCCTTGCAGATGCACCTGCTCCCCAAGTTCGTTCTGCCTCCGCCAGCTCGGCCCATGGCGTTCTTTCTGACCCTTCCTCCACCACAGACTCCCCTCTGGGTCGGGGTGGAGCCAGGTTGCCCAGTGGGTCATTAGCACTTGAGGGCTGAAGAATGGCATGCCTTTTCCCCATGTCCTCTCCCTTTAGCAGGCTGGAACTACTCCCTAGTCCAGAGGGTCTGGATCTCCTGCAGCTGGTCCTCCCTGAATCCACAGAAGATGGGAACTGGTTCTTCTGCAGTCTCTGCCCACTCACATCCAGAGCCCATAGAAGGGGACAAATCTGGCCACTCTCTTCCTCCTCCTCCTCCTCCTCCTAGCCCAGATTCCCCCAGGGATGGGGACTCGAGTTGTGGAACTTGCTGTCAAGTCAGACTTAAGTCGCACGGATGACTCAACTCAGACTTGTCTCAGGTTATTTTTTCAATAACTCATAGACTCATGACTTGGAATCCACCTACCACTCTCTTTTTTTCTGGGGGGAAAACTTATTTTTAATAGGGACTCAGGCTTGGGACTTGGGACTAAAGACTTGACTCGGACTTGGGACTTGGATTCAGAGACTTGTCAACATCTCTGATGACACTGACTTTAAAAAAATTCCAGTGGCTGCCCGTATGCTTCTGGCCTGAATTAGGGATGCTGATGGTGACTTTTGAAGCCCTAAATGATCTGTTACTCAAGGCTTAAAGGAGCACCTCTCCTATGCATATATGCCTGAGCACACCAACTTAGTAGAGAAAACCTCTTTTGTCTCTCCCAGTGGGAGTAACACATTGGCTGAAATCCATTACGTAGTTAGTCACAACTAAAGTAGGCCCATTTTTTCTGGGGGGAAAAGCTTGTTTTAACAGGGACTCAGACTTGGGACTTGGTATCAAACACTTGGACTCAGACTTAGGACTCAGACCCAAAGACTTGCCAACATCCCTGGATTCTGCCAAACTGGGACAGCTTCCACCCTACCCCACCCCTCAGTTGCAGCTTCCTAGCCTCTGCCTCCTTCCTACCACCTGAAGCTTCACTCTTGGGACCAATGTAAGTAGGGCAGCCCTCCTGGCATGGAGAAACCCCTTGAGGAAAGCTTACTGGCTTGCTATACCACCTGGTAAAGGGCAATCCTCCTTTTGAAGATGGCTACCATTTAGGGTGGTCACTGTTCCATTGGCAAAAAAAAGGAGACTAGGCATCACCAAAAAGCAAGACAAGGAAGATAAGGAACACCAAAAAGGAGGATGGTCTTCTTAAAATAGGATGGCATTTTTTCATTAAATGTGCCAATGCTAATTTAAACTATATGCAAATATCATCACAATTAGATACTTTTACTATAATTTGAGTGTAAATACACTACTGCACATAATATTGTACAAGACTATGACAAGGTGACCACCTGGGGACACAGCATTGAGATAAAAATGGAATATACAATAAGACATCTCCATATCTGTGGGATCAGTACCTGCAGTTTCAGTTCTCCGCTGCCTGAAAATATTTAACTAAGAAACCCAGAAATGCACATTTCCACGGTGTATTGCCAGAACTGGCCACTAGTGGGAACCAGAGATTATGCTGTATATTGGGCTTGCACATCTGTGGTTTTCAGCATGGGGGAGGCTTGGAACTTATCTCCATGGATACCATGGTCCTACTGTGAACCAAGTAAGTAAGTAAGTAAGCAAATAAATAAATAAATAAATAAATAAATAAATAAATAAATAAGGCATCATGTTTAATAACTCTCTGAAATGCCCTGTGCATTGTATTTTCTTCACCTAACTGAAATATCTTGCTAGATTACAATCTGTTATTTGCAAGAAATGGTCTGAACAGTGCCTTCAGAAAGTCCACTCCTGGGACAGACCTCACGAGAAAGTCCACGCAGAATTGATTTGCCATGCTGTCTCCACCCTGCCATGCATTACTAGCTGTATTTGTGGCTGCGTGTTTTCTGACTAAATGACCCCTTCCAACCATTTTACCTAACAAGCAAGAGAGGGTTGAATAGATGTGTTTGTCAACCAAGGCCTCTATTTTCCCTACTTGGCCAGATAAACTCTTTTTTTTGGGGGGGGGGGGTAGGGTGACCAAAGAGATGCCCTGGTGTTGATGCATGTCCTCCATTACTAAAATGGAGGACATGCACCACCAAAAAGAAGAGAGTTTTGTCCTAAAGGAGGGCATAGGACCACTCCACATCTGTGTGATGGGCTGCCTTGTTCAAATCTGATCTGAAGGCAAAGAACCACAAGGAAGAAAGATCAGCCAACATTGATATGTACCTATTATGAATATCGGGCACTGGATAGCAGACTCAACAGCAGAAATGTGGGTCACTTGCCCACTGTCTTCCCCCTTATTGTGGGATGCACTATAATTTCTGTTTATTTTTTAAAAACACATATCTTTTTGGCATCTCTGTATATAAGTTAATGTATGCAATTCCTCACAAAATCCCCCATTTGTTCCATGGGGCTACTCTAGGGTGATTTACTACACCAAGCAACAAGGTTTTGGCCACTGGATCTACTCTAGCAGGGACTATGAAATGGATTTAGCCCAGAGTTTTTCTTAGTCTGATGAAATTATATATATTTATCATGGAGGGTGGGTTTGAAAACAATGTTATTGCTTAATTTATGCACATGATAAGTCACCTTTTTACACCCAGATAAGATGCTTGTCCCTAACCATATGTTGCCACAACTGTGCTACCTCTATTCTGACAGCTATAACATGCTTCTTTATTGTCTTATTATCCATCCAGGTTTATGACCTGATGTAACATTCCTACTGGCAAAAGTACGTCTCTGACGTTTTTGTTGTTTTCATATTTTCATTTTCCCCCCACTCTGGACATCTGGTCACCCTACAGGCATTGCCTACCTGCTGTATTTTTTATATGCACCAAAAAATCCTATCTTTTATTTCTTCTGCTGTTTTGTTTCAGATATCCAGTGGAAGTTATTAGCAAAACAGCATGGGACATTTAAAACAAAAAGAGCTAATAAAAGCCCCCTCCTGGATTCTGCACTGCAGTCAGCCAAAGGAAGTGACCCTTACCTGTGCTGTTCCATAGAGCATTTTGCTTGGAAGTGGCTGGAATTTATTCTTTCATTATCCCTGGTAGAGGAGATTGAATTTAGGTGGGAAAAGGTCAGTTTTTCATAGTCTTTCCTCATACTCCTCAAAAAGCTCACAATATGTCACCAAATTTTCTTTTTGTAGGAGATTATGTTATATAGCCATATGTTTAGCTTTCATCCCATTTAGAATATGTTCTTTTCCATCCTACAAATCTGGAAAAATCTGTGCCTAGCTTTCAGGTAAAATAAGGTTGCATCAGTGGTTGTTGGGTCCCACCACTGCTGGGGTCTTGGTTAATTTCACAGTGCAGGTGCTCCCCATGACAGTCCCTGTAGCCAGGATCTGAAGGAGATCATAAAATTCAGATAGCAATGTTGATCCATGTCTGTACATCATGTGTGTGTGTGTGTGTGATGTTTCTGTATGACATACACATGTACACTACAGCCTAGGAAAGCTTTTGAGGGGGCCACATTCTTTCAATCCCCCAAGTGGCATGGCCAGTAGCCATGCTGGCTTCAGAATTCTGCGAGATACGATCCAAAATAGTAAGTTTTTCAATCTCAGACATATTTACATACATTCTAGAGAGCAACTGGTGGCTGCTCTAAGATTTGTGAAATTGCTCTGTGCATTTGCTCTTTTTCTGGAAGAACAAATTTGTGCCTTCCTTCTTCTTGTAAGCACATTAATTTTTGTTTCCCTTTTTTTAGAAAGAGATAGCCACACATGGGGTGTCCTTCCTCATGGCTTTCAGTCATATTACTCCTTTGCATAGAAATCAGCACATGGGGCTTCTGCTAACCACATTTCACTTTTCTCTGAATAGATTTAATGGGGAAATCAACCTAAGCTTCTATTTTTACCCAAATGTGAGTGATCAGCCTAATTATCCTTATTTAAGAGCTGCAATCTCAACACGTTCATTGCACTCTTCTAACATTAACACCTAGACAACATCTTAAAAAGCAGAGACATCACCTTGCCGACAAAGGTCCGCATAGTCAAAGCTATGGTTTTTCCAGTAGCGATGTATGGAAGTGAGAGCTGGACCATAAAGAAGGCTGACCGCCGAAGAATTGATGCTTTTGAATTGTGGTGCTGGAGGAGACTCTTCAGAGTCCCCTGGACTGCAAGGAGAACAAACCTATCCATTTTGAAGGAAATCAACCCTGAGTGCTCACTGGAAGGACAGATCCTGAAGCTGAGGCTCCAATACTTTGGCCATCTCATGAGAAGAGAAGACTCCCTGGAAAAGACCCTGATGTTGGGAAAATGTGATGGCAAGAGGAGAAGGGGACGACAGAGGACGAGGTGGTTGGACAGTGTCATCGAAGCTACCAAGATGAATTTGACCAAACCCCGGGAGGCAGTGGAAGACAGGAGGGCCTGGTGTGCTCTGGTCCATGGGGTCACGAAGAGTCGGACACGACTTAACGACTAAACAACAACAACGTTAATATCAAAATATTCTTATAATAAGATTTACTTTGTTAACAGGAAAAGAGGATGACCAAATACTAGATGGCTCTGACTCCCTAAACAAACCACAGGTTTGAGTTTACAAGTGCTGAGAAGGGCTGTTGAGGACAGGACATTTTGGAGATCAGTCATTCATAGGGTCCCCATAAATCAGAGGCAAATTGACAACACATAATACAACAACGTATTATTACTGCTCAAGAAGAGAAAGCCAATGTGTGGGGTTTTTTAGCCTCATGTGCCATAATCACTGTTTTTAGATAGTAGGTACCTTGAATGTGGGGTGAGGGAGCACTTTCTTCACTGCTTCACTGTCTTTCCTGTTCTACTGTAAGATTCAAAACTGACATCTAGAATTGAAAAGTAAGCTATAGTTGAAGAAGAGAACAATCTCTGTTATGAATTTCAGTATCCTCAAAGAGACAGATGTTGAGGTTGTCTTAACATACAGATCTATTTAAAGTGACCTCATTAATTGATTTAAAAGTGGATGATTTAATCAATGAAAAATGTGTATCTGGTAAGACAGGACTAATAACATATAACTAATTATTCCACTGGGCTGACCTCTTTCAGGGAGTTCCCCAGGTTAAAAAGAAACAAACCAGGGCCAGTTTATACACTCAGCAGCTGCAGAGGCTAAAACTCCCAGCGTATCCCAGGCAGTCATATTCAAGAAGCTGTAGTCCATGACATGAATGTCTCCAATTTCTGGCAAAATCAAATGCAGAAACCTTTTCCTAAACAATCCTATAGCAGGCTGCAGGAATGGGCTTATACATTTCAATATTCGGAAATCCCTTGCCCACCCACAATTAGTAGTTTCATTACAGAATCATAGAGTTATATTGCTGGAAGTACCCCAAGGGTCAAGTGCATCTCCATGCAGAAGCAAAGCAAAGCAAAATGTGCTGCTTATATACTGCCCCATGGAAGGCGGAGTGATCCTCCGGCCGGCTACCTGGGAGTGAACCCTCCTTGTGAGCAGAGTTTTAGCTGCAGTATAGCAGTTTAACTACTGCACCACAAGGAACAAATCCACCACTAAATTCCTCTAGCTGTACAGCAGAACTGCAGGGATTCACAGAGTAGAATAGCTTCAAGTTCACCAGAGAAGTCCACCCCTTTTCCTCATCAACTGGCACTTAAAGTCCCAACAACTCACTCTGAGACATTTGGAAGAAGAAAGAATAAGAATATTTCATTTACGTGCTGATATGAACAGATCAAACAGCAGACTGACGAATATGACTGCTTGCAACAATGGACTTCAACAGACTCTTTGACTTGAAACAGACGGGTTGGGGAGACACAGAGCAGAGAGGCGGAACTCTCTTTGAATTTAGGGACAGGGAAGAAATGACTGGTTAGTGCTGGATAGACTGACAGTCACCCCGGGCCCAAAAAGGTATCTCCCCGGCAAACCTGCTAAGGACAACATGCAAAATTACAAAAATTACAAAAATGTTAACAAAAACAACAGGTGGCCATGCAAATTTGTAAATTAAACTATTAAATTAAACAAAGACATGAGGGAACAAGGTACCCAAGCCCACATAACTCTCTCTATCACCCCCTAATTCAACTTTTTTGTTATTTGTGCTTGTGTTTCTTACTTCCAACAGTTATATAATAATGATTTGCTATCCTTTACTGGTGGTGCTGCGGGTTAAACCGCAGAAGCCTCTGTGCTGCAAGGTCAGAAGACCTGCAGTCGTAAGATCGAATCCACGCGACGGAGTGAGCCCCCGTCGCTTGTCCCAGCTCCCGCCAACCTAGCGGTTCGAAAGCATGCAAAATGCAAAAATGCGAGTAGATAAATAGGTACCACCTCGGTGGGAAGGTAAATGGCGTTCCGTGTCTAGTCACGCTGGCCACGTGACCACGGAAGATTGTCTGCAGACAAACGCTAGCTCTATGGGTTGGAAACGGAGATGAGCACCGCCGCCTAGAGTCGGACACAACTGGACAAATTGTTAAGGGGAACCTTTACCTTTACCGTTATCCTTTACTGACACTCCAAATCTGCTGTCTTGAGGCAACCACCACAGGCTTATGGTAGGGTCTGCCCTGCAGTGGAAATACTACAGTTAAACACTGGAGCTGAAAATGACATTTAAAAAGATTAGTCCTTGGTCGGGGTCCTGGCTCCATTGATTTAAATTTGCTTTTTGTAAATTACAATTTGTTTCTGATTAGTCAGTTACAGCTTTGGTTGGCTAAACTGCGGAAAGTTTGCAGACTTGGTGTTAATTACAATTATTTGCTGGCCGATGTGAGGATGAATGTCTTTTTTTTTTTTTAACCAATTGATTATGGAAGGAAAGCCTGAAGCTTCTAACATGTTGCGTTCCTCCTGGTGGAAGGGGAGGAAAACAGACCGCTAGATGGCTCTCTAGAACAGTTTGTTATGGAAGGGATGGCTGGTTGTGGTCTTTCCAGCTATGCTTTTGTGTTCAACCGTAGAAGACCCACCTTTGTTCCTTGGCAATGTTGTAGATGGCTGACTGTGGTTGCTCTTCAGCCTGTTTGAAGGATTAGCAAGAAGTTCCCATTATACATGCACATTAAATCTCTCTTGGCCCTTCTTCAGTTGTGTATTAACTCCCAATTTGTAAGTGTGGTCATGTTTGCTTTGTTATTCCGTACTCTGCCTTTTAATATTTGTCCTCTGGCTGGATAGCTGAGTGGTTTAGAGGTTGAGAGTTTGATTCCCAACTTTGCCTCATCATGTGAGTAGAGCCAGCTTGTGTGGCCTTGGGCAAGCTGCACAGTCCCAGGATGCCCCCCAAAGAAGGGAATGGTAAGATATTTCTGAGTAGTCTCTACCTGGAAAAACTTGAAAGGGTTTTTCCAGAAATCACAGCCTAAGGTGGAAGAAAGGAAAGACTTTAATGCCAAGGAGAGAGATTTACAGCTCACAGAATCCCCTACGCATCACATCTAGCAACCGTAGTCAAAAAAGGTACCTTTTCTAAACTCTGGATAGGGGAATATAGAACGCAGCCTTATATCCATATTGTTTATATGACAGATGGCTGGATGTCAGCCATGCTGGATCTACTTGGATTTGTTGTTTTAACTAGAGGTCCAGGGTCCAAGAGTGTCCACAGATATATATTTTTTATGAGAACGAGGCAGCTCTGTAATGGTACGTTTACATATTCCATGCACATGACATGGGTCACCACTGCACAGTGTGCCTGCTCGTTTGTGTACATTAAAATTATAAAATACAGAATTCTGGCAGTGTTGGTTGAATGAACCCTCTTCCCCAGCTATGCCAGGATCTGCCAACTGGAGCCAATGGTAGACCCTTAGGACTGACAAATTCTGGGCCCAGGAAATTGTTTTGGATACCAAAAACATAAATGGCCCGAAACATTTTGCAGCCTTGAAGTGAAGGAAAAGGCATGCGTCTTTTCATCCACAGAAACTGATCATTTCTTTATTCTTATCAGAGCACTGCACAATTTAAAATTATGGATGTATATGAAATATAAAGTACAAACCCATTTAAAATGTTAAAATGATTAGACTATTTCTGACAGAAGCGGGCTACTTCAATAACGTTATCTCGGCCACTTACTTGATCTTCGTTTGTACACATAAGTTGCATGCACATAAATGCTGCATTAATTGAATTTCTCCACTTTCTGCATCCAGAAGCATTACAGCAGCTGATTGAATCCCATGTTGAAGCTTACCCCAACCCTCGCCATGGGAAAATAACCTGCTCCACACCAGAGGGCAGCAGGCCAGTTTGGGGGTGCAGGACAAGCTGTTCTTTGTCCTTCAAGAGAACTCAGTTGCTAAGGGGGCTCGAAGAGTAGAGGTGTGAATCTTTTGCTTGTCTTGTGCTCACAGACAGGGTTGAGAAATTGTATTTTTCTCCTCATCGACCTGCTAGTGTGTTAGATATTTTTTGTTCCTATCGACTTGAGTAACATCCACCAAGCGGCATTTGTGTGACTTTCATTAAGTTGTGTACCTTCTGCACATTGTGCAGAACTGAGATAGCCACCAAGGGCTGGTTTTTTAGCCGTAATAAAGTATGTCGCTCTGGCTGTCTGAGAGAGCCAGTGCTTTATTTCATCCATGTGCTTCATTTTGTAAAGAGAGAGAGAGAGAGAAAGACCAGTTCTGGGCAGACTGCAGAATCTCGTGGGACTGGAATATTTATCCTTTGGGTGCTTTGCCATGTTGAGATAGCACGGGGAACATATGAATTATTATTCACATTCCTGCTCCAGAGAAAAAGAGAAGGGACTGCCGTTACTACTCCTGCAACTGCTCAGTTAGGTGACTGTAGGTACACGAATTGCTCTGCTAACAACTCTAAGAACTGATGTTTAACTTCAAGGATTGGCAATGCCTAGATTTGCTTTTTTTCTCTTTCCTCTGTCACCTCTAAGAAACCATGAGCTGCATACATCTGCTTTTTCATTTTGTTTTGCTTCCATTGGGGTGTAAAATTTCTGGCGTTCAGATGTTTTGGACTGCAGTCCCCAAAGTTCTTACCATGAGCCATGCTGGAGGGTGGGTGAAGGGAATTACAAGACAAGGCCTTCTCTGTGGCTGCTCCCAGACTTTGGAACTCCCTCCCACAGGAGGCCAGGCTGGTGCTGATCTTCCACAAGCAGGCAAAGACCTTTCTCTTCAGACAAGCTTTCCCTCAGTGACTGGCTGCCTAGTGGGTTTTTTTAATGGAGAGTTGTGCCTTCCTGCTTTGGATGTGTTTTTGGTGTTGCTTTTGTTCACCATCTTTTAGTGTGGTATTTGTCTGATCCTTTTCAATATTTGTATACTTACGGTTTTTAGCTTTAAATATTATCTGAATGATGCAAGCCACCTTGAGTCCTTCTTAAGGAGAAAGGCAGGGCATGCATAAACAAACAAACAAACAAACAAACAAACAAATAAATAAATAAATAAATAAATAAATAAATAAATAAATAAAGGGCTGAAATTCTGTTGTGCAGCTCCACATGGGAGACAGTGTTGACATCAGCAGCTGCCACAAATTGTCACTGATGAAAGGATTCCTTTGGGAACTTCAGGGTGCATGCAATTTTGTGTATTAGTCACATGCACCCCAAAATTGCCTTTAATCAGCAGTGAATTTCCTTTAATCATGGTGATTTTTTGTTGCTGACCATCCCATTGTCCCTGTGGGGCTGCACCACAAGATTTCTGTTAATTTTTAAAAACATACTGCCTTTGGTGAATCCATGGTTTTCCCCATCTCTTATTTACACTGCGTGGCTCTGTGGTTATAAACAGTAGGAATTAACTGAACGTGGCCATTTGTATCTCTGAGCAAACAACAAGACAGAAAATTACCCTGGTGTTCATTGGGATGTGAGTAAATTTTGCAAATGTCCAGCTGAATGATGCCAGCAATTGCTGCATCGTTATCTTGATGGGCAATGAAGCAATCACTAATGAAACTTGGGTGCTTTGCAGAAGCTCCGATTAATGCATTGGAGATAAGAGGATGAACTCAGAACGGTGTTATCAGGAGACATGAATTATAGATTGGGATTGAATTGCCAAATGGGTGAAAGTAATGTTACATCATTACAGAGGCAGATTTAGATACCAGTAATCAAAGATCATGCTTTGGAATGCTATCTGATAAGCCAGAAAATCTTCATTCGAGGAAGAAAATGGCAGGAGACCTTCAGCTGCAGAGGAAAAGATTTAGCAGGCCGAACACAGTTCAGATCAATCCTTTTCCAGTGGCAAAATGGTTATAAATCAGGAGTGTATAAAAATGCAGCCCAACAAATGTTGTAGGACTGCAACTAAAGGCTTGTCTACAGTAAATGGCTTGGCTGGAGCAGGCTGTATTGTGCTAAACAGGGTCAGCAGGAGGTATGATAAGCTGTTTGGTGTAATCCTTGCATCCAAATGTGAGATGGACCTCAAACGACTCTATATTTGTCTGCAGCAGTCTTTGTCAAATTTGTGAAGTAAATTAATAAGGCAGCCACTTCAGGATATTGGCAAATTAATCACTCCCTCCGCTCCATAGAGAGGCTGAGGTAGTAGGAAAAAAAATAAGTGTGTCTTTTACAGCAAATATTTGATGCATCATTTTAAATCACTTTTGTTTGCTTAGCTTTTCAAGGTCTGGTGGGGAGCTTGCCTGCAGCTGAAGCTGTCTTAAGCCATTTCATATATTAGCAAAAAGGTTTACTTTTGGTCAGTTCCTAGCAATCACACATGCTGGAAATGGACCAAAAAAAGAGCTATTCTACCCACAAAAAAATGTAGAAGCCCCTGAGTGGGTTTTGTCTGTCACATGATTCTCTGAGAACAAGATTTCTATTCTCTTATGTGTCCCATGCAATTAATTAATTAATAGGCTGTATTGTTTATTAAGTAATTAATAAACAATTAATAAGTAATTGAGAAACATATATGACCTATATGTATGTGTGTGTAAGTATATCTGTAAGATGTATAATTATATGTAAACATATTTGTCTGTATGTGAGATATAAGCTTACCTTTAGATGAATATATACATGTCCCCATCATTTGCAATAGAAGTTAGAAAAATTTGAACAAATATCTTGAAGAAAATGTCAAGGGATTGCAAATGGAAGCCTCTGGTCTTCGTAAACTAAATAAAAAAGAATGCTGCACATTTTTTGAACGATTTTGGTTCTCCTTTTAATTTTTATGAGGAACTAACTATTTATATTTTATATCTTAGTTTCAGTCATTTCCTCCTCTTTTGCACTCTTTGCAGTCACTGATGACTGTAAGCAATAACCATTCCTGTGTACAAATAAATAACATGAGACCATAATGGCCGGAATCCTATTGGTGTTTCTCTAGGATTGCATAACTTGCCACAGCTAATTGTGACTGATTTGTGTGGTGCTTGATAATGTGTTTGGGCATGTTTCAATTGTGTAATCAGGCACATGACCAGGGACTCAACCAAGAGGTGCCCTGACACCTTGTGAATAAGGTACCGTTAGCCATGGCAAGTTAAGCAAAACTTAAGCCTGGCCAATATATGTATACACAAAAAACCTGGTAAACAAAACACAGTGATTAGGCAAGTAAATCAAACATTAGTTAGAATGCTTGAGCCGCTGCTGAGCTGGACTTCAGCAGTGCGGCTTGCCTTTGCCTCCCTCCCCGGATAACGCGAGACTCATGGTCTCACAAGAAGGACATAGGGGGATTGGGGGGAATGTTAGGTTATTTAAGGAATGTTCCCCCTCTCCCCGCCCTCTTCCTTTCCTGGCATTCGGCAAGGATAGAGTTCCGCTGCTCGGCTCTTCGCCAACTGTGTCAGCAAGCAGGGCTACGAGCAACAGCATTCGGAGGCTGGGAGGGTAGCACCGGCTCTCTCCCGGGGTTTGGTTACCAACTTGATTTTACTTAATTTTGAATTTTGTGTTTAGAGTTATTAATTCATTGGAGTTTGGTTGTTATTGTATATTTGTATATTTATAGTTGCTTAGCAGGGACAAGGAAAGGCGGGGGGGGTCACGATAGGAGCACTGGGTCCTTGGGGGTTTTTTACCCTGGTAATACGGAGCAATTAAATAAATCATGCACGATATAAAGAAATAAACAGTAAAACACAGGAGGGAAGAGGGATCGGCCAGAGTGAAAGGGCTGGCTGCGGATTCAAACTTACTGGTTGGGTTGGCGCCAGGTGGCTGAGGCACAGAACGGCCTTTTCAGGCTCCAACAGTTTTGGCACCTAGCCAGCCGCTTGGATCCCGGTCTGCAGAGTACAATTGTACCTTCTACCCCCCCACCTTCCTTTCTTCTAACGGTCGGGGTTTAGTATATCTAGGTGACGTGCAGTTTAAACAGCGCCACGTGGTAGTTGCAGGATAGTTGGTGACTTGGCAAGGTACTGCAATTTAATTGGCCTGGTTATTTGCACTAGTTAATTAACACAAGGACAAATATAAAAATATTTAAATTGATTATCGATTAAATTAACTAATTAATAAATAATAATTAATTTCAAATAGAACTATTTTTATTAAATCTTTTAATAAATTTCATATATACATAGGAGGGGATAATCGATTAAGTACATAATTAAAGAGGAATTAATAGTTTGATTGGTTTTCGCAAAGATTAACTGAAGGAATTCTAGCTTAACATTAATTACGTGGCAAGCACGAATTAGGGTTGAGTTTTGATCTGCCAGAAATTGATTGAAGGTACTACTCATAGTTTAAGCTATTTGATTAAATTAGTTCCTAATTTCAATTAATCAGGGAATTCAGCTTGAGAGGCAGGACAGTATAAAAAAATTTTTTTTGATACCAAGTGGTTGGTCTAACTAGCCGCTTATTCATACATTAAGGCTTGCATTGCTTCAAGGCGGGACATAGCTGAGTGTGTGCTGGTTATCCATTTGTTATACGCTCAGAGTAAGGATTAGCATCTGATTTGACACAGGTACCGCTAGGGATTCTTGGTGACCCTTGATTGGTTTTGAACGCCTGATACGCAATGGCGTCTCGCAAGGGTCAGGGCAATAAAAAAAGGAAAACAGCCCGCCAAGAAAAGGCCAGTGCCCCAAGTGTCTCCGCCTCAGTCTTCGTCTGATGAGGAATCCTGGCCGATTTGGCAACAACTGCAAGAAAAAAATTCTGCACTGGAGGCTGAGAGGCTGGCGAGACAGGCTTCGCAGCCCAGTGAGGCACCTCCAAGCAGGTTGGCTAGGGAGACCAAAAGCCATCGTAGGGCCAAGCCTAAAGCCATAGCGGATGATCTGATGTCTAGATTTGCTATTCTTGAAGCGGATCAGCAACACGATGTGGCACCCAGATGCGATGCAGATGAGGCTACCGCTGCACCAAGGTCGCAGCATTTGGATAAGGGCAGAAGGTCGTCAACACCTGCAGAGTCGGAGTCAGCGGTGTCAGTTCCCGATAGGCAGGACGAGGTGATTGATGTCAGCCCTGAACGGCTTTATGGCAGGGACGAATCAAGCTTGGCGGCGCCTTCATCAGGTGAGTCGGCCGTTGCACCCACCGTTGCTTCACCAATACCTGCTTGGCCTTGGGCTGGCAGCAGGCAATTTAATCCCACACATTATGTGCCATATGGCACGAAGAGCTTTAGGGCACCCAACACTCCATGGCCCTGTTCCAGTACTCAATTCGGTGGGTGGGGTATGCCATACCCCCAAGTTGCATTGCCAACTCAGTTTAGTACTACGGCGGGTGTCGGCGTTTGGCCATACCCGTCTGTTCCCGACACGGGATATAATACAGTGCCTTTATGAGCATTGCCATACGGTGACTACTCGATGCCTCTGGGGGATCATCTTACCCCTGCGACTCAGGAAAAAATATGAAAAGGCGAATACGTGGATCTATTTGAATTATTGAATAGAGATGTAAAGAAAAAGGATTTGGACAAGGAGGATGACAAGGATAAGGAGAGACGCAGGAGAAAGAAGCCGGACAGGACATGGTCCATTTGGGTGCCTGGGTTTCTAATCTACGCTGGGGTGGTTGTTAAGGCCCAGCTGTGGCGTGCACAATCCTCTTTCAATATTTGGATCTCATATATAGGGCTTATGTGGATTTCGCGGGGCAGGTGTGGCTTCATTATGATGAATCGTTCCGTATGCGGAGCACAATCCACACAAATCTTAGATGGGACGAGCCCCTGCCGGGGCTGTGGCTGCTTCACATGACACCAGCCAGACCCAATTTTGGGGATCGATTTGATAGTGGTCATCTGAATAGAAAGGCCGCCCTGAGCCAGAATCCCCGCGTAGGAGAGGGGCAGGTGGTTCAACCCCACCTGCTCTGCTGGGAGTATAACGCCAAGGGCACTTGCACTAGGAATCCATGCAGGTTTAGGCATGAGTGTTCCACATGTGGGGGACAGCACAGGGGGGCCAGCCACATCCCTTATTTTCCTCGGCATTGAGCTAGATATTGTACAACAGCTGTCGAGATTGCCAGACAACAAACTAGCTGACCTTAAAACTAGGATTGCCTCACTGTTGCAGAGGAAAAAGGTGTCTTTGAGAGAGCTACAGGAGATTGTGGGCCACTTAAACTTTGCTTGCAGAGTTGTGGAGCCTGGGCGTGCCTTTTTGCACCGGCTTTGCGATGCAATGAAGGGTCTTCAGTGTCCTTTGCATAGGACTAGGATTACCCATGGTATGAAGGAGGATCTGAAGGTTTGGAGTCAGTTTCTGGCAGGGTTCAATGGTATATCCTTTTGGAGAGGTGAAATAGGGCTGAAGGCGGACTTTCAGGTCCACTCAGACATGGCAGGTTCTTTAGGGTTTGGAATTTATTTTAGGGGAAGATGGTGTGCTGGCACGTGGCCAGAAGAGTGGCATCGTACAGGCATTACCAGGGATTTAACATTCCTAGAATTCTTTCCAATAGTTGGTGCGCTTTGGCTATGGGCAGAGGAGTGGTCTAACTCTGTGGTACGATTTTGGTGCGACAATCAGGCGGTTGTTTATATCATAAACAACCTTACGTTGCATTCAGATCGAGTTATGACATTAGTCAGGGCATTCACATTATGGGCCTTGCAGTTTAATGTCCTAGTGCAGGCCCGGCTTGTACCAGGTGTAGACAACAGATTAGCTGATGCATTGTTGCGCCAACAGATTGAGCTGTTCAGGGAGCTAGACCCAGGAGCCAACGAGTTCCCGGAAATACTGCCCCCAGAGGTCTGGCAAATTGGCGCGAAGACGCAGACAGAGCAATAGGCTTGGCCCTGGCACCGAGGACACGAAAAGGGTACTCAGCTGTGAGTATCGAGTTCCAGGAATTTAGGAAGATGGTCAATCTGGAGCCGGTCTGGCCGGCACCGGTAGAGCACCTTCAACAATTCATAGTATATTTGAACCAGAAGGGACTAGCGCCGGGAACTATACAGGGTAGGTTGTCAGCAATTGCCTTCTACGCTAAGGTGAACGGTTATCAATATTTTTCCTTGGATTATCGCATCAGGAAAATGATTGAGGGATGGTCTAAAGAGAGAGGTAGGGCCCCAGACAGCAGGGCACCCATATCACCTGCGTCATTAGAACGCATTTGTATGCAGTGGGAGATGCTGTGTAGGGATGAATACAAAATTACCTTATTTAAAGCAGCATCCTTGCTGACCTTTTTCGGCTCCCTCAGAATTAGCGAGGTAGTTGCTGCTGGAAAGGCCGATAAGACTGAGGTGGCTCTACAATGGCAGGATGTTAAGATTGTAGACGAGTCGGTCCAGATTCAAATACAGAGATCCAAGGCCGACCAGATAGGCAGGGGCGTTCAACTTACATTAACAAGCTGCCATATCGAGAACATTTGCCCAGTAAGATCCACTAAGTCATATTTGGCAGTCCGGGGACAAGAACAAGGTTATTTCTTTCAGCATCACGATGGTTTGCCATTAACAAAGTATCAGTTCTGGAAGTTGACAGACCTAGCGCTGGGCAAGGTAGGGGTGCAGGGATTGAAGTTTGGCACGCACTCCTTTAGGATTGGGGCAGCATCTACTGCTGCGGCCCTAGGTTATAACGTGGATGAAATTAAGCGTCTGGGTCAGTGGTCTTCATCCAATTACCGTAGATATATCAGAACATTACCTAATGTCTAGGCAGGGGCCTGGTTTTGTCTTCTCTTTTCAGGTCCCGTGGTGGCAAGGCGAAGGCACGTGTTGATTATGGGCCACAGTTATATTTTTTGGGCAGCGAGATATGCGGCTGCATCCCCATGGGGGAGCAACCTGGGACTTGGAGCCAGAGCTCATGTTGAATGGAGAGGGCTGCGAAGAATACTTTGGAGTCAGCTATGCAGAGCGGTGGCCTTTGGCCAGTTTCCACCAGATTTGTTGGTAATACATCTGGGTGGTAATGATCTGGCCAGATATCATGGAAAGGTGTTGGTCTTGGACGTGTTGCACGATCTGAAATGGCTAAAGGCCACGTATCCGACTACGCAGATTATATGGTCGACGATCGTCCCTCGGTTGGCATGGAGAGATGCCAGGAACTTTTTCTCCATTAACACTGCCCGCAGGAGTGTTAATCGGGAGGTCTGCAGAGCGGTCTGCAGCGGCCTTGGATCGGTGATTGGTCACCAGAGGATCCGTATGGATAGGCCTTAGTTTTTTCGGAACGATGGGGTCCATCTGTCCTATTTGGGTTTGGATGTCTTCTTGGAAGACATCAAGGGGGGCCTGATTTCTGAGCTCGATCGGCTTGATGGTGGGCATGGGACTTAGCTTCACTAGTCCCTATGCTGTGGCAGGTAGTGCGGATATAACAGGTTTGGTTGGTGAGTCCCATTGCAAACTCAGGTAAGCTATAGCCCATCTGACCTCCCCACACTGCGGATCGTGCGATTACAGTGCTTGAGGGGAAAGATGCGCTGGGGCCACACTCAGACCAACAGTCAACCAGGAGAAGCTGGCTTGAGGCCCGGAGGTGGTCAAATTGGGGCTGGCCGGGTTGTCGCTGTCTTTAAGACCCCGAAAACTTGGGGCCAGGGACTCGCCCATTTGTTGCTTAAGGGGTCCTTTGAGACCTCTGTGCTTAAACCTGATTCCGCACTACAGCAGGCCCCCCTTTGCCAAAGGATGGCAACATTTATTATGTTTAATAAAGTGTGGCCCATGATTAACCCATACTTCTTGTCTCGCGTCTTTATTCCGGGGTTGGGAGGGCAAAGTTCCCATTGCAGTACTAAAATATTGACAGGTTGACAACATACATAATATATTATTTTGTGAAAGAGGACCCCTCTCCCTCTGTGACAGCCGGAAAAGTTTTCTCTTCAAAACACAAAAAGCGATGTGTTTTGTACCTTTTGACCCAAAGGATATATGCTTGTACACACATTGTTACAAATGACTGATCTCTTGAATAACAAAAGGATATTGTTGCCTGATTTTAAGCTGGATGTGAGATCCTTCCTTCCCTTCCATGGTGAATGAGGCAGTAATTTCAGCAAAATCACAGGTGACATGGTATGGCATGTGAGACTTTTTGGAAGGAGGTGGAAATGCGTGTAAGCCCAACTTTTCAGGATCTCACAGTCTGAACCAAACTTCATTAAAAACGATTTTGATTAGCAAAGTTTCAGCCACATGTTGAGAAAGCATTGTGACCCATCCATCAAGACAGGTGACTTTTGTTATCCATAGTATTAAGGTGTTATGAATTGAACAGGCATTTATAGGTACAAAAGGCAGTATTTGAGATAAGAGTGGATTTGGTTGATCTTGACTCAGTGTTCAGATGTGATGTATTTGTATCAAACTAAATACCATTCATACTAACCTATGCTGAATAGCATGGAGAATTAGGTATCTGGCTGCAGAGCCAAAAGCTGAGAGTTCAATTGTGCACCGTGCCTCCCAAGAGAAGGGCCAGCCTGTGTAGCCTTTGGCAAGTTGTATAGTCTCAGGATGCTACCAGAAAAAGTGAATTGCAAGCCACTTGATTATTATGTACATAGAAAACCTTGGAAAAGATCAACGTAAGTTAGAGTGAATATCTAAGAAAGCAATATCTTTATCTTGATTGTAAATGAAATGTTGGTTACAGCAATATTTCTTCCAAGTGAAAACTGCCTAAAAATACACTCATTCCCTATGATATTTGAAAAGGGTAATTACTTTTATTTTACGGTGGATTTTGTTTTTGTTCTTTGTTTTTGTTCTTGCAATGGGCCCTGACACATTGGTTTTGTATGTCGAAAAACATTTTCCTGTCGATTTATTTTTTTTATGAAATTGAGTTGAGTTTGTTTTGAGTTTTTTGTTGCTACTGTTTCCCCAAAGATTTCCCTCCTGCCCCATTTTTCTCTTGATTAATTTATATGCTTTTTGCTACAGTTTTCAGTCTGGCCTGGAGTAAAGTCTGTTCTTTTAACTAGAGTATTCTCAAGTAGGTACCCTGTCTGAGCCAGTTGGTGTGCTCTCTGGGTATAAAATAATCACAAAGAAATGAATTTTGCCTTCAATGTGGAATGCAGTTACATTCAAAGTGACTCCACCTTTCCTGTTTTGTTTCTGTTATGCTCAGAAGATTTATGTTCCTCCATTCTGATCCTTCTGCATGTAGCCAAACTAGCCTGAAGGCCAGTCAACAGGGGATGGAACTGGGCTGTGTGGCCGCTGGTATAAATTCCTCCTGTCTAAAATCTGCACCAAAACTATCAGGTTCCCTGTCAAGAAGAAGCAGAAGTCTTCAACCTACTGATTTCTTTAACTCCTTCAAATATCTAATATCATCTAATTCGCATATTACTGTGCATGTTTAATTATAGGGGGAATGATCACAGAAGGGGAGCAGGGCCAGCCTGATATTTTGCTGCCTGAGGTAAAGAGCAACGTAATGTCCATATCAGGCCCATCTTCAGAAGTCAAATGGACAGGCAATTGGATTTTATTTCAACAGCAAGATCAGGGGTACATGATAAGCTGCAGGGCTCAAGATGAATAATTGGTGGGGCTCATTGTCCCCCACATTTTCTTGCCTGAAGCAACTGCCTCACTCTGCCCAAGGATAGGGGCAGTCCAGAGGATAAAGGAATTTCACAAGTTGTGTGCTGCTGCTGTTCTGTCCTTGTCCCGACTCAAATGCAATCCATACCTTCAATAGTGTGGGACATGAACCAAGACCTCAGTTGGTTGTTAAGTCAAGGGGTGAAAATACAGGAGGTTCAGCCAAACCCATTCATACATTTAAAGAACATGAGAACAAGTTGCAGGTCTTCATGGACAGATTTAGCTGCCCTGGTAGCCACACAGTCTAAGACCACCATATGCCCAGACCTTGTCTTCTGCCATCCACATATTCAACACACATGAAAACAAACTCTATCCACAAATTTTTTCTTTCTTTCTCCCTTTGAGTTATTCCCATTCCAAGTGGTTGGGATAGGAAGACCAGCCATGCCTGCTACATTATAATGATTATAGCTGCAGTAAAGATAACAATCATGAAAACTGTGCTGGAGAAATCCAGCTGAGAAGAAGTGCATGTTCGAGGTTGTAAGTGTAAACAATCCCCTTCATGAGATTGGTTGTACGTCCAATTTCACAACCAGCATGCCACTGGTCAAATAAAGGAACCCATCAGAAGGAACAAACTGTTTGCATGAGTGACTTCCCAATCCACATTTCATCCAGAGGATTCTGGGCTATGACATTAAAAAAATAGTGCCTTAGTTTTCCTATTTTCCTTTGCCCTCCCCATCCTTGTTTCCTTTTCTGTCATGTCCTTCTACATTATAAGCCCTGCGATCAGAGAACTGTCTTGTTTTTATTACACTGTAAGTCTCTCTGGACTTCTCCTAGCTGAAGAATACAAATGCTTTAACCATATCCACACATAAAATGCTTGGGATCTTGATACCTGAGGTTTTGCAACTTTCTACACTGGGGGGGGGGGGGGACACAAATGCATAGTTACAACATGGGGGATACTTGGCTCAGTAACATTATGAGTGAGAAGGATCTTGGAATTGTTGTAGATCAAAAGCTGAATATGAGCCAACAGTGTAATGTTGCTGCAAAAAAGAAAAAAAAAGAAAAAAGGCGAATGTGATTTTGGGATTTTGGGATGCATTAACATTAGTGTAGTCTCCAAATGCTGTGAGGTACTAGTTCCCCTCTATTCAGTACTGGCTAGGCCTCATCTAGAGTACTCTGTCCAGCTCTGGACACCACATTTTAAGAAGGATGCCAACAAACTGGAGCAAGTTCAGAGGAGGGCAACAAGGATTATCAGGGGACTGGAAACTTCATGGGTGTTGGTGTTGGTCTTCTCTGCTGTGGCACCCTTGTGATACCTTCTTCTTGGAGGCCCCATTAAGCATCGGTGCTGACCTCATTTCAGCCCCAAGTTCAAACCTACTTCCTTGTCCAAACGTCATTCCTGTGACCATCCATAGATTGTCTTTGACTGTTGGGCTGTGGATTTTATTCCCTGTTTTATTCTGCTGTAAACTGTTGTTATGAGTTGCAGATACTATCTGCACCCCACTGTGAGTTCTGTAGCTATGATGGGCAGGATGTACATATTTCAATAAAGAAATAAACATTCTGGTACACTGCCCCTGGATATTTTTGATTGCCATGGCAAATACTAATCAGCAAATCTAATTTCAAGATGTTTGTGTATCTTACAGGTTTTCAAGCAGCCTAGATGATGCAGACTGAGACTAAAGAATTTTGGTTTGAAATATGGTATATTTCTCAAATAGCATTTGGTATGGTCTGCTTTTAAAAGAAATAGAGAAAAATGTAAGATTATTATACACTCTAGGACCAGCCCAAGATATTTTGCTGCTTGTGGTGGCTCCCACTTAGCCAAGTGAAGGCTCACAAGACCTGAGGCCAGCCAAATTATTTTGGACCTGAGGCAGAAAATCCCATGAGCACCTTTCTCCTCTGAAGTAAAACTGCAGTGCTAGCTTTTTAAATACTAACAGTTTCCTGCTTTTCTCAATACCCAAAAGCTGCTGCTTGAGGCAAATGCCTCATGTTGCCCACTCTAACAAACTCTCAGTCGTCCTTCAGGAAACCCAGTGGGGTGTAGTGGACAGAATAGGAGACTAGGACTCAGGAGGCCTGGGTTTGAATCCCTTCTCAGCCATGAAGACTCCCTGGGGATGTGGAAAAGGTGAAACCACTCCTTCAAATATCTCACTTACCTTGAAAGCCTTATTAGGATCGCTGTAAGTCAGTTCTGACTTGATGGCAAATAACGACAACAACAACAAAATTGCTGCAAATTTTGCCACATAATTTCTTTGCTAACTGTTTGAATTGCCAGCACTGATAAATCTTGCTTTTGCCATATGGTGGATGCATCATAATGGGTTTAGTTGGGGAAGTTAATTGTAATTTATTTTTAATAAGATGCTCTGAAGCAAGACTGAATTTAAGCACACAGTGAATAATGTGCTGGGACTCAACTCCTCTCTTGACTAATATAGATGGTAGGCTCCCTCCTCCACCCATGCTGTCAAAAGCAGCACGCTGGTCATGCATGCTCAGCAGATGTGCAGGATGTCTCTCCTCTGTCCTACAAACTGCACACTCTGGGGACTTCATAAAGATAGCAGTGGTTCTTATGCTCCTCAGGCTGGAAAGTGCCATGCATTTGCAGTCTACATTCATCTAGAAATGCCTGACATTTTGTGATGATGAAAGAGGGACACGTCTAAGCTGCTCTGGTAAGTGTGGATGGGCAGTTTCAAGGCCCCTGCTTTCCCTTCCTGAAGTTGATTATTTTTAAAATGGACTTGAACTGGACAGTTCTTCAAGCAGCAGTTGCCTTCAAGCAGAGGTATATTGTCCCTAAACTAGGCCACGTAGCCCACAGCTTGTTCTGAAACTTTTAGTTAGAATATGTTGGGGATTTTTTTTATTGCCCAAAATATAAATGCATACAATAATACAGTAGGACCCCCATATCCGTGGGATCAGTATCCACTGATTCACTTATCCACAGTCTGAAAATATTTAAAATATTGATGAAGTTACTAGAACTGGCAACTAGAGGGAGCCATAAACCATGATGTGTATAGCATTTGCTATAATCCACATTTTTCATTATGTACAGGAGAGGTTTGGTACCGATCACCCGCAGATACAGTGTGCTTTATCTCACATGACAAATATAAGGAGGTTTCTTAATTGACAGTTATTGGCCCAAAATAGGGTTGATATTTCAGCAGCATTGCATCCCCTGAGTTTCAAGGTCTAAAAACTGAAACCAGAGGCATATCGTTGTGATGTCATGGGATGGACCTTTATGATGTCACAGGGACTAGGCAAAGTTTGAGAGGAGGTTCCCACTACTCTCCAGACTTTGTACTGAGTGTGCTGTCTTGTGCAGAAAGAAGGCTCATGAGTCATGATGCTGGTGCTCACTCCCTGCCTTGTTCCAAACAGCAGGATGTTTTTGTTGGAGATGTATATGCAACCTTGCATACTATCTGTAGTTTGTGCGACTGGAAGAGACTTTTCTGGGCTAGGGTGATTATCTATTTATCCTGTTCTAACCAATCATTCTTTCCAGCCCAAAAGACTCCCAGGAGACCTCAACTAAAAGTGACTCAGATTTCATGCTGAGTCAGAAAGATAAAGGAGGGGCACACCTCACAGCCAATCACACAGCTGCTGGGGCTGAGGGAAGATATGTCACATGGCAAAAGATTGTCCATTCCCAAGAGATTCCTCAACCAATAGAAGCTATACTAGTTTTAAATCAAAAGAACAAAGAAATCACAGTAAATATAAAGAGCCTGACTCTAACAGAGAGACAACAAGAAAAGCTGGAAAGAGATTTAACAGAAGATTTGCATGGCCCATAATTGTGACCAGAAATCACATTACTGGATCATTGACTCAGGATGCACCAGTCATTGCACTGGAAAAATCCAAGTTGCTAATGATAATTCCATGAAAATTAAAGGAAAAGGGATTGGCATTTTGCAATGTGAACTGCCAGATCAAATAAGTGAGAATACTATACAGTAAGTAATGTATTGTTTCTTCCTGATCAACACGTTAAGGACATCAGATTTGGATGATAAAGGTTTTTCCATACATTTTGAAAACAGACAGTCCACAGTAAAGAAAAGATGGTGAAGTATTTTTCCAGGCAGTTAAATCTAATGGTGCCTGTAAACGGAGTCTTTTAGATAAACAGCAACAGATCAACATAGTGCAAGATGGCAAGAGCATGGAGCTGTGGCATTGTCACTTCGCCCACAGAGATCCAAAAGCAATTCTGGAGCTCAAAAAAATAAAATAAAAATTTTGCTACAGGTATCAAGATAGATCTACACGATGCAGCCAACATAACTAGGTGCATAAGCTATATCACAGAAAAGAATCAGGAACACGAGAGCATTGATGATTTTGACTTTGGTCTGCAGTAAACATCTTTATCCTTAAATGTTTTTTCTAGTTCCTTCACAGTAGCTTTTCCAAGTCACAATCTTCTTAGAGTTCTGAGACTGGCTACTGTCTTAGTTTGGACTTGTGATGGAACCAACACATAAAAAGTCTTCAATCTTTTCCATTTCTTCATTGTCATCATTAAAGTTACATAACTCTGCTATAGTCATTATTTTTGTTTTCTTAAGGTTTAGAGGAGGTCACATAAAATTGTATACATCTGGATTTCAGATATAAACACTGAGCAGCCGGTTGGACTCAACGACCTTATAGGCCCCTTCCAACTCAATTATTCTATGATTCTATATTCCTTACTTACACAAGAGCTTTGTGGCACAGTGGTTAAACTGCAGTCCTGCAGTCAAAACTCTGCTCACAGCCTAAATTCAACCTCAATGGGCTGTGGTAGCTGGATCAAAGCTGACTGAGCCTTCCATCCTTCTGAGGTTGGTAAATTGAGTACCCAAGTCATGGAGGGGGGCAAAGTATAGCCTGCATAATAAAATTGTAAATCATCCAGAAAGTGCTTTAAGCGTTATAGGATGGTATATAAGCAGCACACTTTGCTTTCTTTCGTCTCCCCTAGATACTTGTACTGGACAGCTGTTCTCATATCAAGCAACCACTGAGCACATACCAAGTGCAATGAAATATTTTGCCCACCACTTTTTAGACCATGGCTGCCAATTGGTATATAGCACTGTTCCTGCATCCAGAGTTAAACTGTTGTCATGCTATTGGAGATAAACATAATTCACTTTTTGGCTACCCTAAACCAAATCCCAAATGTGGCACAAAATTCACATAATGGTATGAATCCAGCAATCACTGTATGAGATGCTTATTCCACATCTAGAAGCAATGCACCCTTAAGAGGAAAAAAAACCCTGTTCATTTTAACATGTACTTGCCTCAATCTGCATTTTGCAAATTAGTTTGCTTTTGTTTTATAATTTATAACTGGGAGATGGGAGGCTGATATCTCAGGCACTAGATGGGAAAGCCTTGTGCCAGCCTGGTAGGATGGCAATTTGAATCTACATGTTAGAGAAATGCCATGTCAAAGTAGATTAAGATGCTTGCGAACTGATACTGTGCTATACACACTCGTGCCTTTGCTCTGCTTTTTCTGGAAGTTAATATATAGTAAAAACAGAGCTCAATGTTGCTGTGAAGAAAACAAACCTGAAACAGGAGCCATTTTAATCTAGAGTGGGGAACAACACTGGTGACAATGGATTGAGGAAGGATTAAAAGGGATAAGTACATCCAGCCAAAGTGTGATCAGACCATGAACCAGCCATAGGCAGGAAGCTGTTGCAATACGTAATGATTTTTGTGTATGTGATTGATTGATTGGTTGATTTATTTTATTTTATTTTATTTTATTTTTATACCACCCATCTGGCTGCACAGGCCACTCTGGGCAGTTCACAAGAAAAAAAAAGATAATAATAACCACATTAAATAATAACAACATAAACATTACAATAATATAAAATAAACAATAAACAGTTCACTGTGTGGTTGTAGGAAGACGGCCCCAGAGAATGTTAAAGCGGGGAATTGGAGAATGGACTACAACACCCACTCTCCCTAACCAACACAGCTATAGCTGAGAAAACATCAGGAGAGCTACGCAGCACTATCTCTGTGTGAAAGAGCATTGTCTGAGTGGGCGTGCAGGCATGTGTTTGTGTGTGTGAGAGAGAGAGGAGAGAGAGAGATTGGTCCACCCTTAATAGGGGAGCCATCGAGAAGTGGGATTGGCTGAGCTGTCTGAGATGAATTTAGCTGTTACTACCTGTTCACAGCAATTTCATTGGTTGTCTAAGGAGCATCTGCTCTCCCACTGGACAAGCAGTATAGCAGGCATATTTTATCGCTCATTCTCTTCCTCCCGCCTGCTAGATGCAGGGTGTTGTTAGCATCAGAAAGAGTTGCTTGGCTACCAGGAGTGAAGCTGTTGTTTTTCCTTGTCATAATTAGCTAGAGGATTTCCACAAGTCTCCCTCTCGCTCGCTCATTCACTCGATCACACACACACACACACAATCTATATTTTAATATCTCTTTGTTTGATAAAGTCTGTACTGCAGTCTTATACATATTTATCTGAGTGTAATCCTCAGTGAATGCTCAATCAGGATGGATGAAAATATTGTTTGCCCAGAATCCTATTGCTTACTTACTCGGGTGCAAGTCCAACAGTGTCAGTTTCAGAAGTGAATTGCTGCCGATTAAGAAATCAAAGCTCGTATTTTTTTTTATTGTGCACCAAAGCACACAACCTGTTGTGCGACCAGAAAGACAGTTGCCGCCTTCTTAACTGGTGGCAATTCGCCACTGAGATTTATGGTGATGTCTTCAGGATCTGTCTGGAAGGACAGATCCTGAAGCTGAGGCTCCAATACTTTGGTCATCTCATGAGAAGAGAAGACTCCCTGGAAAAGACCCTGATGTTGGGAAAGTGTGAAGGCAAGAGGAGAAGGGGACGACAGAGGATGAGATGGTTGGACAGTGTCATCGAAGCTACCAGCATGAATTTGACCCAACTCCGGGAGGCAGTGGAAGACAGGAGGGCCTGGCGTGCTCTGGTCCATGGGGTCACGAAGAGTCGGACACGACTTAACGACTAAACAACAACAACAACTGGTAATTAAAAGATTCTGGCCTTCAGTTCATTGTTTAAGTCAAACTTCCCAAAATTCACAGATGTTTCCATAAAAGAGATGGAAACAACTCAGCCTTTAAAAAATGTGGGGGGAGGGGAAAGGAAAACACACACATGAATTTGTCCATCCAGGCAGTTGGCATTGAGTGCTTAGTGTCAATCCTTAAGAAGGACCCAAGGCGGCTTACATCTTTAAAAGACAATATATAAACCAAAAAGCAGTAAGTATATAAATACTGAACAGCATCAAACAATTACCACACTAAAATATAGTAAAAAACAAAACAAAACATCAAAAACACATTCCTAAGCAGTAAGACACAACAATCCATTTAGAAAACTCCTCTCAGACAGCCAGTCTTAAGGGAAAGTTTGCCTGAATAGAAAGGTCTTTGCCTGCTTGCAGAAGGACACCAAAAATGGGGCCAGTCTACTCTCCTGTGGGAGAGAGTTCCACAGTCTGGAACAGAGAAGATCTTCTGTCTTGTCCCCACTAAATGCACCTGTGAGGGTGGTGGGAGAATGTCTTTCCTGATGTTCTTAACACCCAGGCAGGCTCTACTGGGAATTTTGAAGGAACAGTGAAGTGGAAGAGAGAGGAACATGTTGGGTACAACAGGCCAATGAACTGTAGCATTCAAATTTTAAACAAAGCAACTAAAGAGAATTGTTTTAGTTATTGTTGAGAAAGATGGAAGTAAATAGTTATATAGAAGCTCAGGAACATGCCTGATGTTGAGTCAGATTCTTGTTCCATGTAGACCACTAGTGTCAACACACCAATGGCAGCAGGTCTTTCAGGCAGGATTCTTTCCTAAGATTAAAGGGGATGCTTAGATTGTTTTTAAAAGTAACTTTAACAGTAACTAACTACTCTTTGAACTCTAACTGTTCTTTGAGCCATAGACCAATAATTGCAACTTATCAATTTTTAAAAGTAATTTCGCAAGCTCTGAGACACCTGTCGTTAAAGTCATATCCCTTTCATATGGTGTGTATGTGGAGATGTCAATATTCAGCAAGATTTAAAGGCCCACTCATGTATACATTAAAGACTGACATGCAGAGAAGAATATTTTAAGAACATTTGTGATTACTTTTCCCAATTTCCACTAATTACAGCAATAATGTTGTCACTTCAAAATGAAAGCAAAGTGATTTGTGCCATCGGAATGTCTACAGATACATTTGAAATACTAATTGTCCCATGTGCAGTCAGCTGGCTGTAAATGGAGGTGCTTCTAAGGAACAATTCTATCTGTTTTGCAAAAAAGCTGGGGGTGGGGTGGGCATGGGAGTGGTCCTTCCATTTTCTTGAAATGGCACCTCCTTTTTTCAACACATACTTAAAAAATGTAGGTGGTTTGCTTCTAGAGATTATGCTTTTTCACCCCCTGTGAGACACCTGAGATTACTTTCTTGGACTTCACCTTCATATATGGACAACATAGGTAGGCTGAGATAGCTATGTGGAACTGTACAACCAAAAAGAATCGTGGTGTTTTGGTGGTATCTCTCCTGCTGTGGCACTTAGTAGGAAGCAGTGCTGAGTCTGCTTTAATGTGATTCAAAGGGTTTCCAGATGAAGGGCTCTTCACTCTAGCAATTAGAAAGCACGAAGCAGCTACCGTGTTTCCCCGAAAATAAGACAGGGTC
Source organism: Intellagama lesueurii (assembly GCA_037013535.1). Taxonomy (NCBI): domain Eukaryota; kingdom Metazoa; phylum Chordata; class Lepidosauria; order Squamata; family Agamidae; genus Intellagama; species Intellagama lesueurii. The sequence goes on from JBAJHW010000005.1 coordinate 22,495,670, forward strand.
TTATATTAATTTTTGCTCCAAAAAACACATTAGGGCTTATTTTCAGGGAAGGTTTTATTTTTTTCATGTACAACTATCTACATTTATTCAAATACAGTCATGTCATCTTCTTCTGGTTGCTGCACAATGGTGGAGGGCTGGGTTTCACTGAACTGGGGCCTATTTTTGGGGTAGGGCTTATATTACGAGCATCCTGAAAAATCATACTAGGGCTTACTTTCAGGTTAGGTCTTATTTTCAGGAAACAGGGTATTTCTTTTTCTCCTCAGTGAGCTTCCTACAGAAGAGATGGTACAGAAAGAGCAGGATATAAATGGGTGAAACTGTGGTCTGCAGCTACTATAAATTTCAGTAAAGGAGATGGGGTGATAACATGAAAAAGCCTAATCTGAAACTGCTGTTAGGGTCAAACTGTACATTAAAGCAATAAAGCAAAGCAAAGCAGCACACTTTGCTTTGCTTTATTACGGACAATGTGTATTTCCTATCGTTGACTCATGCTCTGCTACAGAGAGATTTTCTCAGAGGTTTGTTTATCAGCCATTTGATGTGCAAATTGAGACTGTCTATACCTTCCAATCACCAATGAGAAAGCAAAACACATTAAGTGCTAGACATGCAAGTGAGGGAAATCACGTGCCATGACAAACAAACATCTTTGTCTTCTTGTGGGATTATAATTAATAATAATAATCATGTGCTTGTCAAGTCAGTTCTGACTTATGGTGATCCTTTTCAGAGTAGAGAGTACTCAGAAGTAGTTTTCCATTCCCTTCTTCTGTGGGCTTCCTGGGACTTTGCAACTAGAAGCAAAAGTAATTAAACTGGGTCTATCACACTTTGGGCACATCATGAGAAGGCAAGACTCCCTGGAAAAGGCAGTAAGGGAAAAGTTGAAGGCAGCAGGAAAAAAAGATGACTGAATAGAAAAGGGTCTAAATCAGTAAAAGAACCACTGGAAGACCTGAGCAGGACTGTGGAAGACAAGACATTTTGTACATCACCATTCATAGGGTTCCGATAAATTGAAAGGTTTTTTTTTACAGCAAATAGCAGCAAAACATTTTCAGGCAAAGTTTTCCCTTCCCTTCTTATTTTAGAAATTCATTTTGCCCCTTCTGTGCCCTCTCGATATTTTTTTCCCAACTGTTGATGCTGGACAAAACAAATCATAAAGATCTTCATCTCTTTCATGTGCTTGGTTAATTAGTTCTTCTACTGCTGAAAGTCCTCCTTGGGCGTGCACGCGTGAGCACGCTTAACCTTTCACCAAGACCCACTGAAAAAAGTTCACAGTTTTCCGTCTGCTGTCATGACAGGAGGGTTGGTGTAATGCAAGCCCATGTAAATTATGCATTTGACAATTGATGGCTCTCTGATGTAGATTCGTACATCTTTCTTTTCTAAACACTGATTTCTCTGCCACAGGAAGCACTCCATTTTAACAAGACAGATAGAGGTTTGCTCTCTGTCATTTACCCTGCTGCTCTAGTCATTACATGCTTGACTGCTGACAAATGTTTGATCTATGTTGAGGCGGAAGAAACTGGCAAGGATGCATCTCGGTGTTGTGGGCCAAAATGACTCAGATGGGTAGTCCAGTACCTTCCAAGAAAGGGATGAAGTGGAAGGAAAAATGGAAGCATAAAAGTGAAAAATTTAATCTTTAAGAGAGACACAGATCAGTATTGAAAAACCTGGGAAATCAACTTGGCACAGTATTAGTTGACTAAGTATATAAGTGTGGGATGATCATGATACTTAGTAATACCTGTTATACATTTGTGTGTTTCTTTTAAATTAAATATTATAATGCAAACAGGGACTTGAGTTGCAGGACTTGCTTTCGAGTCGAGCTCAAGTCACACCGGCGACTCAACTTGGACTTGGCTCAGGTTTCTTTTTCAAAGTCTCGGACTCAGTTTGTGACTTGGAACCCAGCCACCTCCTCTCTTTTTTTGGGGGGTGAAAAAAGCTTGTTTTTAATATGGACTCGAACTTGGGGCTTGGGACTTGGTACCAAAGATTCAGATTCAGACTTGGGACACAAACTCCAAGACTTGTCAACATCCCTGGCAGAAGCCTTGAAGGCCTCCATAGACTGTGTATGTAGAACAAATACATGTTGCGTTTGTCCTACACAAAAGACATAGCATGAAAGATTAAGTTTTATCCAACTGATTTTTTTCTGAGGGTTACCACATATCACATGTCCATGCTATTAACCCTTCTAGTATATGAAAATGCACACTATACCCGTGAGATATTCACATGTCTCATGTGTGGATTTTTTGGAGGAAGTTCCTGGTTAGCACCCAGACATCAATTGTCCAGTGTTGTCATGCATCCAGTCTTACAGAGGACAACCCTCAATCTGAAAGTCTGTAAGGGAAAAGTCATCTGTTTGAAGGCATTCTCAGCTTGAAAAGCTGCCTAGATCAAAACTGGTTAAAAACCATTAGAAGAGAGAGCAGGTACCTGGAAAAGTGCCGAGGGATGCTTTAATACATACACAGTTGAATGACCAAGCACATTTGTCACTTGGTTGCAGTCCTGTCTGCTGCAGTGAAGTGCATTGTGTTTTGATGTAAAGTGGCATCATCGTTGGTCCTAGTGAGGATGCATGTCCTCTTCTGCAGCAGTGCAGGAGTATCGATTATGTACTTTCAGTTGTAGCTTGCACTACTCCCAGAGTAAGGCTGATTACTCTGTGTCCTTTCAGGAGTAGTTTTGGGTTGTGCCGTTCCTACATTCCTTCAATTAAAATTATAAAGAAGTGTGAGTCAGAGGAGAAACAGCAACAACAGTCTGACCTGTCCTTAGCCTTGCAGTTTGTTGATATGCAGAAATCAGCATGTGCAATAAACACTGAATCTACTACCAACTGTGATATTCCAATCTCTAGGTGAAATGACAGCTTTTCTCACTCAGTACCAAGCACTGGGAAGGCCAACTCTCTCCTCCTGTAAATTGTGAGACCAGAGCTTAGAAAAGTTACTTCCAGGGACTACAGACCCCAAAGTAACTTTTCCATGCTTTGAACTATACCTATTCTGTACCTTAACTTGGTTGAGTAAGAGTTGCCTGTTGTGGCTCCATTTCAGACAGGGAAATGTCTTGAGCCAGCCTTGCTTGGCTTGAGACCATGATTCAGTCTTGCTACCCTTAAGGCCTGCGTTGAAAGCCTTATCTGAACTCAATCCATGTGTGACCCCTCCAACAAAATCCAGGCCCCAAATCATGTATTGTAATCTGTCAGATGTTTGATAGTCCATGTTTCTGTAGTTGTGTTCCCAGCCAGTCCTACCAGTTAATTGGTAGCTGGTATCTTAACTGGTAGGATTACAAGTAGAGGTGTACAGATGTGTATTTTAAGGCTGTTATTGTGTGCCATCAAGTTGCTTCCAACTTATGGCAACCCTATTAATCAGTAATCTCTAGAAGGTCATATTGTTAATAGCTCTGCTCAGCTCTAAAACTCAAGGCCACGGTTTCCGTTATTAAGTAAATCAGTCTTTCATTTGGTCTTTCTCTTTTTCTGCTGCCTTCAGTTTTTCCCAGCATGACTGAGAAAGTCTGCCTCAAGCATAACAATCAAGGCCAATTTTAATAAACTCAGGACAATGATAAGTAAGGTCCCATGACAGGAGATTCTAACAAGGAGCCCAAGATGGGTGGGAGTTTCTTAAAAAGGAAATTCTAAAGACAGAACTACAAACAATTCTAACAAGGAAAAGCAAAGGTGGAAGCCAGCAAAAAAGGCCAACATGGCTTCACAAAAAGGTCAGAGCGGACCCGGAAAAAAGAAAAAGAAAGGATGCATACAGAAAGTGGAAGGAAAGCCAGGCTACAAAGTAAGAGTACAGACAAGTAGCAGAGAATTGCAGGGATGGCATTAGGAAGGCAAAAGCTGAGAATTAGTTGAAGTTAGCAAGAGATGCTAAAACAGGAAAGCATTCTTCTGATTCGTCATTAGCAAAAGATAGAGAAAAGAAATAGTAGCTCAGTGGGGATGGAAAAGTGGTAACAGATGACAAAGAAAAGGCAGAAGTGCTTAGTTCTTACTTGAGGTCAGCTTTTGCCCAAAAGACAGTCTGTGACCCTCCAGACAAATATGAAGTACAAGTAAAGGGGGCAGGATTACAGTTTGAGAATGATAAACAAATAATCAAAGAATATCTTGTCACTTTGAACAAGTTCAATTCTCCAAGCCAGTTAACTGTATCCAAGAGTATTAAAGAACTCTCAGAACCACTGTGTGTTGTCCTTTTTTAAAAAAAAATCATGGAGCATGAGTTAAGTGCTGGATGATTGGAGGAGGGCCTGGCGTGCTCTGGTCCATGGGGTCACGAAGAGTAGGACACGACTTAACGACTAAACTACAACAAACAACAATGCTGTTCCTAGCTTTAAAAACAGCAAAAAAGAAGAACTGGGGATCTACAGACTAGACAACCTGACATCAATCACAGGGAAAATTCTGGAACAGATTTTAAAGTGGTCACTGCAAGCACCCTGAAAACAATGCAGTAATAAGCAAAAGCCAATGTGGATTTGTCAAGAACAAATCCTGCCAGATTAACTCACTTTTTGATTGGGCAATCTCCCTGGTAGACCGTCAGAATGCTGTACATATAGTATATCTTGACTTTCAGTAAAGCTTTTGACAAAGTACCCCATGATATTCTGATTAGCAAGCTAACCAGGTGCAGGCTGGATAGAACAACTATCAGATGGATATACATTTGGTTAAAGAATTGTACGTAGGGGTGCTTATCAATGGCTAAGTGGGAAAAGGTAACAAGTGTAGTACCCCAAGGCTCAGTCCTGGGCCCTGTGCTCTTCAACATTTCATTAATGACTTGGATGAGTGGAATGTTTATCAATTTTTCACATGGCACACAATTGAGTGGAATAGCTAATACCCTAGAAGACAGAAACAGAATTCAAAAAGATCTTGATAGGCTTGAGCACTGGGCTGAAAACAACAGAATGAAATTTAACAGGGATAAATGCAAAGTCCTACACTCAGGGGGAAGAAAACCAAATACATAGTTACAAGATGTGGGATACTTGGCTCAGTAACACTTCGAGTGAGAAGGATCTTGGAATTGTTGTAGATCAAAAGCTGAATCAACAGTGTGATGTGGCTGCAAAAAAAAGTCAATACTATTTTAGGATGCATTAACAGAAGCACAGTCTCCAAATCCCATGAAGTACTAGTCCCGCTCTATTTAGCACCGGTTAGGTCTTATCTAGAGTTCTAGATCATCTCAGAGTGCAGGGCACCTAATAATGGGCTCATGTCACATGAAGCCAGATTTCAGTTGAATATCAGGAAAAAACTTCTTAACTGTTAGAGCAGTATGACAATGGAACCAATTATCTTGAGAGGTGGTGAATGTTCCAGTGCTGGAGGCATTCAAGAGAAAATTAGATAAGCATCTGTCAGATTTACTTTGAGCTGGATTCCTGCATCGAAGAGAGGGTTGGACTCAATGGCCTTCTAAGCCCCTTCCAACTCCATTATTGTAGTGTTCTATGATTCACTCTCTTTTCCTCAGCTGAAAAGTGGGAATCATGGTGATTTAAACAGTGATGTCTTTTAGGAGGGTAAAAGAGACAACCAAGTATTGCTATCACACATTACCCTTTCGGATTGGGTGAACTATTAAAAAATAGCCACACACAAGTCTTTAAAACACACAACATGATTTCTTTTTATTAGTTTAATCAGTTTACATTCCACAACTGACAGTTTACTTTTTCATTTTCCCCCTCTAAACGAATTGTTTAATCACCAGACAAGATCGTAGATTGATGGAAATATAGAATTTTCTGCCAATTGAATGAAAAAAAAAAGAAGCAAGATGCAGCCAAGTTTTGTTCTTTTATTGTTGGCCTCTCAGCAAAGTCCTGTTCAACGGTTCCTGCTCAGCATCCCTCTCACCTGTTCTTGTTTCTTTGCTTTTCTTCCCAGAAAAGACCTGCATTACATAAAAGTGCCTTCCACGGTCCTGAAATTAAATATGAAATCACCAGCTTCCATTTTGCATTCCCAGGGGCATCTCTAACATAACTATCAACAAAAGCCCTTGTTCTTAAAGGTGTATGGAGTCAGTAACCAGAAACAGAGTAATGTTTTTAAAAATCTCTGTTGCATTTAACCCCAATCGCTCACAATTTCTATAATCAGTAAGGGAAAGAGTTAGAGGCAATAAGATGGAGCTTTAGCTGTGAAAAAAATATCAAACAACAACTTTATTCACATCATCTCAGAACAGGAATAATAACGTAACATTATTGGATTATTATTATTATTAGTTTTAGCACCAAAAGCCACTTGGGCCACTGTATTTCACGACAGGCCAGAGATTGACCAGAAACAATGCAGAATGTCTCATCTTCATTCCAGGTTAAGTGATGGGATTCAGTCAGGAAAATCCTTATTTCTGCCATAGATGATGAAGTGGGAAGAAGATTGGATAGCAAAGGTCCTGAATAATCCCACTAATAAGGTAGGAAATGACTAGACATGGTCGCCATCTTTTTGATATGTCATACTGTATGGTTTTGCCTTTTCCCCAGCCAAAAAACCCCCCCAAAAACACAAGTTTAATAAACTTTTAACAATTGGATTCAATTCACATTTTACCAAGATGGGGAACATTTGGGATTTGTAGTCTACCCTCCCTCACCTCAAACATGTCCCATCACTACCTGTGTCTGTTACCAACCTAGCTGAACACATGCTCACTGGCCATATATGGCAGTCTACCAAGAGCTGGACAACCCATTGGCCTTGAAGTCCACCTCAGGAGTATATCTGTGAAGATTCTCAGTCATCCAGGTGAGGTTATCTGGAGTTGCCATGTTGCCATGACTGAACTTCCAGATTCACCTCAGGAGCTTATTCAGGTTTAGATGAGCTGCCACATATGTCTGGTGAACTGTGAACTATGCTTAGCTTGGTGAACCACACTTTATTTGAGTCCGGATGACAAAACTCATGATGCAGTCTTAAATTACACGTATCAGTGAACAAATTCAATTTTTCTGAGTTGTGTACAGAAGTTACACTGATGGCTTTGCTGTTTGGGGTAAGGAAGGGCCTTTTCCCATGCAACGAACTGCCTTTGAAGGCTGGGCCATCACTACTGAACGTTCTGACTTCTTTGTAATTAAATACCGCTCAGACCAGCAGCACATTCTCAGTAATCTCTGAATGGATATTTTGCTATGTAGACCCCACTTGTGCCGATTATGTTGGATACCTTGTGCCAGAAACAGTAAGTGGCCTCTGGCCATCCTGACTGGGATATTTTTGGAGCTGTAGTCCAAAACTGTAATGTTTCTTATCTTAGTTTAGTGACCCTTCCATACAACACCTACCCCTTCTTTTCTAAAAAAAATCTGCCTCATGTTGAATGCCTCACAACATTTCTTTCTCTGTTTTTCAGTGTCTTTCTTCATCAGATGCTTCCTACTCACCTCTCTAGCACTCAACCATCCAACTCTGGAGAAAGTAAAGGTTCAGAGAAAAGTGTATTTCCTGCCCTTATATTGTTTTCACCCCAACTATGTTATCTCCTTTGTGATGTGTGACTCAGCAATCAGATCAACAAAGGAAGTTTGTGTTTACATCGCAAAGATCAGTTATGCAAATTGCATGCTTTTACAGTTAGATATCCTTTGCCACTTAAGGGAGCAATGTTTCTAGATACGGGATCAGCATCATGTCTAATTCTATTCTTTAATAACCAGTTTATCGATATTTCCCTTCTGTAAGGTTATACAGCAGCAATGAGATTATCCTTTCTCACTATCTAGAGATGGGTTTATCATTTGATATGGCTAGATCTAGTAAAGCACAGAAAACATTTATCTATATAGGGCCTCTAGTTATGTCCTGAAGGGAACTGCTGTGTACCATCTTGATTCTCATGCTGATGCTGCAAGTTGACCTGTCAATTGAAGATGCATTAGGCACAATTGGGGCTAGGTGAGCAACCCTGTTAAATATCACCTCAGAAACTTGGGCCATTGTTCTCTGGAAGAGGTCCAATTGCCAAGAAAAGGGATGGAGCAATAAAACCAATATGAGTTCTGACATATTAGCTTTAGCTAGGCCAGTCAAAAGTAGTAAAACAGCTTTAAGGCTGTCTCACTTCAGATAATAGGTGGAAGAAATGCATGATTGGCTACCACACAATGTTCTCTCAGAAACCAGCTCTCTTTGCATAAAGAAAGCTCCATGTCAGGAGAGAAAAAACATTTTTAACCTCACTTCTTCCCCAATATATAAGCTGGGAGATGGTTGCTTAATAGAAACATTTGATTACATGCTTCTTCTCTTTGCATTCTACAGCTATCAAGTCTAAAGATAGTGTTGCCATGTGACCTACTATAGGTATCAGCAAGGTCATGGATTCATATACAACCCGTCTTCCAGGAAGGAGGCTCTTCTTAAAAGTAGGTGCGCACCTCGTGTCAACTTGTTTGGAGACAGTGATAATATGTGTGGGAGGTAGTTATCTCTGAAACTGAAAAATATGGAGAACAGACTTCTGAGAGAAAAAGGGGGTGTTGAAGAAGAAAGCTTGATATGAACAGTGTTCAAATACTTCTGTTTGCAATAAATAATTTCCATCACAGTATACATGTATATGGAGAGGGAGAGAGAGAAGTCTTCTCCCCTTCACGCATACAGATAGACAAATAGACAGACAGAGAGTATATGCATGAAAGGAGGAAGAACCACACTCTAGGTCATAATTTACATTGTGCACTATATTGTACTGAGTGGACTCTAAATGCTAACTGATTAGAATGATATTTTTCTTTTGCTCAGCACTGTCCCTTGAAAGATGTAATCAAACAACCTTATTACAAAACCAAGTGGCCCACAGGGATGCTGTGAGGAACAGGGGAGCACCCCCAAACCTCTGCACTAGCCCACCCCTCTTCTACGTTTTTGTTATACCTGGCTTTGTTCATCCTGAGCTTTGTAACTTTCATGCTGTTATCCATTAACTCAGTTATCTGGGGACAGCTTGGATTGGCTATAATAGGTTTAAAGTTATACATTGGCAAGAATCCTATTGGCACACATGTTAGGGTTGCATTACTTTCTGTAGCATATTCTGGTTAATTCTTATTAATAAACCAGAAATACAAATATTGACGTATCAGGTAAAAAGTAACTGATTTTTGCATTTTTGTTTCATTTTTTAGGCCCCTCATCTTATTTTTGGCAACATTTCTATAGCATAATCCTATGAATGTGTATTCATTCACAAGCCCCACTGAATTCAGTGGAGATTACTCCCAGGTGGCATGCACAGGATTGCAGAAGTAAAGACTGGGAAATTATGCAGGGTTACACATCATTGACAGCTAGATCTTCCACAAATCCACCATCTGGGCTGTGTACTGTATCTTATCAATGGTACTCTGTTGTTTCTCATTCACTTTACTGCAAAGGCTATGACCTTCCACACAGAGCTTAGAAAAGATACATTTTGGACCATAGCTTCCAGAATCCTCCCGCAAGTACAGACATTGGAACTTGACGTCAAAGTCTGCACATGCTCAGAAATAAGAACTTTGTACATCAACCAAGACGCCTTTTAAGCCTGACGTATTTGTAATCAGAAATTGCAGCTGAGAAAACAGCAACAGTCTTTTGTACCACAGTCACGGAAACATGTTGCCTAGTTCTTTTGGCAGCACCAAACAAAGATGGCAAATGATTTCTGCCACCCATGCATAGATAGACAGCATTATCCCAAGTATAGATCAGCACCGATCCGTCCTTTTCCATTTGTGCCCAGCGACACTCTGTTCCAGTCCAAGATGCAGACACAACTGGTTTCCAGTTTTTTCATATTTTTCTAGCATTGTAGTGCCAACACATTCTGACAGAACACCTGATGTTGTTTTAATTGCCTTTTGAGAATTGTTTTTCCTGCCAAAAGTTTCAGGTCTTATCTTTCTGTAAAAAGGCACAAGCTCTTTTTCATACTCAAAACTCCAGTTGTGTCTGTTATGTTTATTCCGTGAAGATCAAATGACTTGAAGTCTTAACTAGAGTAGACCCCCCCCTGAAACAATAAGGCTTATGTAAGACTGGCTTAATGACTGAAATCCTGCTCTGTAAGTTACACCGCTTAAGGCTGATGATGTCATCAGCTGCAAAGATTTTCTGGAAATAAAACATTTTTCATCCTCTCCCCCATGTCCCAAGGCTCCTGTGGAATTCCTGTCATTGTCAGGAAGCTGTTGGGAGACATGAGATGGTAGTGAAGGCTTTAATTATCAAAAATTGGTGCTACCAAGATGACTTTCCCAATGGCTGGAATTTTTGGTAATTAAAGACTTCCCTCTATCTCTCCCAGCCCAAAAGCTCTCCAACAACAAATGAGATTCCATGGGAGCTCAGGACCTTTGAGGAGGGTTGGAAATGTTTTATTTCTGAAAAATTATATCATCATCCATAGTTGGCATAACTTACCAAACAGGATATTGACTAGTAAGCCCTATTAACTCAGTGGCTCTACTCAAACTAATAATTGGTTTTGACTATAAGGATGAAATCCTATCTCTAGGTATGTCTCCCCAGAACTAAGCTCTACTGAGTCCGATGGGGCTTACTTCGGTAAACTACAGCAACTACATATAAAATTGCAGCTTTTGTATCCTGGTGCCAGGTTTGGAATGTCTTTTCTCAAAATATTAACCACTCTTAGGAACTTCTACAGCTCCTTCTCTGTTGGTTCAGTGCCATATCATCAGGAGCTTACATTAATTGCCTGGCTATTAGATGACCAAGAGAACTGATTGATTGTTGTTTTGACTCTGTAGGCATTCTACAGTATATATATGTTCTACCAGGGCAACCAGAATTTGTCCAAGGGCACCGAAATGGAGGGGGCAAGGAAATGGAGAGGTGAATCTATCAGCGAGTGTAGGAAAATAATTAACAATACCTCCCACCCTATTTGCCTTCCTTAAACAAAACAAAAAAAGACACAACTTTTCTCTTTTGGAGGGTATCATATTATCCTCCTTTCTCTTCGTGCGGGGGCTCACACCCTTGCCTCAGGATGAGTGGGAAACAGTGCTACTTGCCCCAGGTGCCCAAACTGCTAATTATAGCTCTGATAAGACTCATGTAAGTCATATTTTGGGACTTATTTTGGAGTAGAACTGGAAAGGGCAATGCTGTTAGTGCCATAGTAAGAGCAAAAAATCTTGTTCAGCTGTGAGAGCTGCGAATATTGTCATACATTTCGTTACAAATGCCAAATTCTATCATAAGGGGGGGGATTCTAAATGCAAAATCTCACATTCTGCTTTTGAGAATATATTATGCAAATCTGGACAAATAAGTTCACATTAGCAAGTCATGACAGATGATTATGGAAATTATTTTGAAAGGAGCACTTGTAGTGGAATACTTGGAGCAGAAAAGATGATGAAGGTCATGCACTGGATTGCAGTTCCATAGAACAGAAATTGCCAGACCCAGATTTCTGTGGAAACTGTTTAGCTTCTGCAAGTCTCTGTAAAAACAATTGCATTTTGCTATGCCTAACAAATGTTGCAATAGCTGTGACAGTCGATAAGACTTGCCTTGGCATATGAAATAGCCCTCTAGTTCAATAGGGCACTGGTAGTGCAGGAGAAAGGGATCAGGACAAAAGCTAGGTCACTGCTCTGCTCTGCTAGATGAGCTACTGTATACTCCAAAAGAACAAACCCAAACGTACAAGTTCAGGAAGATCAAGTGGAAACACTTTTCTTGGGGAAATATCACATCAGGCTGTTGTGCGGGTGCTCGTGAATGCAAGTGTGTTGCACTTGGCACATTTAAACTCTCAGTTAGTAGAAAAGTAGCATTTCAGAATTATTATGCAAACTGGTGTAGTGGGACACCCTGGGAGTTTTACTTTTCTCCTAGGGATACAATACTTAGGGTTTCAATGGGATTTAGAGCTGAATTGTAATAGGGATAGGATGGCTGTGCTTCCTCAGTAGCTCCATCTTATTTCACTCCACTAATGCAGAAATGTCACCTTTGGGTAGGAAGAATGAAATCCAAAGGGGGATTACAAGGCCGGACTGGGGAATGGGGTTTGTGGAATTCTTCCCCTGCAGCTCCCCCTTGTCTGTTGTTTCTGCATTTTTTCATTACTGCAGTGGCATGAGACGGTGGTGTGGAAGGACCAAAGCATGAAAAAGTTATCCTTTTGGATCACAATTCCCAGAATCTCCAGGTCCAGGGAATTCTGAAAGTTATAGTCCACCCAAGTAATTTTCCCAATCACTGGCTAGAGGGCCATCCCCCATGCCATTCCTGTAATGTATGAATTCGTCATTCTGTTGTTAAGAACTATGGGGTTGTGCTGCATCTCTCCTGAAAAGAGCAGAGATCTTCTTCTGATAAAGGAGAAGAAAATCAAACCAGGTTAAATACATATCTCCTATTGGCAGCCTCATAAGGTCACTTGCTCAGGAGATAAACCATGAGAACCCTTTTGGCGAGCATCCATCTTGGCTAAGGTCAGTGCAGCCAATGAAGGATAACCCAACAGGAACAGATGCTTGGAGCTGCTGGTAGGAACAGAATAGTAAAACAATTTGTTGGAAAGAACCATTTCACCTCGCTCCTCACTTTCTCCCCAATAAACTTTTATGACATTGACTTTATTATGACACAGAGACCTTACAAGCCTTTCTGAGACAGGGTTGTTGCTATTTTTTTTAAAACTTTTTTTTTGGTTTTGTTTTCCTTGGACAGCAATACATGCAAACAGTTTGCTTTAGAAACCGGTGACATCTACAGAAAAATAGGAACAACGACAGAGGCTCTGATGCTCTAGGTCTCCCTTGCCGCCACCCCCACCACCCCTGACAAAGGAGGGTCACCCATGAGGCCGTGTCAGGGGGGTGGTGTCAAAATATTCCATAGGAAAGACAGATGCTGCATCTTCACTTGACAATCAAATCCCACCCCTCCCTTCCCCGTCCCCTCCAATTCACAATTTTAAATTTGTACAATTTTTTTTTAACAGGCATCTGGATCTGAAAACAGTCACACATGGAAGGCGCTGATATGAAAATGGAGTTCATGGAATAGAAACTTTCCTATTTATACAAAACATTTCCATGAAAGAGAGAGAAAGAGAGAGAGAAAAGAAAGGGAGACAGAGTGGAAGAAAAGGAACCAGATTAGAGGAGTATCATAGGGACTCAGACTTTTGCGGTGGGAGTCTGTAGGGGAAATGTTCTGGTCTAGAGAAGTTACCTTGTTTTGGACTGCGAACTCCAAGAATCTGGGAGTTGGCTGGGGAATTCTGGGATCTGCCATCCAAAAAAGTAACTTTTACAAGCTCTGCTTTCAGGGCCCCCTCTGTTTTCTCTTGGTGCCTCTGTTTTCTGCAAGCTCAACATACCCCTGTTCCCCAGACAGTAAACACCCAACCCGATTGCCCGGCAGGAAGATGGGGAGATTGCTACTCAGCCTGGACAATTTTGCAGTCCACACCTCTAAGAGAATCTCTGCAATATCTCCACTGTGCACAGTGCAGACCTACTGTGAGAGGATGATGTTTTTGCAAGATTCCTGCCTGATACCTCTGAATTATCATCCTCTGATAATATGCTATGGCAGTGGTGGGCCAGTACCCCTCAGAATCCATGTTTGCAGAATATTTCAAACAGATGACTCAGCTCTGAAACCACCAGAGGCGGGAACAACAAGGAGATTGGCCGCAGGCCAGAGGAATTCATGTCCCAAGTTTGAATCTCAATAAGAATTTCCAGTTCAGGTCTTGGGCCAAGCAACAAAACATCTTGGTCTGCTCCTGTCTATCTACATGACCCAGTTACATCGTTTTATGCCACTTTTGCTACCATTGCTGCATTCTGCAGAATCCTGGGCTTTGTAGTTTGATCAATGATTTAGAATTCCCTGCTAGAGAACTCTACTGCACTCCTCTGAACTACAGCAGAGAAGACTAAGTAGTGGAGAAGACTAGGTAAGTACCTCACCAAACCATAGATCCTAGGATCCCACAGGATAGAGCAATGACAAATAAAAGGTCTCTAACTTCCATAGCTGTGTAGGGCAGATGCACTCGCTCCCTCTGTTCCTTCTCTCACCCTGTCATGTGAAACCTTTATCTGTGTTTTGCTACACCCAACTGTTCCTTTGCCACTGACTCACCATGCTCTGTGCAACCACATTAATGAATGGCCTATGCTAACTTCCCCATTAGTTCCAGGAGTTGGCTGACCTCTGACATGTCCCTCCTGTTAACTCCCTCCATTAGCATTCTTATTCAGGGCTTGATTCCAGTCATGTTGACCTGCACATTAATTTCCATTACTTCTACTGAATGTTCGGTTGACTCAGGACACTCTTCCTGCAATAACCCTTAATTCAAGACAAACCTTGTACTAAAATCTCTGGAAGTGCTGGTACCACTAAAGAGGCCATTGTGCCCTTCCCACATTTTCTCTGGAGTTAAGCTCTGAGCACTTCATTGAGTTGGGCTCTTTACCCAACTGATGCCAAGTAGCATTAAGAAGATGGTGGCCCCTTAGACTGACTGCAAAACTACCAAATATTTTATAATCAGCACCGAATCAGTGACAGGACAGGGTGGGAAAGCAGCTGTTATTATTATATGTATTCCTGGATTTGGTCCCTGCTGAAATCATTAATTGGTCAGTCAGTATTAATCAGTCAAGTATAGATTAAAACCATGGAATTTTTTTTTAAAAAAGTCATTGACACCCAATGAAATTGGCATTCAGGACAAGTGGTGTTTCTGGAAAGCTCTGATGCCCATGTCATAATGAAGACAATTTTCAAGCAATAAATCTTCTGTCTATATCGCTTAGTCCAAAAGAAGTCTTATCTTCATTCAAATATGCCAGCTGACACACACAACAGAAACAGTCTAGTCTGCAATGTATTCAGTTCTGTCATTTGGAAGCCTGGTAGCTGATTTAAAATGGTTGAGCAACATGTGGCTCTCCAGGTGTTGCTGGCCTGCGAACTCTTCTCAGCATATCTGAGGTTGACGGAGTAATAGGAGTTGGAAGGGCCACAAGGCATCCACTCCAGCCTAAGAAAACATGTCATTAGTTGATGTAGAGCAGACTTCTCTGAGTCTGGGGAAACTGCCTTTCAGATTGCAACTCCCAGACTCCCCTAACCAGCATGATAACTGTGGATTCTAGAGGCTGTAGTGTAAAAAAAAACAAAAAAAAACTTTGGTGCACTGGAGATGGGTCTGGCTATATCTTCCATCATTTGGAGCCACCAAGATAGAGCTAGATGAGGATGATGTTATAGTCATAGCCTGACATATCTGGAGGATACCAGGTTGAGGAAAGCTGATCCAGGAGACAAACAACTACACTGCTTACTAAACAGTAATTTACCATTGGGTGCACCTTATAGTGATACGGCCATTTGTGTTGTCTTACAGAATGGTGAGGAATTTTTTATCACATGATCCCAGATTGGTGGTTGGGGATAATGCATGTTGAAAACCAACACCTCTGGAGCTTGGGGATGAGTAGTTCTCTAAGACTCTCACAGGAATACAGAATTATGGCATATCTATACAACAGATGTAAAATAGCTTCAAAGTCATTCTCTCTCCTCAGGGCACACTGAAAACAAGTTTTGGTAAGAGGTGCTGGGAATCTCCATATGAGTTCTGAGCACCCTCATTTCCTGAAATGTTTTGAGAGAACTGCTGGAGAGCTGAGTTGTTCAGGATTCTGGCCGTGGAACCAGAGGTTAGGGAGTTTGGTTCCTCAATGTGCCTCCCTGACTGGAGCTGAACTTGATGGTCCGTAGGGCCCCTTCCATCTCTGCAGTTCTAAGATTATTATAAAACATGATGGAAAAACTGACATCATCACTGAGAAAGTCTGTGGTGAAGATCTCAGTTTTAGGGTACAAATCTTCAGCTCACTACACTCTGTAGTGTCAGGCTCATCAGAAGATCCCAGGATTGTAGTAGAGTAAAGGTCTGGGAGTTTGTTTTGTTTTTCAAGATGACTTGCCCCTTCTTGCACTCAGCATCTTAAATGAGGCAGAGAAGGTGGTCATTTTGACTTTCTGGAATATTTCCCCAATAGATCAACAGGAAATCCATCTTACAAAACATATTAGCCAAATAGCAGCATTACTTTTGTGGATCAGTTTCAGACTATTCTAAGGAACCACAAAATCTATTGGCATTCTTTGCAAATTTACATATGTACATCTATATACAGATAAATACACACATATACTGTTTTGAGCTAGGGTGATCATTGCAACATTCCAATTAACTTGGAAGACTCCCATTAAATTGGTCAGTTGGTATCTTATCATGGTGGCCTTTAACAGAGTACAATACTGGTTGGAGACCTAGTGCAATTCTTTTCGGAAAGCACGCAAGTAGTGCAAGGGAATTTGCATCTTGTTGCTCACACTTCGTGGAGTGGGGAGGGGTTTCCAGGAATAGAAGCTATCCTGATGCAAATAATTAGGTGTGTGTATGGGGCTGTTCTAAACTAAATGGAAGGGACAGGGATAGCTATATATCATGCACTGATATAGTGAAGTAGGCCAACAGGGAAGGACAATCCCAGAACTTCTTGACATACCCACATGCCCCTATGCTATGAGCATAGCAGACAAGGCCTATTTGCTATGGCACACCAGCAAGATGATAATGAAGCTTTCAAGTTTTTCTGTTGCTTGTGACAGATTTACAAGTCAAAAAAATGAAGGCAACAATGAAGCAAGGGAGTTGGCTACTTATTTCTTTTTCTTTGAGGGGGTTTCCTGCTTCGTTCTAGCAATTTCTTGTAATAATATTAGCATTTCGAATAACCAGCCAAAGAATGATACTCAAGATGATCCCAATACATTGTACATTATGCTCTTGTTCTTCGTGTTTGTTTGTCTCTGTGTATGTGCATCTATTGTCATGGTTATTTTCTACGTTACAGAATTCACCACTCCTGGACATCTCAAACAACTGGGATTGAGCAGCCTATTTTAACTGTGACCTAGGGGAGGGGCAGGATCCAAAGAGTAAGAACAAAGGCTTTGTAGGAGTTTAACAAGATTGCATTGCTAGGTCTTATTGGTTTTATCTTACATTTGATTTACTTAATTACATTTATGGATTGCTTTGAAGATGTGGATTGTTATCTTCCTTGTGTGTCTTGCTTTAAAGTGGAAGAGTGCAAATAAGAACAACATCAACAATAGAAGGAAAACAAAACTGCGTCATCAGTGTGTGTGTGACGTGCGGGAACTGTACAGTGAAAACGATTCAGGCAAGCTCTGTATTAACTCCTTGATGTCTGTAGATTTTATGAGGTTTCAATTGGATTAAATGAGGGGTGGGTCAGATATATACCTGGTCCCAGCCCATAGACATCTACTTTGATGCATAAATGTAGCTATGGTGTAATTGCACCAATATAGTTAGACAAAAAGGTATTGATTTCACTAGATGGAAATCAAGGATTAGTTTTGCTGCCTCTGTGAAACAGCACTCTTGTTTTACAAGCACAGGGTTTTGCAGGATGGTCTAGACTGCAAAATCAAACACTGTGTATAGGGTGTGCGTATGCACACATTACACACACACACACACACACCAGATACCAGATACTACATTTAGATTCTTTATAATATGGCAATTTAAGCCACTGGGGCAAGAGAAACCCTCAAAGTCCCTTGCTTTTTACTATTTGTATCAGAAGAAACAGCGGAAAATTTGTAGAAGATCAAATGACAAATCCATAAGGAAAGACACTAAAGTGATGGAAATTGTTCTGTAAAAGTAGTGGTTCAAATTCTGTAATAGTAGTGGTTCAAATTAGGTGTTTGAATTCCCTTTTGGCTCCCAAGAATGATAAATAATTCAGCTCAGCCAAATGGAAGACATTCTAAATCTCACATCTTGTTGTCAAGGCTTCCAACACCCCCTATTGCCAACACAACATCTGTCTGATGAAAGTGCAGCTTTACACTTTAAATCCAGCTTCTTATGACTCTTCTCTGAAGTTATTATTGCTGGAGGAGGCCTTGTGACAAGCAGGTCAGGATGTAGCAAAATTGTGTTCAAAGGGACCTATTGCCAAGCAGTTTCTATAATTCTGTTTTGTCTGATGGACGGACTGAGACAGATTACTGGAATTTCTTATTGTTGAAAAATATAGGACAAAACAGAGATAAACTCTGATGGATCTCCAAAACTGGTTTTGATATGAGGGAGAAACTGGACATTTTCCCCACTTGCCACTAGACTAGAACAGTCCCACAAATTGTGTACTGTATGATTTATCTGCATGTCTAGGTAGGACTAGAGGATGTTAACATCAGGGGGCTGACACCATATTTCTTGACCAATTCAAAATACTTGGAAAATTCTGGTATATATGCCACATCTCTTTGCTATCATCATTTCTTTTTAAAATGGCAGAGGTTCTACTGTTCCTTCTACTTTATGTGAACAGGAATAGTAAAATGAGTCTTTATGTATACTCCTTTTTTTTTAACAAATCCATCCCAAGAATGGATCCCCAATATTATCTGTCCCAGAATCTTTGGCATGAATATTATGGATTGGAAGGGCTAGGTATAGAAAGAAGTAGGGAGGAAGAGAGAATTAAACGACAGAAAGAAAAAGAGGTAGGTGAGAAAGAAAGAAAGAGGAAGAGATAGTTCCAGTTGTTGAATCAGCCACAACCATGCCATATAAAGACTGAACTTACGGGAAATGGATTTTCAATTTTTTTGCCTCTATCTCCTTCTGCTCCATGTGTATGGAGATGTTTTCTCTCAAACACAGGGAGAAAACTGAGGATAAAGAACAACTTCTGATGACAAGTATGAGATGTCTTATTCTGGTGTACATGGATGTAACAAGAGGCACCATGTCTTGTCCTCATCAGTGACACTCAATTCAGAGCTCCCCAGTTCTCTGCAATGGCTTTTAACCCCTTGTCTACAATTAATAAAATGACAGCAGCAACAACAGTAACAACAAAACCCTCCGCCCAAACTCCTTCTGCATAATCAACTAGCCAGAAAGGCCATCTCCCCTCAATCCCACAATGCCTTGTACCTAAGATGTGCCATTTCCTGCTGATTCTTGTGGGGAGAGAAACCACCTGTGCAGACCAAAATCTAGCCAATGAGACTTGCTGTCTCAGAACAGAAACTTTTCCTCAGATATCCTGCAAGTCTCGATGCCTTCAGTCACAAACACTGTGGAGATGGTCTGGTGGATTATCACACAGTAATATTTGAATTTCTTTTCTTTTAAAAAAAATAAACAAGGGGAAGAAGGAAGGAGAGGTTATAGACACATATATCACAGCATTTCAGCAAGGCTCTCTTCTGCATTTCTGTCAGCAGTTCAGCCTCCTCAGTAAGGCAGATGGAAGTTCAAAAACAGCATCCCTTAAAGTGTCCTCATTTTCAGTTTTATTCCATGGGATTCTTGATTCCACCCACTTAAAGTTTAGCAAATAAAGGGACACCTTTCTTGATGTTCTATTCCCTTTTGTTGGCAACTCAAAATAACAGGAAATGATTTGTGTTGGTTTTTTTTATGAGAGAGTATGTAGGAAGAGGGTTTCTGAAGATGGTGCTGAAGAGGCCACATTTTAGAGAGGTAACTGAACTGTTTTATTTTTCGTTTTGTATTTCCCCGATTTGTAGCAGACAAGGTCGTGTTTTTTTGTTTCAGCTTCCTGTACAGACTCGGTACCACATACACCAAAAGACTTCCCTTTTCCCCATCCCTAGCACACTCCCTCCCCCACAACTGGCAGTAGACAGACGCAACAATATGTTCACTTGACTTTTGAACTGGGATGCTGAAAATTTTTAAAGAACTAGATGGAAGAGCGGTGTTGCAGCAAAGCTATTCCCACCTCCAGGAGAAAGAACAAGAGCAATAACAAAGTCTGTAGAGAAGATGTAGGCGCCACGTTGGACTCCACTCTACCTTGGCACTGGCATCTGTTTGAGATCTATATATAATATATGTTTTATGTATATATTTATATATATATATTTATAATATGTATATTTATAGGTTTGTTTGCATTTGTTTTAGCACACTGTCCCATTTTCAGGTCTCGATTTAGGGCAGTTGGTCCTGGGGACAGGTTGAACAGAGGGGGCCAAGGTGCAGAAGAAGCCGGAGATCAAAGTGAGCCCCAGGCCCCCCCAAGCGCAAAACATGGACCAGCCGTAGCCGTGGCTGATGTCGTCGGGAAGTCCGTACAGGTATCGAGGGTATCGGGACAGCTCAAAGTTGATTCCAGCCACACATGTGCACAGTGAAATGATGCAGAAGGTTCCTGGAGAAAGAAAAGGGGGTGGGGAGATAGAAGGATGAATAACAGTTAGAGTCGCAGAAACAATAATTTGCCTGCCATATGGAAAACAAATAACGTAGCGGAAATATTTGAGGAGACAGATATAGAAAGATGCATGGATGGCTTGAAGGAACGTGTAAGCAACACTCAATCATCTAGAATTCAAACTAGATGATACTCTTAGCCTATTTTCAGAAGTCAGGGATGCGCACTCGAGTCACAGGACTCGCTGTCAAGTCAGACTTATGTTACACTGTTGACTCGAGTAGGACTTGACTCACAGTTTTTTTTTTCAATAACTCGGACTCGACTTGTGACTCAGAACCCATCCACCCTCCCTTTTTTCTAGGGAAAAAAGCTAGTTGTTAGTAGGGACTTGAACTTGGGGCTTGGGGCTCGAGACTTGGTACCAAAGACTTGGACGAACTTGGGACTTGGTACCAAAGACTTGCCAACATCCCTGGAAGAAGTGCTTCTCAAGTAGGGAAAGCTGTCTCTCATAGTATATGGTTTTCCTCACCTCCTTCCCTTCCCTACCTGCCTGTTTTGCTTTATCATTGGACAGTGGTAGACAAACACGAATTAATTTTCAAGTCTACTGTCATATAAATCTGTGAGGAAGTCTTGCTGTAGACAGCAAAATCAGATAATCTAATGTCTAATTTGACTACTGGAGTGCCAGTTGTATTTATCCATTTGAAATCTCTATCCCTTCTTGATTCTTCAAGGCAGCCCAAACAAATTTTTAACCAAAAATGCAATCAAAAATTTTGGGAAAAGTAAAAAAAAACCACAAACAAACAATAACACCCAACAGGGAAATGCAAGGTCATATGCATGTTAACACAAGAAAAAGAAGAGGCATAACTGCCTGGTAATCATGTCTGTGACAAGTCTTTCAGTTAATAGGTGCCACTGTTGAAAAGACAGCACTTCAGAGAATCACAGACTTCTTAGATTTTGTGAGGCTGAAACACACTCCAAGGGTCATCAGGCCAACCCTTTGCCAATTAGGAAATTCACAACTCAGACATCCCCGATTAACAACCACCTCTTCAAAGGATCAATGAGTAGAATTGCCACCTCATTCTTACCTCCATGGACACTTTTCAGTTAATATTGTAACTGTATAATGGCATGTTCAGGTGGAGTATCAAACAGGCTTCAGGGACAAGCACTGCAGTAGGTTTATGCCCACATAACTTTCAGTGGGCATACCAGATGCCTCTGCATTGGGCAAGCCCACCTGCCAATGGAGCTCTTCCCTTATAGCCGAGGGGCACTTCTGTTTTGTCCTGGCTTCCCACAGATGGCCACCTAACAAGGTTAGGACACCTTTCATAACCTTCAAGAGGCCATCCAATTGATGCCACCAGGCTACTAGGGATGGGAGAGGATTGTCTTTGTCTTTGTTTTTGATAAGAACATGACAAAATGTGTAGATTTTTAAAGCAAATTCAGCTGAAAACAACTTTGAAGTAAAAGACTGGACAATTTGCTGAGTGCTTGTAAACCTCCTTTTTACAAAGATGGAAGTAAGTAATTGATTCTAAATCTTTTGAGGTGCAGCTTGAGAACCCCACAGTTCAAGATGCAACTCCAAGGTTGCAGTTTGTGTTTTGGAACTGAAGTAGCTCTTTCTCCCATATCTAGAACATCTGGCCAGGATGAATTTTGAATTTTTCTGTTTCTTCCATTCCCTGCACCCAAGTATTGCAATGGCCTGTCTGATGAGAAGATCTGAAAGTCTCAGAAGCTCACCTTCTTCTTTTTTTCTCTTCCTCTTTTTTGATATTTTGTTGTCTCAATAAAGTTATTACCCAACTCTGTTTTTGAGGGGAGCTCCTCCCCCACCTCAAAAAGAATTTGGGAGACAGAGAAGCTCACACTGGCTTATTAAGGCAAAATGTTAGGATCTCCTTTTCCGAATCATAACTCCCAACTTCCAATCCCCTTTCCTTGGGGTTTCCTTCTTCCCTTTCCGAAAACAGATGGGTCAAAGAAATTTGAATGATCGTTAAAAACTGGCATAACTGGAGATGAACAGAAGGCAGAAATCTTGACAGGGATGAGGGAAATAGACTATATTTTATTTCTTGCTCCCTATACTGGGTATTTGGCTTGCCAACAGCAATGAAATTACCCCTTCCATGGACTCTAATTGGCTGCCTGTCATTACTCTGCCTTTCCAAAATATCACATTTAGAGAAACCTAATTTAATTTTCATTTGTGATCCACCATGGCAAATGAAATATTAGTCCACAAAAACATGATTTCTATTTCAGACTTCATTAGGAAAGATGATGTTTAGATTAGCAACTTAACAGTCCTGACTCCAGACTCAAGAGACTGACAGATCCCTGTTCTCCCACAGTAGTCTGGGTGCGTGTCAGCTCTGCAATGACGTCCATTTGTTTACTGCATTAAAATGAGAGCAGTTTTTGTATTCCAAAGGAGTTGAGGCCAGAACATCATACTCTTCAAATGTCCCCACAAATTCAGTATGCCTGGGAGCCAGCCTATAGTTTATAAGTAGCTCATCTTTAGAACCTAGAAATCCATTAGTATTCTGGAGACATGATCACATTCACAAAGCCTGTGCACACCTCCTGACCAATCACAAAACAGTTAATTTGCAAACTGTAGGGGGTGTGAAAAGTTCCTGCTATGGTAATCAGGGATTCTGAGCACTTAGGGAATTCCTTCATCTAATTGTGGGATCTCTGTAGCAAAGGGTTTGGCCCAGAGGTAGTGGGCCAAAGAGTGTGACAAGAGAATCCTAAAAAAAAATTAAAAACCACTTAATAAGAGGTCAGATTATTAGTCTATAGAACCATCACTTGCTGTCTTTTCATGGGAATTGTCAGGGATTGAAAACTGGAACCTCCCACCTGCAAAATGAGTGCGGTTCCATAATGTAATGATCTTGAGTTTTAGTTACTATACTGCAAAAATACTATTGTAGAGCTGGAGACATGAATTTGACCAAACTTCCAACATGAATTTGACCAAACTCCGGGAGGCAGTGGAAGACAGGAGGGCCTGGCGTGCTCTGGTCCATGGGGTCACGAAGAGTCGGACACGACTTAACGACTAAACAAAAGAGCTGGAGAAAGTGGCAGAGGTTTTTAAAAAATGACTGGAGAAAGTGGGAGGGGAAAGCATTCCTTCCAATCTCATAATTCTAGAACTGGAGTGGAAATGTGGGAGATTCAGGACAAATGAATGGAAATGTTTCTTCACATAGTATTTAGCTAGACTTTGGAAGTGGCTGCCCTTCCTCTTTCTTCAAAGCTGTTCTGTTCATTCCAGGCCACAGTCCAAATAGCAATTTCACATTGAATAGAATAGAATAGAACAGAATAACACTATACAGCTTTCCCCAATCTGGTGGACTGCGGTAGCTCTCTTCATTTCAGCCATTATGTATATATTGTTAATATAATACAAGGGGATGCTGATAAGTATTGAGCCTTTCCCAGAAAAAATTGAGCTAGGAAGCTATAAATTGCAGGGTGTATTGGCCAATTTGTCTGTATTCAATGGTGCAAAAATCAACTACCTATGATTTTAACTTATCTTTCATTTTCAGCTCCAAAGTGAACATGGCAGCACCTCCAGAAAAGTTCAATGTGGAAGAGCATAGGACCACAATCAAGTTCCTGTTTCTCCAAGGGAAAGGTGCAAAGCAGATCCATGATGAAATGTCACAAACTATGGGTGACAGTGGCCCTTCATATGCAACAGTTAAACGTTGGGTTGTCAATTTTAAAACTGGCCATTTCGGTGTTGATAGTGAGAAACCCAGTGGAAGGCCTGTTTCTGTCTCTGTGCCTGCAAATGTGAAAGCCATCCATGACATGATGATCATGGAGGACCGCCGAATATCAGCCAAAAGTATTGCTATATATCTGAGAATATCACGTGAGAGAGTTGGTGCCATTACCCACAACGACTTGGAAATGAGAAAGCTGGCAGCAAAGTGGATCCCCAAACTTTTGACAACCGAACAAAAGAGGAAACGTGTGGAGTCATCGGTGGCTGTTTTGGAACATTTTGCAAGAAATGAGTCAGATTTCCTGGGCAAACTGGTAACTGGTGATGAGACATGGATCTACTGTTATGATCCTGAGACAAAGGAACAGTCTAAGGAATGGAGGCACAGTGGTTCCCCCAGACCAAAGAAGTTCCGAGTGCAAAGGTCGGTGCAGAAGCAAACGGCAACAGTTTTTTGGGATAAGAAGGGAGTTCTGCTGGTGGACTACCTCCAACAGGGTTCAACCATCAATGCAAAATATTATTGTGCTTTATTGACGAAGTTGAGGCAAAATATCAAGGAAAAACGTCGAGGAAAGCTCTCCAAAGGTGTCATCCTGTTGCATGACAACGCCTCGTCACACACTGCAGGTGAAACAATGGCAAAACTGACATCCTTAGGCTTTCAAGTGATGTCCCATCCATCCTATTCTCCCGACCTGGCTCCTTCTGACTATTATCTGTTCCCCAAACTCAAAAAACACCTAAAGGGACAATGATTTGGGAGTGTTCTGGAGGCAACTAATGCTGCAAATGAGTGGTTACACCAGCAGTCGGAAGAATTTTATTTGCAGGGACTTAAGAAGCTGCAGGACAGATGTCGCAAGTGCATTGACTTCCTGGGGGAATATGTAGAATAGTGTGGCAGTTACATCTTCCTAAGCTCATTTTTTTCTGGGAAAGGCTCAATACTTATCAGCACCCCCTTTAACATTAAAGTAAACCTAAACTATAGCATTATTGTGGTTTCTCTATTTTAATATAAAAGCAATGCATTCAAATGGTTCAGCCAATGCAAAAGGCAGGTTTTGATTCTTTGGAGACCTTCTCTAAGAGATTTAATATGTCCAGATTCATGAAAGATGCTGCATCATGCAGTGGGCTGTAGTCCATGAAAATACATGGTAAATAACATTTGCTAATGTCTTCCCATTATTTCTCCTTCCCACCCCTTCTCATTTTGTAGAATTGTGTGTATGTGTGTGTATGTATGAGAACTTAGAAGGAATATCCAGAATACTGATGGTCATGCTAGCTGGGGGATTCTGGGAATTGTAGTCCAAAAGTAACTTTTCAAAGTATGCTTTCCCCACCCTCTCTCTCCCTGCCTCTCTTTCCCTGCCCTCTCTCACACACATATACATGTACACACACAGAAGCATCCAATCTGTCTTACTGTATTACATTGTGAGAGGCAGCATGGTGTAGTGGTTAGAGAGACGGGGACTAAGGAAAACAGTGAGACAGTATGTGGAGCATGAAAGCCGGATATGCCACCCTGAAGCACGACTGTAACACATAAACACATTCCAACCCCACGTCATCTCACCCTGGCAAAGTATGTGAAAGGCAAGCCAACAGAATGTGGACTTGGCCCAGGAAATGCAGCAGCATCCTTATTAGCTTTTGAAATTATTCCACCACGTTATCAAATTATTGAAGAATATAAACTCCCCTCCCCGTCCTGCTCCACGAGGACAAGCCCTGTTCTGCCGGAGGAGCTTTGCAGCAAACTCCTTCTGTGCATGGATTAAACGCCTCAGCAGCACGAGGCTCTTGAGAGTACTTTATTGTTTGGCACATGCTCGCGCAGAATATAAATGATTGTTTAATTACACACGGTGGCCTCATCATCGGCTAACAGACGGGTGCGTGACAGATAGGGTTTTAGTTTAAATCTGCCCTTATTTATTTATTGAAATATTTTGGAAAGAACAAACAACCCCATTGGTTAATACAGGGCCCAAGGTATGTGGGATCATAATTCACCGGGATAAGCATTTAATATAATTCTGGAAGGAAGGAAGGAAGGAAGGAAGGAAGGAAGGAAGGAAGGAAGGAAGGAAGGAAGGAAGGAAGGAAGGAAGGAAGGAAGGAAGGAAGGAAGGAAGGAAGGAAGGAACCTAAGCAAGACCTAAGAATCACAACACACTACTAAGATTCTTTAAATGTGAGAAATTTGGGGCAATTCACACAGGTTTCCCCACAACTGAACAGTCAGCTTTCTCTCTTCTCAGTGGAACAAATGCCAGCCTTCCTGTGAGGAACCCTCAGTGCACTAGGTCATATACAGAGACAGCTGTGCCTGTTCTTTTGCAGTTAAGGGGGCAAACATGGATGTCTTCCTGCACAGCTCGGTTAGGTGCTGGCTATGCATTTCATTGCAGGGGTTTTTTTTACTGTGTGTTTTAATTTATTTATTTATGTAATGGATTTAAGCAGGAATTTCACCTGCATTTTTTTTTTACTGTTAACTGCCTTAAGCCCTTTTTGATGGGATACCAGGACAAAAGCTGAATAAATAAATCTATTTACACCAAGCTTATATACTTAACAAAAGCCAGGGCTCCTGCAGACACAATGGCTGTTTACTTCTTCCTGATCTCTGTTCAAATTCAAAGTGACCTTCACTATTAGACAGCGGAATTCTGTTACCTCTGCAACAATAAGCAGACTTTTAATGACCCGTTCCTTTTGACCTCTAAGCAATACCACCTATTCATTCTTTCTCCAAGAAAGAAAGGTCCAAGAAAGGACCTGTTTCTAATCTTTTTTTAAAGAGATCGCTATCTTTGAGTATGACATTGGCTGCTATGTTTCAAGGGAAGAGTTGCAGAAATTTGTCAGTCTGACAGCTTTGAAGACTAGAGAACTCTGCTTATCTACAGAGCAGATTGATAAGGTGAATTTCTTTTAGTGAGAAAGTGCAGGTTCAGAAACATCACAGACCTTCTGTGTTTTCTCCCTCAGAGTTCTGTGAAGCTTGAAAGATTACTTACTCACTTGTTCTCCCCAAATACTGGGTAGAATCCAAATGGCAATGTATGCCTTCATAAGGAAAAATCATGTTAAGTTGTGGTAGCAAACTGTTACTCATTAATGAGGTGTTGGTTGTATTCCTGGGCGTACAACTGCTTGTGCACTCAAGCACATGCTGAGGAACACAACTAGCACCTTGTTAATTAGCAGCAATGTGCTGCTCTAACGTACATGATTTTCTTTATGCACATTAAATAAATTGGATTCTGTTCAATGGTTCAAGAGAATGTAGTTATTTCAGGGAAATGAATAGCTCTTTGGCTAAGGGTCAGACTAGATGTTAAGGGGAATGTGTATTCCTTGAGATTAATTTGTTATCTGTCCTACAACGTGGTTTCCTCAGAGGTACCTGCCTCAGCATTAAGACTTGCAGATTATATGTTGTTAGTCTTCCAGCAATCATAAAACAAAGCATGCTAAATGCAAGCTCCATTGGTAAAGAAAAATCACATGTTATGAGAAACAGATGCCTTTTACCCTGAGAGAGCACCTCTTCTAAAAAGAAGCGGAATGTATCATGTAGGTCCGACCCTTCATTCCATTGTCAATTGGTCTCATGACTAATTCAAACCGAAATGGACCTTCTCTGTATTCATCCTGAAAACCTTCAGGAAAAAAAAGAAGTATGTAACATGATTATTCTTAAATTCTAATGATCCCATTTTGTGGCACTGTGCCTTTGAGGGCTATAACTGATGCTTCAGATTCCTCTGAGTAACGGTCCCTGGCCTTAATGGTGTTATTCTTTCAATGAAGTCACTGATGCATAGCCTGGCAATACTATCAAAGGGGAGAATTTTGCAAAAGTGCATGACTTGTTTTCCGTGGTTTTATCAGAGAGGTTTCTGTCTTGTTCCCACAAGAGCACTCTCTGCTCATTTCAGTCTGAAATTGACACTTTCTGGGATAGGGGCCCTGAATCACAGTCACCTCCTGACAGCCAAAAAAACAAGGGGGATGGGGGAAGCTACATGACTCTTCTCCGAACAAATCAAAAGGTCTGATTGAACAGCAGAGAGCAAAAGAAAGCAGTATTGATTTTTCTCCTCTTTCTCCAGAGACTTGCACGAGGCATCTTGACTTGGCCTCCCTCAGAGTTCGTTCAGGTGGCTGAAAATTGGCCTGGGCTGTGTGATGGATAGAAGCATTTTTCCAGCTGGCCCCACCTTTATGCAATCGCCTGATTGTTACGTAGTTTGAATGCATCAATTTTCAGCCTCCACTGAAGTGTGGGAAAAGCTACTTCTCTCTTTACACAGGAAAGGAACAATCCAGACATGCAACAAAATAAGAAGATGATCCCTTCTCATGGGTTGCATCCAGAACAAGCCTCCTTGCAGATGACGTCCTGTCTCAGTCCCTCTGCCCCCCTTTTTTCAGTTATTTTGCAATATAACCCATAGAGCAGTGACATTTCTGTGTTTTTCAACTCTTTGACTCCTGCTTGACCAATTGGCACCAGGGTGCTATTGGTATGAGAGAACCTTGCACTAACAGATTGGATTCCCCTTCCCCTCATCCTTGGATCTCCCTCTTTCTTCCATGTATTCAGGTACAAAATATATTTGAACACCTGCCCATGAACCTGCACATGGACATTTTTTAATAGGAGGTGGGTTATTTAGATGGTTTTCTTAACAGGGAGTCTGTAATCTTCCTCCCTTGTGTCGAAATTGTTCATCAAAACAGGGTTGCTGTCCCTTTAGTCATGGTAACCAATTGTCTGAAACACTGCCTCTCATTTTTTCCTTTCTTTTTCTTCTGGGTTACCATCACAGTTTCTTTTCCTCCATAAAAATGTGGGGGTTGCGGGGAATCCACACCTTGACCACAGATGGAAATGGAGCTAAAAAGAATTATATGAAACCATGGAAACACATGTTTTGGAGAGAAAGAATCATAGGTACATTTCTCTCTTTGAGTTCTTAAGCTCACCCCTCTCCATGCAAACATGACCATCTGGCTATTCCAAAACTTAGAAAACTTATATTTTTTGACAACAGCTTCCAGACTCTGCCACCCAGCAAGGCACTGTAGTAAAAAAGGAGAGGAACTTTTCCAAGCTTTGTTCTATTCTGAATGGTGGCAAGTGTTCAGTTCAGTTTGAAAAAAGTAATGTGTACTTGGGCCAATAAAATTCCAAAAGAAATTGGAGAGAGAGCATGATTCACAATTTTAGAAATAACACACAACATCCTGTTCCATCACCCCACTAATACAATGGGAGTGACATCACCAGCAGTGGCAGATTGTTGCTAATTAAAGAGTTCCTGTTTTGATTTCAGGTCCTAGGTAACTTTGTCGTATTGTTCTTGAGTTGCACACAACCTGAAATTGAACCAGGAACTCTTTAATTAGTGGCAGTCTACTGCTGCTAATGATGGCAGTCCTGTTGGACTAGCAGAGCTATGGAACAAAATACTGGGCCATTTTAGTTTGTTTTATTTTTGAACAAAAGAACCTCACTTTCCCCAGATTATCTAAATCAGAAGTGGGATCATTAAACCCACCAGCTACGTGTGATCCCAAGACCATTTGTATGATCCTTGGGGCTCTGCAATATTTGTGCCAGAAGTTGGGGAGAGTTTTTCTCCACCCCTTTTTTTCTTTCTTTCTTTTTTCTTGCTTGTATTCAAAGGCGATTTAATCTTTTTTGCAGAGGAAATGCACCTCCAGAGGGCACCTCATCTAATAAATGGCATGCCTCCAACATCTCGTTTTCGCAATCAGCCCCTTTCTCTTGCTTTTTTCATTTTCAAAACTAGAACTGATTTTGTCTCAAAATGCAAAATGCCATTCACTCCCTTCCAAAAACAATGCAAAAACAAAACGAACAAAAGAGCAAAACCTTCAAGTGACCTCCCAGTCTTATCTGGTTTCATGTGTAGGGACCTCTGTAGCCCCTAGATGGTGGTGGGTCCCCTGGAGCTTCTCTCTCTCTCTAAGCCTGCACCTCTGAGAAGAGTAATTCAGAGAAGGGCATTGGAAGAAAGCAGTGGAGACACCTATTCCTAGCAGCTAGTAATTACAGCACCATGGAGAGCTCTCAGTAAACAATCTGCCCTGAGGAGGCTGGAGAAGACTCAGAAGAATCACCTGCAAATCAGAACTTTGTCTTTAAGACTTTCTGCCCAGAGCAAGGAATATATAATCTGTGAGACATGACAATGCTACCTATGAATGCCCTGCTTTGAGTCCATACAGAAAGAAATCTAACTGTATGATCCTTATTCATGAGTTTCCCCTATGTCACAAACAGACTGTTTTGGACAACAGATCCAAAAATCCACCACCCAGCGTGATAGCTTCTGGGAGTTTTAATCTTGGTCCTTCTTGCAGCTTTTATCCCTTTGTGAAACAAGCAGCAAACTAGCAGCGGTTCAGCTGAAAAACCCGGATTCAGCCATATGACATGCTCCAGCATCTCAGATCTCTTGGCCAAATTAGAAAAATGCTTCTGTTTTCAAGATTCAACAGTTACCATTTGACCGTAGGTAAATTGTGTTGTGTCCTCTTAGTTTTCTCCAGTATCTTTGGAGCAGATTGTTTACTAAAAGCTCTCCATGGTGAGAGAACTTATACTAGTGGGCTGTGTGAAGTGTAAAGCACTACATGAGATGCCCTCTTCATTGCCTCTGCAGATGCATCTATCTAGAAGCAGAAAATAAGAGTTGACAGAGGGGAGGGGCATTGGAAGCATTTGAATTTCATCCTTCTGAACTTGGCCCTGAATATTTCTGCAGCAGCCAAAAGTAGAAGAATTGTCAGTGGACCCAGCTGGAGAGGGATAATTTTTTTTAAGCCTTTTAACAGCTGCACAACAGATAGAAAGTCCTCCACAGAAGCAGCCTTCACACCACTGTACACATTTCTGTGTCGGGGAAAGCTGCACCAGTGAGACTGCAACATGTCAAAAAAAGCTGCACCAGTGGAACTGCAATGTGTCAAACTCACAAAGCCCTCTGGCAGGGAGAAGAAATGAAAGGTGGCAACTCTATTGCTTGGCAATCCATACTTGTTTTACACAACTTGATTTATCGATTGCCTGCAGGAAAGCTTCCCATGCTTCAGGTTTGGTGACCTGGAACTGAGATCAGATCAATCAGATTTGCCTACTCGAGTGCACAGTCTCTTTCCTGTGCGTCAGCTGATCATTTATCTTCTAAAGAGAAACTAGAGAACTGGAGGTAGAGTTCCATGTACAAATGGCAAGTAATAGCATTTAGAGTAATTAGATGGGGGAGAGAGGAAATAAATTAATATTATCCATGGAATATTTAGCAAAACAGAGCAAGATCTGGATATACTGCCCTAATATCAGAAGTAGTATAGAGAAGTTTGGACTAGCAGCTAATGATGACCATGCCTCTGTTCAATCTTTCTTTAAAGCCATCTGAGTTGGTGACTGCAATTACATTCCTTTTATTAGTACTATATAGCTCAATATTCAGTTTCACTGAATGACCCTAGGTTTTAGCATTATGAAAGAGGATGAAGTTTTCCTCCATAACCATTTTCCCCACACCATATATAATGCAATGCACCTATGATGCCTCTTGAATTTTTTCTGAGCTCCAAAGCTTCATTCAACAACTAAGGTGCCACAACAGAGAAGGGCTCTTTCATGTTTCCATATCATGGCTGAAATCCTGTAGTAAGTCACAACTAGAGTAGGCCCATTGAATCAATGGAATTTATGGAGGACTCATACACTGATTCAATGGGCCTACTTTAGTTGTGACTAACTAATGGATTGCAGCCAATGTGTTACTCCTACTGGGAGACACAGAAGAGGTTTTCCCTACTAAGTCAGAGTGTTTAGGCATGTATGCATAGGAGAGGTGCTCCTTCAGACCATTTAGGGCTTCAAAAGTCATCATCAGCATCTCTAATTCAGGCCAGAAGCATATGGGCAGCCACTGAAATTCTTTTGACGTCAGTGTCATGTGGATAGTATATGGTGCCCCAGCCAAATATTGCAGTAACCGAAACTTCTGTGTCATCTTCAAGAGCAGCCCCACGTATAGTGCATTTCAGTAGTCTAAATGCAAAGGTACCAGTGCACAGACTGCTGTGGCCAAGTTATCCCTGTCAACTCTCTTGGTCTTTTTGGTTGCCCCTTTCCAAACCTTTACCATGTTGCCAGACATCTTTTCACTAGATAACCAGAACTATAGATGATATTTTAAATGTGGTCAAACCACAGAGTTGTATTATAACATTATGATACTGGTAGTTTTGTCTTTCATACCTTTCTTAATTATCTGCTACATGGAATCTGCCTTTTCCATAACACTGGGTCAGCACATCCACCACAGCCTCAAGATCCCTCTGCTGGCAAGACACTGTCATCTCAGCCAATCCCAATTTCCCTTGATAAAGATGACATCTCAACCTAAGCTCTGAATCAGAATATGCCCAGTTAGAATCTACTGCAATTCCACAAAAATGTCACCTACCATACAGAGTTGTTATAAGAGCCTAAGCCAACTGTCAGCGAAGAGTTTTGAACACTTGGAAATCCAATGTAAGCACAAAATATTACTATGTGTTTGCCATTTAAACACCTCTGGCTGTTCACTGACATGAACTGAAGCACTCCACGTGTCTTTGCTTCTGTGGAGACTGGAATATCTGAATTTTCCATGCACTTCTAGGATGAAAATCTCAGAGACTGATGGATGCCCATGTTCACAACGGACTCCAGCTAAATCTCTTTTTGAGTCACTCAGTGTTTTCAAGCATTCTTTTTGCTGAATCCTTTCCTGTAGCAGGCTTTGTTTTTCCTTAGCATAGTTTCAAGGTACGTTAACTATGAGACCCAAATGATTCAGCATGAGGTAGTTATCCATGAGTTGCTCTACATGGGCACTTCATTTGCCACGTAATTGCATGCGTCCACCACTCTGGCACAGGGAACACAATCTTGACGATTTGGTCTCGTTCACTTCCAAAACAAGGCCCTCTCCACCAGCAGTAGGCAGCCTGTGGGCCTTGGCCTAAATTCATACAGTTTTGGAAGCCCAGAGGGAGAAAAGATGGGTGGAAGGAGAAAAAGGGGGAAGAAAAGAATGTAGAGAATGATAAAAACTGGTGAAACCTCTCTACATATGAGCTGGGTGGACATTTGGCAATGGGAAGGCCAAACTGATGGAAGGGGGGTGGCCACTGTGTGCTTTTTCTCCCCACTGGCAGTCCAGAGGGCAGAGAGAAAAAGGAGAGGAGAGGAGAGAAATGTGTTAAGAAAAAGGAAGAGGAGGGGGATGACAGAGAAAAGAGGGGACAGAAAGTTGAGGTGCACTTCCTGTTTTAAGACAATAGAAAAATGATATCAAGCTAGAATGGATTTGGGAAGTTTTCTCATGGCTAACATGATGAACTTTAAAAAAAAGAGTATGGAGGAGGACAGAGAGGTGGGCTGGCAGAAAGAGAGAGAAAAATTGGCAGTGGATAGGGGGAGAAAGAGAAAGGATTGGCAAATAGAACAGGGGTTTCAGAAAGAAAAAAATACAGAGACAGGGAGGGAGGGAGGGAAGGAAGGCAAGAAGAGAGAGAATAGGAAGAAAGGGGATTGGCAGAAATGGGGGGGGGGCTGGAGTAGAAGAAAGAAGGATTTGGCAGTCAGGAGGTGCTCCTGCTCAGGTTTGGCCCTAGGTCCATGCACTGTCAACATGCAACCGTAAGGGAGGAACCCTGATAATCAGAGATCTGTTGTTATGTGCTGTCAAGTTGGGACTGACTTATAGCGATCCCAATAGGGCTTTCATGGTGTGAGATATCTAACACTGTGCTTTTACTAGTTCCACACCTCCAGGGAGTATCCATGGCTGAGCAGACCTTCAAACCCCAGGCCTCCTGAGTCTTAGGCCATCACTCTACCCACTATGCCACACTCGGTATCCTGAGACCTGTAACATGAAAAGATTTCCTGATTCTTAGTTTACATAGGGCAAACATATAACACATGTTACATTCCTAATAAAGTTATGGTGTGTTCAGCGGGTCTTATTTCCAGGTATGTATGCACAGGAATTCAGTAATGCAGGGCTAGAAATACTTAATAACACTGAACACAATGAAGTGAAATCATTTTTAACTGTGCATAGAAATAGCTTGTTAGCTGAATTAATTGTCTGGCTCTTATTTCCATATTAGTGTTAACATGAGGATTGCCCCCCCCCCCCTTTATTAAGTTGCGATTGTTTCAGACTTCTACATATCTTGGCTGTTTTTAAACATAGAATAATGTTGTAACTATTTTTGAAAATGAAAAACAGCTAACTATATTCCTCTGCTACACAAGATTTATTTATTGGTTGATTTAAGAAACCTTCACATTCTGATTTCTTCATATAATTTCAATAGTTAGAGGTTTTATTGTGATCATTCTGCAGTAGATGCTTGCTCGCTTTTTTAGCTGGTGGTAAAAATAATTGGTGGGAAATGGAAATCTTTGAAGCCATTTAAATCCAATGATCCTAATGTCACTGTGTTTCATGAAAGCACAGCAGGAGAGTGCAATTCTGGAACTGCATAGATTGCAGGCGTGCCGTGTAAGAAATTCCACTTTCTCAGAAGGAGGTCAGGATACAAGGAAAACCTGGAAGGTTCTTCTAAATCTGGTACTACCACAATGACGTAAGGACAAGAAGTTCATGGAATTGTGTTTTTGGACTATAACTCCCAGAATCCCCCAAGGCAGCATAGTACAGCTAGTTTTGCTAGCAGGACACCATGATGGGGGTTGCAGTTGATCCAAATAACTTTTTAGGAACCCATTAGGCCCAGTTCCTCTGATAAGGAAGATATCTCAGGTCCATTCCAGGTCTTTTAACTCTGGATTCTAAGATTTTTACTTACTTCATTTCATTTTAATGCTTCATTTCGCCCAACAAAAGGAGCCAGCATTTTTAGTAAGTTGAGCTACCCATGCAGAGGTCTGGGGACAACTCACAAATACCTGACAGTGGACAAGTTGGTGACTGGAAGCATAGGACCTTAGATGGCTCAAGAAGGCTGGAGTCAGGGGTGGGCAACCTCTGATGTCTAAGGCACCCCAGACTTTGCAGGGCTACATTCACATCTGAATCCCAAACACCCGAGATTTTCTCCCAAAACGAGGATGGGAAATAGCAAATTTTGCCTCCAGAAGCTTTTGAGAGGGAGCCTTTTACATTTTTATGCAATTTCACCCTAGGCCACTGTAAGCAAAGCAAAGCATGCTGCTTATATCCCACCCCATAGCGCTTAAAGCTCTCTCTGAGTGATTTACAATTTAACTGTAAATTAACTTTACTATTTATGGAGGCTACACATTGCTGCCACCCAGCAAGCTGGGTACTCAACTTACCAACCTCAGAAGGATAGAAGGCTGAATGAACTCTGAGCTAGCTATCTGAGCCTGTCAGGATCGAACTGAGGTCATGAGCAGAGTTTTGACTACAGTTTAACCATCATGAGGCCAAGAAAGACCTCCCCATCCCACCCCCAAAAACCGAGGTAGTGACCACCTCAGCACCAGCTCTTTCGGAGACACAGTTTGTGAGATGTCTGGGTGGTTTAGGATGGCTTGGTGGGTGCCCTGGGACTATATGGCCCATGTGTTCTACTTTCACATGCCAGGGATAGGTAGTAAGCAGAGATGACTCACTTTTTCCTCCCCACTTCCTAAGCAATGTGTTGATTGAGTCGGACATGCTACATTTGCTAAAATTTCCTCTTCTGCAGTACCATTAAAGATGCAGGTGTCTTGCCTGCTTTTGCATCTGGCCATACAGTTGGCAGTTGAGACAACATCCTTCCTTGCACCTGAAGGCAGTGGGATTACTTTGCAGCACAGGGCAGACTGCATGGCATGCATGCTTGCAGCACCCTGCAAGAGTAGCACTGCTCCCCATGGACCATCATTTACCATGGGAACAACTGCTTCTCTTTTACTGAATGGCAATGTTGGGTGTGACCCTGTAAACAGGCCTCAGTACTTGTGCATCATGCTGGCTTTCAGTTTGGGGCAGCCACTAACCAGAGCAGCCGGGGCCTTGCATCTCCCCCCAAGAGGCTACTTCTGCTAAGTGGCACGTTTCTTAAAAGCTAGACAGAGCTCTTTTTTCCATATGATGAGATAATTGATTCTTGAAGGCATAGCGGTGTATTTGCCTTATACAAAAAGTAAGCCTTCTGCACTAGACTAGACCTGCATAGCCCAAGCCCCAGATTTCTGCACTGAATGTTAAAACCAGGGTTCTCGAGAGATGTTTGGCCTCCCAGATGTTTTGGACTTACGCCTTTGGCAGTTAGGGCTTCTGTGACCTGCAATCTACTTGAATGGCCACTTGTTGAGAACCACTGCTTTAAGTTCCCATGATGGAGTGAAAGCCAAGGCAAGTAAGGTTGCTTTCACTTTGTACTGTGTACTACTGCAGTCCTGTGAACTACCGCAGGCGAGGAAGAAATATGTAGAAAAAGCCTAAGATGGTGAAACGGTGGTCCGCTAGATGTTGTTCAGCTACAGCCCCCATTATTTCTCACCATTAGACATGCTGGTTGAGGCTGATAGGAATGGGGGTCCAACAATATAGAAAGGGCGACCGGCCTGATGGAAGAATCTTGTCCAGTGAACTCACATATTGAATGGCACAGTGCAGATCTCTGCAAAGGTACCCAGTGTAACCAATTAAGACTCAGGAGACCTGGGTTTGAATCTCTGCTCAACCATGAAAGTTCCTGGGGGGAGGTGGAACTAGTAAAATTACTCCTTAAATATCTCACCAGCTTTTTTTACGTTCCCTTCTTTTGTACCTTTAAGTGCAGCTTAGGCTGCAAAAGTCAAAGGACAGCATGGAGGTGGGAAAAGATGCTATTTTGGACTATAGTTCCCATTATATCTGACAGCCAGTGACTACTGTGTACTGTGCCTATAGAACTCTGGAAATTGCAGTCAACCAAAGTAACTTTTTCCATCTCTGGACAAGTGAGGGAAAATGCCACTTGCTCAATGGTTGTTTGCCCCACTGCTATTGTTTGTTTGTTTGTTTGATTGATTGATTGATTTGATTTGATTTGTATGCAACCCAAGGCCAATCTGAGCAGTTTACATTCAAATAAATAAACCACAAAAATATAAGACATCATCGAATTACAACCATCAGTGACAGATATAAAACTCAATTATACAAAATCAGACACAAAATCAAAAATCAATAAAAAATACAGCATACACTGTGTAAATAAACCAGCATAGACATAAATAGTTCAAGAGGCAAAATGGTGAAACAGAAATAAACACTGGGAAGTGCAACTGCGTCATTCTAATGTAAACTCTGGAAAAACCTACCTAACGAGTCACGTCTTCAAAGATCATTTAAAGGTTCCCAGTGAAGAGGCCAGGCGGATTTTAGGCGGGAGATCATTCCAGAGATGAGGGGCAACTGCTGAGAAGGCCCAGCTTCTAGTGTTTTCTTTCCAGGCCTCTTTCGGGATCAATGGCCTCAACCTCCCCACCATTTTAGAAAGTATTTTCTATGTATATATTTTAGAATGTATTTTATATTGTTTTAAATTGTTATATATTTTTTATAATTGTGTTGCATTGTATGATTTTGTTTGTGTCACTTTTGGTTGAGAATTGCCCACAGTGGCCGCAGGCCAGATAGGCAGTATAGAAGTTGAATAAATAAATAAATAAATATCAAAGTCTGATGACTTTGCATAAAGTGATAGCATGATAGCATAAAGTGACAACCTCAGGATGTGGTGAAGAAGTGCTCTGAAGGAAACCAGAGTTGAGCTATCTTCCCCAAGAGGACAGGAGGCAAAGCTCAGAAGAGTCATGGGTGTACTGGGTTTCAGTCATAACCTATTCTTAGGAACTCTGCATGGGCTTTCTGTCACATTCCACAGTAGGGATGAAAGAGAGATTGTGTTCTCATTTCCCTATGAAAATAATATCTTTTGCACCTCTGAAAAGGCAATGAGATGAAATGTGTTTTGCCTCCATACATTCTGGAGCCTTTCAACAAGTTTCACAAAAGAACAAATGTACACACCACCCTATGTACATTGGGGAAATGTGGATTGCTAAAAGTGGCAAATCTCTGGAAAAATGCATTTCATTAGGGAAAATGTGTACATTAGGGGAAAGTGCACACCAAAATATGCACAAATGCCCCTTCAGGGAGAAAAGCAATAATAATTAAATACGGAATTTGGGATGGGTCAGGTGGTGGGACTCTGAGACATCAAAACATATCAAAAACAAAACTGACAGATTTTCACATCCTTAGTCTACAAGACAGATTCATGAGAAGATATGAAGGAAATTATCCACCCCTGCTTTGTGTTTTTGGCAGTGCAAACTACCCGGTTTTGATTAAGTGATCAGTTACATAATCCATTTATATCCATCCAGAATCCTCATTAAACAAGCTGTTGAAAGGATTCTCTTCCACCTGTTATATCAGAGATTCTACCTCTCCCTTTTTTTCTTTTTTTTTTGTGCATAGATAGGGGGGAAAAGAAACTCTCTTAGAGGTTTTTGTTTTTGCTTTTCCTGTATAGAAAACACCAGGTAGCAGACATGAAGAGAATCTCATGCATTTTAGGAGATCTAAAGTTTAGTAAGTCTTTTTTGTTAAAACAAGAGACAGTAGAATTTAATGAATCTGAAATAATAACACCAAATGTTATGCCAGATTTAAGCATGAGCCCGCAGCTCGCTATGCTGAACAGCTCCTCTGAAATAGGATTCATACTGTGTACACCGTTCCAAATGAGGAAGCACCAAGATCAGAAAACTAATAACACTTGGTTTGTACACATTGCAAGGGGAGATTTTGGAGTTTGCCACCAAGCACATCCATGAGAAAATGTCGCAGCAGATCCTGGCATTCTGAGAAGCGTATCTGCACAATATATATTTGCAAAAATACTTGTACGTATTCAAATGTTATATTTTAAAACACAATGTGTGTGTGTGTGTGGGGGGTGCTGCCAGCTCCCCTAGTGGGCCATCTGTTTTTGTCTCCAGTACCCTGGAGGGCCCATCTGAAGGTGCAAATGCCAGGCTTTAGATGAGCACAGATGCAGGACGGACGGCCCAGGGTAGAGAGGAGGAGGCAGAAGATAGAGGCCATTTGGGTGAGGACGTGGGAGGGGGCAAGGCTAGCAAGCAGCTGCAGGGGGTAGAAGGTGAGGAAGAAGACAAAGGAGGAGAAGGATGACACCACTGAAGAGCCAGACCCCATCTTCTGTGAAACAGAGGTCATGGGTTATGCTTATGTAGAGGACCCCTGGATGAGCATCCTGGTTGAGGTGCAACTCCCTGAAGGGAGAGTGTGCAGAAGAGGTGCACTCAGACCTACAACTCCCAGGATCACCTCTTTCCTCCACCAGCCATTGGAGGCCTTGGCATCCAGCCAGCACCCAGCACCCATTTCGGGCCAGAGAAGGCACTGGAAGGACCAGAGGTAGAAGGATCAGCAGCAACAGCAGTGTCTCCAGGACACTCCAGGATCAGAGACCCACAGACACTGACGGGCAGCCAGCAGCACAAACTGTACTTGAGAGGTATGGAGTGGCTCAGGACTGTGCTGAAGCCCAGCACCGCCATCAGACTGCTGAGTCTCCAATCCCCAGTGGTGACAACTTGTGATGCTCACACACAATATCTGAACTGTTTTTTTCTGCACATAGCTTACAGCTAACTGACTGCTAGGGCTTGTGTGTGTCTCACTAAATTCTGTAGACATTAGCTGCCATTGTGTTGCTTAGCACAGTAAGTCACAACTAGAGTAGGTACATTATAATGATGGACCTTATGGAGGAGCTGACTCATCAAATCCCCACTGATTCAATGAGCCTGTTCTAGTTGCAATGTACTACTATAAGCAATAGGACTTTGGCCACTCTGGCTGAAATCTTGTTGCTTAGTGTAATAAACTACACAAGAGTAGACCCACTGAATCAACGGGGATTTGTTGAATCAACTCCTCTGTAAGTCTGTGAGACAGAAGTCAACTGGCCACAGGGAGCTGAGAGTGGGCCATCTCGCACCCTGGAAGAAGCAACCCAGGCACAGACAGTCACTCTGGAGAAAGCCCTGGAGGGGCTAACTTTCCGGAAAGTAGAACAAAAAGGCCTGGGAACAGAAGAGCCAATAGGAAGAGACCTCTGGGCAGAAAAAAAGGAGAATAAAAAGGGAGAGGCAACAGGTGAGGGAGGTTAACAGTTGGAAGCAGAGACTGGAGAGACCTGCTGTTGGGGCACGGAGATAGGGACCGGAGAGAGATCTGAGGA
Organism: Intellagama lesueurii; assembly: GCA_037013535.1. Taxonomy (NCBI): domain Eukaryota; kingdom Metazoa; phylum Chordata; class Lepidosauria; order Squamata; family Agamidae; genus Intellagama; species Intellagama lesueurii. Next base: position 22,536,240 of record JBAJHW010000005.1, read on the forward strand.
AGGGTAGGTAGAGATAGTCCAAGAAGACCCCTGGACGGGGGAATGGATGGAGTTTTGGGTACCATGGGAGTCTGTTGAGCAAGAGTGGAGAAGGCAGATGTACCACAAACCTCCCTATTGGGGACAGACTGAGGAACAAGAGCAGAGAAAGAGCTCAGAGAGAAAAAAGAGGCCCAGAACTAGGAAAATAAGAGATGTTTAGATCCCTGTGGGACAAGTCCCTTCCATCCAAAATTACAATCACCGCTCGACCAGAAGGTATGGGAACCCCAGGTAGGCTGGGTCTTTCATCCACCCCAGAAATGAGACTGCCCCATGAAGATGGGAGGTCAAGCCAGTTGCCAATTTGTAGGTGCAAAGAGTTTGAACTTGCACCCTTGCCACTTGTGAGGGACTTGTTGATGTTTGAAAACCAAAGTTATACCAATCTCCTTCTGAAGCTAGAGTTGACTTTGTTGGATTGCAAAAAAATAAAGATGTTCCCTTGAAGCCAACTGGAGTGGCTCTGTTGTCTGTGGTGGGAAAGGGAGAGAAGAGGAAGTGGGGCTCAACCCTGATCACAAAGTCCTATTGATTCAAATGAGCATAGCAAGTCATAGTTAGATATGTCAATTTGATTCAATGGAACTTACAGAGGAGTCTCACACTAAACACCCATTGATTCAATGGACTTACTCTAGTGCAGTTGATTATACTAAGAAACAGGATTTTGGCCTATGTCCACATCTTGTTTAAACTATTACAATAGATCAAATAGGTATCGTGCTTTTCATTTTACTTTTTTTTTCATTTAAAATACAGTTTGCTTTGATTTTGCTAATAAATGGAAAACAGGGGAAAAGATCCACTCTCAATCAGTAGAAATTGTATTTAGCAAGGTTCGGCTGCACAAGTTCATCTCTGCAGCCATAAGGCCCAAAACTTGCTTTTTTCTTTTTTTTAAATGAAGCTTGAGTTTCACAGGAAGTTGAATGCTACATGTAATACCATATTGGACACAGCATTCTAATCAATAGATTCTAACTGTACTTTTAAAAAAGAAACGTACAAAATACACACTTTTGGATTTCTGATCACCATGTACGGGTGTGAAATCTGGACAATTAAGAAAGCTGACCAAAAAAAAAAAAAAAATGATTCATTTGAAATGCGGTGCTGGAGGCGTGTTTTGCAGATACCCTGGACTGCCAGAGAGAGGAACAAGTGGATCCTAGATCAAATTAAGCCTGACCTATCTCTGGAGGCAAAAATGATGAAGCAGAGGTTGTCGTACTTGGGACACATCATGTGAAGGCAGGATTCTCTGGAAAAGGCAGTAATGCTGGGAAAGGTGCAAGGCAGCAGGAAAAGAGGAAGATGAAATATAAGATGGGCTTACTCCTCGAAGGAAGCCACAGGCTTGCGTCTGCAGAAGCTGAACAGGTTTTTGAAGACAGGATGATTTGGAGAGCACTCATTCATAGAGTCTCCATAAGTCAGAAGTGACTTGACAGCACATAACAACAACAACAAAATGCACTTAATTAAAAAAAAAACAGGTGTGACATCTTAGGCAAATTCTCAGCCAGTGATGACACTTAAATTTGTATAGCATAAGGTCCATAGGAAATCTCTTTGGCTATGAGAAGGAAAACTGAAAAAATTATTAGAACCTGCTACTGCTTTTTGGTTTTTCTGGTGATGGGTAAAGGGAGAAATCCATCTCAGATGTGACTGGGTAAGATTTGTTCAAGACAAAACACTGCATTCTGAGGGATCAAGAAACTGCTAGACAAAACCATCCCCTAACCCCAGTAATCTTATCAGTCACATTTCTAAGAGCTGAGCTTCCAGGTGAAAGTTGCCAGGCCATGTTTTTGAAGACTAAAACAAATCTTGCAGTAGCAAGTCAGAACTAATAAGCCACCCAAAAGACATTGTCACTTAAATATTGGTGAAAAACCAGGGTAATACGTACAAGTTACATGGAACTAGCAGACCACATAGGCTTTAGAAAGCAAGTAACAACTGTCTGTATTGAGCTACAACATTGGCAGCTAAAGAGGATAAAAAGAACAAGGACAGAAAAGGAGAGAAAAGAAGGACAGAGCTTTAATCAGTTTATAAGAAGCACATGGCAGCTTTAAACTGGCTGATATGTGAATGCTATTTTAAAGGGTCTGTGTAACATCCCCAAAATCACTAACAGCCAAATCCAGCGAACATCTGCACTAAATAGGTGTTTGAGATAGAATGCAAGTGAAAATTAGTTGAGCTCTTTCAAAGCTACCCAATGTAGGATTCAAAATGAGGAACCATGATTGGTTCATTTAAATCTAACTCCCTTTGACTTGGTTGTCTTAGGCTTTGAGTGTTATTTACTTTGATTTTTGGGGACACCATTTCCTGTTCCACCTCAGGCAACAGTTTGTTTCAGACTGGCCCTGAATACACTCTTGCCTGGGGATTATATGGATAAGATGCCATGTGATCAAAGATCTTAGTGTTTTCTAATGGTCAACGATGGAATCTTGGAAGAAATAGTCCTGGTAACTTCTATTAAATAGCTTTCCCAAAACTATACTATATGTTATGTGCAGTAATGTAATGGATCAAGAATTCACAGGGTCAAAGATCCAGGACTTTCTGAGCAACAGGGACTATGAAATCATCTACTGCTCCAATGTGTTTCCCTGCTTTCTTTTTGAACCTAGCTATAACCTTCACAGGAGTTGGGAGAAAAACTGATTTGCTCAGGAACAATATATATTTGCATCTCTGCTGTAATGCAAAGCATTTGATGATGGTTTGGAACTGAATGGGCAATTTACAAAAGCTTTACAAAAGACCACCTCCTCTTTTGTTTACATGGACCAATTCAGCTGCCTGCATTTTTAGACTCTCCTTTTGGAGGAGTGGCTGTTAGGAGACTGTAATGATGAGCATCTGCACTGTAACACAGGTTATGGCGAAGGCTCATGATTTGCAGTGCTTCCAGAAGGAAAGGTCCTGATGCTGCCATTCAAAGGTTATTATTTAGTTGTTCCATCTTTCTCTGTTATAACAGATTTTATATATGGCTAAAGAAAAATGGCAAAGAAGCAGTGGGAAAACATAAAAGAAGCAGTAGGAGGGTTGTTAGGGGAAGATGACATCTCGTGTCACTGTAAAATTCCATGGATGAGACAATAAAAGATTAATCAGAAAGATACCTAGAGATCCCAAGCCATTATTTTCAGGCCTTTGACAGGGGTGTGGGTGAGTAAGCAACTGTGGGTGGTGCTCAGGAGAAGACCGAGGCATTTTGCTACCTGAGAGAGGCCAGAAAATAGAGACCTTGATCCACACCAGGATGTCAAGGAGCAAAAGAAACATCTCACAGGCATGTCTTTCCATGCTCGCTATGGCAGCCACCTTATTTTGGTGGCAATGGTTACTGGTTAACTAGGGCTAGTCCTAGTCATTTTGCTTCCTGATGAACACAGAACAGGAGAGTGTTCCACTCCCCCTTTGATGTACAGTAGCTGACTGAACTGCATTTGAATCTTTCTTCAACACAGGCAAAAAGGCAACACCCTCCATTGCACCTGTAAACAATAGGCTAGTTTGTGGATTGCAGATAGAGAGCAGACTATGTGGCACAGAGTCCTCTCTTCCAGTATTTTTCTGCCTGCCGCCCTTCCCACCACCTACCATCTGAAGAGGCATTCTCACTCTGCCTAACGGTAGGGCTGGCCCTTTGGTTAACCCTTTCCATCCCTACCCCAGCTGTGCAACAAGTGTTTATCATGCTGCTGTTTCAGCACACATGTTTTCTGCAGCTCTTCATCACTACCATTTTGGCTTTGAATGTGATTGGAAAGCCTGCTGTAAGTCATCATTGGCACAACATGCTTCGAGTATGGAATTTTGTCCCAAACATACAGTTGCAGAGAAAAGCTTCTATAAATAGAGAAAGCCAAGGAGATTGGTGAAGCGTTGCTTTGGCTTCACCTAAGGGCATGGGATTCGGATGGTGGGTGGCTAATGGCAAAAACCTAGATACAATACGTATGAGCATAAAAGCTTTTATGAGACAGCTCAAGACAAAAGGTCAGCAAAAGATGAGATTTCGTACAAATGAAACGGTGTCATAAAACCATACAGCAGAGAAACTATGCATGGGAACAGCAGGCTCTCCTCCTTGTGAACAGATACATCTAATGGCACTAGCTGCTTTGAGTGGTATGGAGGTGCCCTTTCCATTTAGCTTTCGAAGAGCCAAGAGGTTGAAAGGATTTTAAGCTGTTGGGAGCAGGGCAGGGGGAAAATATTGAGTGGAAGAAAAACCACTGTGTTTTGCTTTCTCCTGTGTCCTCCCCCGTCCCCCTACCGCATATCCATATTGCCATGTGTAGAAAGGCATTGGCGAAAATCCTGTTTGTTTTTACTCTGTGTGCACTGGTACATTACATGTGTGACTGGTTTCTTCCCCTGATATTTGCACATATGAGCAGTAACTTGATTTCTACAGGATGATCTCTAGCATACGCAACTGCAAGCTGGAAATCACACTTGGAGCATTATATGTTTCCTGAAATTTTGGACACATTTGGGTGTGTGGAGGGGAGATAATGAAGTAAAATATATTCGTCTCCCATCTGTATCAGTCAGACTCAACAGGTTCAGCTATCACCAACACAGAAAGAGTAGAGTGGCTACTTACACACCATCCAAAAAAGAGGACATGCATTATTTTTTAAAAGGGGGACAAAAGAAGGTACTGATTTACATCAAACTGTGTATGCAAATTTACACTTAGAAATACATCCCCAGAAGGGATGAGTAGAATTTAAAGGCCAGAATCCTGGTTCAGATACACACCAAGGAAAACAACCGACACCTTGTGCATAAGTGGCAGTTTGCCTCCAAGAGTGACACAATGTCCCTTAAATAACAATCATGTGCCATATGAATTATGGTGAGCCTTTTCAGGGTTTTCCAGGTAGAGAGTACTAGAAGTGGTTTACCATTTCCTTCTTCTGGGGGAGCTGCCGTCGAACTGTACAACTTGCTCAAGGCCACATAGGCTGACATTACTCACAAGAGACATAGTGGGGAATCAATCTCCCAACCTCGCCTTTGGAATAATCTCCCTTCTGAGATCCGTATGGCCCCTTCACTGGGCATTTTCAAAGGCCAACTGAAAACCTGGCTGTTTAGGCAAGCCTTCCCTCCAGCCACTACTTGATTTACTTTTTTCTTCCATCTTGAGTATTGTCTACCGATGTGTTATTTTGATCTTATATTTTAAATTGTTTATATTATATGCTGTTAGCCACCCAGAGTAGTCAGTTGACTAGATGGGCGGGGTATAAATTCAATAAATAAATAAATAAAAACAACCTCTGGCTGTGCAGCCATATACCTAAACCACCAAGCTATCTAGCCAGCCCAAAAAAGAAATTTAAACCAACAAAGGTTGGAGTCGAACCCATGAGAGCAGAGCACAATGGATTAGCAGTCCATCACCTTAATCATTATGTAAATATAAATAAACAATAGGAAACCGGCCACACAGAACTGAAGTGCATCTCAAATAGGGAGTGAGACACATGGCCAAGTGACACAAGTTCCTGCAGAGTTTATGTCCGAGTACTTAACTGTGGATAGGCTACATCAAGACTTCTAGGTCTTCCTCCTGACTGTTTCTTTAAGAATCCTTCTTCTAAAACATAGTTGAAAACCCTTAAATGCTTCTCATAAGGCTAAATAATTAGCAGTAAAAGCCTTAAGCTACCCTATTCTTCTTTTTACAGTCTCATCTTTCTACCTTGTGCTCAACCACACCTTCAATCAGATTCCGCCCTGGGACCGAAAGCAGTCCTCTCTTCTTAGGCTAAATGAAAAAAACCATGGCCTCTTTACATCTGAGGGAACAAACGTATAACTTGGTGCTGAAACAGGACCCATCTCCATGCCAGTCAGGTCTTCAAGAGGACAGTACTGTATTCCACAATCAGGCGTCCATCACTAAGAAAGCCTTTACTCACTCCACATAATGTATTGCCCCCAACAGTGGGGCACAGAGGAGGTTCCCCTGGCTGGTCTTCATGATCAGGCAGACCTAAACACATAATGAGAACTCAGATATTGGGATCTCACATCATTTAGAACTTTGAAAGACCTCCCTAATTCTATCCAGCCCTTCCTTAGACCTTCCCTTTTGACCCAACTTCGGGAGGCAGTGGAAGACAGGAGGGCCTGGCGTGCTCTGGTCCATGGGGTCACGAAGAGTCGGACACGACTAAACGACTAAACAACAACAAAAATCACTACTGAACACTGTGGGACTTACTTCTGAGTACATGTAGTACACACAGAGTAGTATACACAAGGCTGCTGTTCACCCAATATCCAGGCTTTTACCCATTAAACTTAAGAAATCCTAAGCCATATTATTCTCGGAGAATATGAAGAATGCTTATGAGACCTTGTGGTTCTGGCCAAGCAAGGTTTGGAGGATGACTCCTCCTATTTAGGTAGCCAGTGCTTGGAAATGTTACTTGCTTTGACTACATTTTCCAGAATCTCCTAAATCAGCATGGCTACTGCAAAAATAATTCTTAGGCCAAAAATAACTTTACAAAACTTTGTTATGATCTCTTGCACTGAATGTAATGGCAGTTGGGTCTAAAACATCCCCCATTCATTGTGCAAGGTTCACAAAAGGGAATCTCCCTGGTGTTTTGGTTCCTGTAGAACAAATATGAAAAATAAAGTTATAGAAAGTATATTTTTAAAAAATCAGAAGAAAACATGTTTGAAAATCCTGTCCACTTATTGCTCAAGGCTGTAATCAGAATTAAAGGGGAAGTATTGCTTCCACAATTATTTTAAACCTTAATGCAAACACTCTATTTTTTTGGAGCCCAAGGATCTAATACGCCCTAAAGCACAGCTTCCCCACCATGGGATTCTAGATGTGAGACTACAAGGTAATAGCCCACAGATTATTCATTTTGACAAATCCCTTGATATAATCAGATTCAACACTCAATTCAAATCCTTGTTATGCTGAGTAATAGAGCTGGCAGGAAACAACAGAGTTGATAAAGAGCTGTATTTCTTAAAACAGCCCAGGAAGCATCCTGGAGGCAGACCTTTCAGCTCAGCAGCTTTGAGAGACACTTATAAGGTTGCCAACTGACTGGGAAAAATAGGTAGTCTGCTTTTGTATCCTTAATAGCAGAAATCACCAAGCAAGTTTAAAAACAAAATAAAACAGCATGGTGATAAACTAGGGTGGCCACTTAAGCTTTGCCAACAATGGGGTGAGGGGAGAGGATATGGATGTGCATAACATTTGCATATCCTAATTTGAATGCACAGGTAAAAATTTAGAAATAACTACTATAATTTAAAGAGAAATATAAGACATTTCTCCATGATACAGAAGACCAAGGGGTAGTATCCTGTTGGTTCATAACTGCATGTGGAATGGTCTGTTCCATGTGTGCTTCCATTTTTCCTTCCACTTGGACAAAGGGACATTCAGAAGCCCCTTGCGCAAACAGAAAAAACTCATTGTGTTCAATGGAGTGGTCTCTGGAATGCACATCTGCCAGAGATCATCAGGGTAAATACAGAGTGCTTTGCCCATGGAGTTGTCCAGGAGCTTATTGTGAAAGTCCCACATTCTCACTTCTTGCAGTGCATTGTTCTTCAACTAGATGTGTTTTGGACAGCCCTTGAAATGTGCAATTCCTTCAAAAAGATGACTGTCCACTGACAGATGTTCAAATAACCTCAGTAAAGTAGGGCATGTGGCCAACCAAAGATAAGCCTTACCTTCTGCTAATGTCTGCAGATCAAGTGGTTGTTAAAAGTATAACCGTGCAGACCAGTAGAAAACTTGCAAGCCTTCATCATTAGGCAGGGGAGTATCTGTCAGATTTTTACTTTCTCTTGCATTTAATTGTAAAAACCTTTTCTGTGCCAGATCTGAAGAAATTGGTGAGTGTTGGTAAACATTCTTCAAATGTGAATGGAAACAAAGTTCTCCATCATTCACACTGGCCAAATTCAATAAGTACATATTGTTTCCAGCATTGAGTGACCTATGTTGTACCTGTCTGCTATACAGATGTTATCAGAAAAAAAAAAGAACCCAATTTCATTGAGGACTAACATGGTTGAACATTTACGAATTCAAATCCAAACTTTCAAAAGTTAAGCACTCTATGTTCTAGTCTTGGAAGGAGAACCTGCATGTTTGGGTTTCTTCCACATTCAATTTCTCCCCACTCCACAAAAATGAAAAGAAATTGTCACTCTACTCATTACCAACTTAAAGTTTCTGTATTCATGCTACTTTATCACTTAGCAATCTGATCCACCCCTCAAACATATAAGTTTTATTCCTTCCAGTTTCATCTACACTGATTTAAAATACTATTTCTTCTCTGAAGTACCCTGATCATGATTATGATTTAAGTAGAAATAATATCAGATTCACAAGAGCTAGATCTACAACTAGGACATGAAAAACTGTATTCTGAGCTCTTCCAGGGACTGCAGTGAACAAACAGATTTCTCAAAGCCTGAGTAATGAACAATTTTAATATTGTATAACACACATTCACATGAAACATAATGATAAACAATCATAATGTAGGTATACACGGCTTAGGATAATACATCACAGGTTCCCATAAATTCCATCAAAGACAAGTTTTGAGCTAGTGTATTCAGTGAGCTCTGGAGCTCTGCCAGGATGAAAACCAAATAGCACACACCAGGACAACAAAGGACAACAGAGACAAAGGAACACAGGAAACTGCCTTATACTGAATCAGACCCTTGATCCATCTAGCCCATATATTGGCCACTCTGACTGGCAGCAACAATCCAGGGGTGCAGGCAGGACTCCTTGCTGGCCCTACCTAGAGATTGCTGTTATTCTCCTGGTGGTCTCCTCTTCAGGTACTCACCAGGCTGAAACCAGCTCACTGCACTCAGGATGGCATTGAAACAAAACACAGATCATGAATTCATAAACTTGCAAACCCCAGCAAAGTAACAGAATCAGAATCTGGGGGCCAAATCTATTGCAAAACCCTCAGTCAGTAGAAGCAAGGATAGGTCAAACTCAGTTGTAATAGCTGTGGATCACACATGGACTGCTACATGTTCTTAAACTAAAACATCCAACAGCCCAAGCCAATATAGCCAGTGGGATCCATGTGAGAGATGATGGGAATAGCTGTTCAACAACATCTGGAGGATCACCTGCTTTCCATTCTTGAAATATCACCAGGACAAACTGAAGGCTGAGACCCAAAACACAACTGGTGGGTTCGTAAGAGTCACAGTGCTCAGCCTGCTGAAACAGACCATTTGCAACCCTGTTGCAGGGCGTGATCTACTAGTCTCTGCATTCCTAAAGCCTCTTATTGCTACAAAATGAGAGATAGCAATTTTGCTAGCTGGAGGGGTAGGTGGGAAAGGCAATACAACATTTACCTGGCAACTCAACAATGCTTCAGTTGCCTTCTTCCTACCTTTCATCTACAAAACGACTTCCTGGATTTGCTGTGGTAACTGTCATGGCAGGAGGAGAAACCAGGAACCAAACGGGAGGGTCAAACCAATTACCAACTGAGGGGATAAGCTGAAAAGATGATGTGAAGGAGCACAAAGTTGCTTGTCTTGCCAGAATGAATGGTTGTTTCTAATGTCATCCCTTCCAGCCATTTAGAGCTAAAGAAAGGAACTTCAGTGCTTAGGTCAAGTTTTCATGAGACATGATATCGCTGTTATTATTATTTTGTCTCATTCAGCACAACACGGTGCCTTGCAATATGAGCAACAACAAAACATGGAGTGGCTTCAGAAGTTTAGAATCCAAAACTGGACCAAAGGGAAGAAGGCAAGAGAGGGAGAGGGACAAGCAGCAAAAAGCTACTACAAGAAGTATGGCAAGTAGTTGCCTTGCATTCAAAGGAAGGGAAATGCTACGTTTCATGCAAGACATGGCAATGTGTCGGCTAATGCATCCAGTCATCTGAAGCAATGCCATATGTCAAAACTACCCTTAGGGACACTCCTGGAGGATTGTAGAAAAAGGCAAATAAACAGAATAGAAGAGAAACATTGGCTCCTTTGTCTGTTCATTTGTTTGATGCATGGTTGGCAGGGGTCTATTCTGTCAGTGAATCCCCAGGATGCTGGTAACTTCATCCTTGCTTAACTTCTGCTCAAGTGATAATGAGCTCTCAAAGAAGAAATGGCTGGCTTTTGTTTAGCTTCCGCCAAAGGATCCAGGAAGCTGAATCAGTTGTTGTTGTTGTTTAGTCGTTAAGTCATGTCCGACTTTTCGTGACCCCATGGACCAGAGCACGCCAGGCCCTCCTGTCTTCCACTGCCTCCCAGAGTTGGGTCAAATTCATGTTGGTAGCTTTGGTGACACTGTCCAGCCATCTTGTCCTCTGTCGTCCCCTTCTCCTCTTGCCTTCACACTTTCCCAACATCAGGGTCTTTTCCAGGGAGTCTTCTCTTCTCATGAGATGGCCAAAGTATTGGAGCCTCAGCTTCAGCATCTGTCCTTCCAGTGAGCACTCAAGGTTGATTTCCTTCAGAACGGATAGGTTTGTTCTCCTTGCAGTCCAGGGGACTCTCAAGAGTCTCCTCCAGCACCACAATTCAAAAGCATCAATTCTTTGGCGGTCAGCCTTCTTTATGGTCCAGCTCTCACTTCCATACATCACTACAGGAAAAACCATAGCTTTGACTATGCGGACCTTTGTCGGCAAGGTGATGTCTCTGCTTTTTAAGATGCTGTCTAGGTTTGTCATCACTTTCCTCCCAAGAAGCAGGCGTCTTTTAATTTTGTGGCTGCTGTCACCATCTGCAGTGATCATGGAGGCCAAGAAAGTAAAATCTGTCACTGCCTCCATATCTTCCCCTTCTATTTGCCAGGAGGTGATGGGACCAGTTGCCATGATCTTAGTTTTTTGATGTTGAGCTTCAGACCATTTTTTGCGCTCTCCTCTTTCACCCTCATTAAGAGGTTCCTTAATTCCTCCTCACTTTCTGCCATCAGAGTGGTATCATCTGCATATCTGAGGTTGTTGATATTTCTTCTGGCAATCTTAGTTCCGGCTTGGGACTCATCAAGTCCAGCTGAATCAGTATAATCCACCAATCTTTTAAAAGCTGGCTGCTTTAAGCTTTGCGGTCTGTGGGCCTAAACTCAACTCACACAGGATGTTACCCCATTGCACCAATCCACAACAAAACAGTATCTGTGTGCTCTGGAAGCCACCAAAACATAAAGATGGCAGTTCCTGATAAATGTCACACAAATTAATCTTTGCATTGAAAACGTTGGATTGAATGTTGAAGGAACAATCTGTTCCAGTTTGCTGTAGTTCCTAATGTTGAGGGCTGTTTTGTTCATAGTGATGTGTCTGTGCTTTTCACAGCCACATGTTTGGCAGGTGATCTCCTTCCTGCCCCATTCTTTTAAGAAGGTCTGGATGCTCTAAATAAGGAAAGAACAAGAAATACAGAAGTGGTGCTTTGAAAAGCTTGTCTAATGATAGCCTCAGAGGTGCTCAATGCACTCAAATTCCATGTCATTCCTAATGGATGAAGATAAGAACATAAGACGCAGGCTGGTGAGACTTAAGATCATTCTGGTCCAGCATTCTGTTTCCACACTGGCCAACAAGATGCCTATGAAAAGCTCAATGCAGGACATAAGTGCCATAACACATTGTTGCTTCTTTCCCACTGGGTGGTTTCATTGTGCTGAGAGAAGTAGGTGGCAGACCATCAATTCTCCCATTCTCCTTCCTTCCCAAAACTTCCTTACATGTGTGCGTGGCTACCAGTACTGTTCAAAGAAATGCCATTGTGTGAGGTGAAGCAGCAAAGTCAAGGTGCATAGCACCTTGAGACAAACAAACATTTTCACACATGAAGCAGGAAGCACCTCCCTCTGTTTCTAGCAACAAAAACAATAGTGGGAGAATAAAGAAGTAAAAATTTGATGCTCATTCATGATAACTTATATCTGCTCCCTAAGGCAGCTATATAACTCTCCCTAATGGTAGGGTTGGCCCAAGGATTGCTACTTACCTTTGCCCATTGTATGTGAATCTGGTATCTTTTTCAACCTATTCTAAACAAGTTCACCAAATGACATCATTGGGAGATAGCAATTTGCCACAGAATAAATATGAGATCTGAATTTCTGCTATGACACATCACTCACGTGGGAAATGGCGAAATTACTGTGTGCCCATGACATTCTCTGCTTTTTTGTCTAACCTTTTCGCACTATTAAAATGACTCCTCCTTGATTTGAGAAGTTTCCTAATCAACTTGTTTCACTTTACTGAATTCAAATTGTTGTCATTCTTTGCCATACTACTGGTCTTTTTGTTTATCTGCAATGATTTTATATTTTCTTCCACATGGTTGGCAATGCTATTGAATAGAGCTGAGTCAAGTATTTATGTCCACGGAACACTTCCATTTAATCATATTTTCTTGTTAACACTTTCTTTTGGGAACCTACCAGTTACCACATTTCTAATTTGTTTCACTTGTGTGTTGATAGGTTTTCTATACAGTTAGGAGTCCCAGCAACACTGAAATTTGTTCAGTGACAACACCGAGGCCTGAATACAACTGGTAGTTCTAGCTACACAAGACCAATTGGAACAGTGTGATTCAAGTATATGTTGGCTCAATGTTCAGTAGTTTAGTCAATGAATTAATTCTCATGGGGTTAACAAAATGAGTGGTACTCCCCCTTGCATTTTTAAGATCAGTGCCTCCCTATGTACAATAGGACTTGTAGTCTAACAAGATCTGAAGGGGATTGGTTCCCCAGCACAAATTTAGAGAGCTGCTTGTTTTGTTTGTTCTCTTCTTAGTTTCCTCTACATGCCCTCCAACCCTGTCTTTCGTTATTTGTGCACATTTCTTATTGGTGCCTGGACAGTTAGTTTGTAGGCTGCATCTTTCTGGGATGAAAATTAACTAGCACCTCATGATGTTCTTCTCACTTAAGAACTTTGAGGAACTGAAAGATGGTGACAGACACCGGCTGTGATGTTCTCCTGAGCTACACATGTAGCCAAAGATATTTGACTGCCTGGACTGAAAAAAAGAGAGGATGAAACGCCTTCCATTCCATGTATAAAACCTGGCTGGCCGCTGAATCTCTGTTCTATCAGAGTGTACTGCACTCTGAGCAGAGGGGAACTTCTCATCATGAGCTATACCTGGTGAAAAGAAAGAGTGTCCCCACCTTACTATAAGTCATCACAAACCATCACTGGTGAAGGGACAACGCCCTTCATTGCAGGGGTTGCTTGGCTACCAGCCAAAGGTGATGCAGCCACCTCAGGCAATGCAGTACCATGGGAGGTGACAGAGCTGCCACTATCTCCCAGCCACTGCAGCCTGAGCTAGCCACCTGAGCCCACTGCTACTATCTCTTCTAGCAGCCTCTCCTCCCCAACTTCACAACACATCTATATTTGCCCAACTCTCTGCATAATGCCTGGACACAAGCTGAGGGGCAGGCATTTTGGAGAAGCTGACCAAGAAGTGAGGAGACAGTGGTACGAGGAGGAGGAAGAAGTTGTACTGTGAGATGGGGAGGTGGATAGGAGAAAGAAGACCCTATGCCTGCCACTCATCCTAGTTGTCACTGTCATCAATATCATGAGTCTGCAGGTAGCATCATGAGAGAGGGTGGGGTGGCAGCAGTGTCTTTCTTCACATCTCAGACAATGGGAGGGCTTGTGTTAGTGCTGCTCCTCTGCAATCTTGAGGGAGAGCAATCATCTCTAATGTCCTGTTGTTGCTTCCTAGCCTCTGCCATCTTCCAAAGTGACTCTGCCATTCTGTTTGATATTAGGCCTGAAGCCTGTAGTCATAGACCCACAGCAGCTGGGTAATCTCCACAAATGTCTTCCAAATTGGGCAAATCTAAGAGTCCTATATAAATCATTAAGATCTATGAATAAGATACGTACGTTCTCCATATTTTCTTTATCTAAAACATGAATGGGAAAGTCTTATGCTCTGGGGTCAAATCCAGTCTGGCCCTCTGAGAAACTCTGAAATACTGTACCATTATTTGGTGGTTTGGTTTCCCAACCTGTGTGTGGGGTTTTCCTCACTGTAAAAGGTTGAAATTCCTCTCTTTAGACCTAGCTTGTGATAATAAGAGGTTTACGCCAATATTTTTGATTTCTCCCACCAATAGAAGAAGAACACTTTGAAATTCAACTCACTCTTGAACTGAAAGAGGTTCTCCCACCTTTGGTTTTGTACATATATCCACATATGATGGTTTTTCAAGGCACAGTTATTGGAGACAATTATAAAGAACACAGACACAAGGCAAATAGTTTATAAGCATTTCTCTATCAGGAGTGTTTAAACTGATAGATCATTATGGGTTCTTTGCTTACCCATTTACAGAAATACATGCTAGTGTTAATATAAGTGCAGAAACATGAGAAGGACAACACTCTTGGAAACCTAAGGGCAGCATCCACAAGCTTGATATACTGGGAATGTGGTATCTGCTACTATGCCTATGCTTATCCAACACACAACTCTTTCCATTCCACCCTAAAAGACTAAAATAAATCCTCATTCTATCCCCAGACAATCTAGATTCTGTGCTAAGCATCCGTCACAGCTGAGTACCGTGACTGTATGTATTATTCAAGTCAAGCCAATTTGCATAACATATTCTGTATTTTTCTCATTTTACATAACTTATTCTGGTTTTCCTACTTATGATGGGGGAAAGAAGCTATACAAAGCAGGTATAGCTTTGCCTGCATAGTCATAAGATTTCTCATGGCTAGAGGCCTTTGGCACTTTACTGGGAAACTTAAGTGGTTTGGAAAAGTAACTGGCTGGAGGATTATGGGAACTGTAGTCTAAAGGAAATTATTCTTCCAACCTCTGAAAAGTACTGAAGGATACAAGTCATAAGAAATCTCATATAACCAGATATACCTGCAGTGCCTGAAATTTCATTAGTGCTTAGAGATGTTACTTTTTTTAGGCTACAGCTTCAGAATTCCCAGCCTTGTAATCCAAATAAGTAAGTCTTACTCATGAGTGCTTGAAAATATTGGAAGCATTTTTGAGTCCTTGCACAGACAATGTTCCCTCTTGCCTCGCCTGTGGCCGTGAAGGAAATTATACTAAGGAGCAATGTCCCATCATTAGCTTTTTATCCAGATGAACTGACAGACTGATTTGGGCTGTGAGCTTTAATCATGGATTTTTGCTTAAAGAAACCAATTATTCCAGGCACTCAATTTGTAGAAAATCTTGCCCTGCCAGAGAAAACTATGTATTTTACGTTCCCATGTCTAGTGGAAGTTGACACCACTTTCCTTTCTTTGAAAAATCAGCAAACAGAAGATTCAAGCTTAAGAGAATGTGTTTGTTGCTTCACAAGGATAATAACAAAAATCAAGAGTGTCCCCCTGTCCCTATGGTTGGAAGGGAAAAATGTGTATCTAAAAGAGTGTGTGTGCACAGAATGAGCCATTAAGTTGATTTTGACTCACGGTGACACGAGTACAGTTTATGGCAAACATGAGATACCTGAGGAGTCATGTTACCCCTTCTACCCATCAGTGAGTTTCCATGGCCAAGCAGAGATTTGGATCCAAGTCTTCTCAGTCCTACTTTGACACTCTAACCCTAACACAAGGGGGCTCTCAGCCTATTAAAAAAAGCTTGATAACACCCACTTTTCCCCCTATATGCATGGTAGTTGTGTGTGTGTGGTGGAGTGTTTATGAAATCATAATCTAAAACAATAAGCTCTGCTCAATGAGTTGTCAAAGAATTTTCTGAGGCCAGGAGCCTTAGAAAAACACAACTAATGAAGGAGTGCAGTATATAAACAGGTTAAAAATCTGACAGTTAATTGATTAAAAGATCTTTATCTGGTTAACAGTTTTACATTAAAAAAACTGACAGTGGCTCAAATCTTCTTGGCCTACTTATGCTACTATAACACCAATGGCGTAACTTTTAGAAGCAAATGGCTTCAAAGTGAGAAATCTCCCTAGACATTATCTGTTGCATACGGAATTGCATCACTCAGCATGCAACAGAAAATGTCTACAGAAACTTCGAAATTCCAAAGGTTTTACACCTTTGCCAGCTAAACAAGAGGATTTCATCCCGAAAATAATATGGACAGAATAAAGTCAGCTTTATAAAATCTCTCAGTCCCACAGAAGGATCACTTCCATGTTTTACTTACAAATACCTTATTTCTGGGGAGCTTTGGGTAGATGACAATTATAGACAATCCATTGTATAAAACAAAACAGAACAGAAGAAAAAAACCTCATCACAAAATCATGCAATGTCTCCTTGCAACCCAGTTCGACTGTAAATCATGCATGTTGCTTTAGAGTAATTTGCATTGAAATTAGTAGGTCTTACTCCTGAGTACATATGCACAAGAGTGAGTTGCATTATCTCTAACTGTATTATATGTACACCATCTTAATCCAGTTTGGAATTAGTCTAACTATCCATATTTTTCTTGAGGAGTCTATATGACTGGATCCCCAGTGGTATAGTGGATAGAGTGATGGACCAGGACTCTGGAGAACAGGGTTCGAATCCCTGCTCAGCCATGGAAACTGACTGGGGGAATGGAACTGGTAAAACCACTCAAATATTGCACTTACTTTGAAAGCCTATTAAGTCACTATAAGTTGGTTCTGATTTAATGGCACAGAACACACACAAAGAAGACTGAGGAACTAAAGCTTTCCATGAGGAACTTAAAGCCCTCACAATAATGTAGTTTATATTTGCACTGCAGCCATGTCCTTTATGAACTGGCAGCCCCAGGCTCAAATCTCAGTGCATTGACTCCCAAGCCTTAGTCAAGCTTCAGTCAATCCATCTATATACGAGGATAATGGGTATAATGATATGGATGTAATGAGTAGACAGTGTAGCAAGGTTTACAAAGATGTCAAAGTTATTCAAACACTCAGAAAAGTTATACTGTAGATTACACCTCCTAGATTCTGGGCAAGGTATCCCAAAACTTGAGGGTTTTAATCCAAAACAGTAATTTTTAGTAAGATGGGCTATATGAGTAAAAATCAGAAATCAGTTTGTTGTACCAGATTTTAAGTTTGAAGTTTCACAATTGGGCTATGTTCTCTAATACACTGGGGGGGGGGAACCTGGAAAAAGAGACTTATCCTTACCTCCCATGAGGAAGAGTAGTCCTGCCACATATTGCATAAGGCCTCGATCCCAGCAGCACCCCAGCACCCCGATAATCCATCCAAAGAGGATGATGGCTACAGCCATGCCCATGAAACCAGCTGTCATTCTGCGCAGGTCTGAAATGTGAAACCAAGAATCCTGTTAATATCGTCCCCCTGTTGGTCTTGCTGGTTGACGCTTTGAGTGCTTCACAGAAGAGCAAAAATGTTTATCTCACAAATATTATCCTAACATTTACAAAGATTGGTTGCTTTTTTCTAAAGGGCCACAAACACAAACATTTCTCTGTTTCATACTTTTTTCCTCTGTAGTCATCAACGTTATTGATTTCATGCCTTAGGCACCTCTTCTTAGTCTTCAGCAATGAGCATTGTAAGAGGCACAAAGAATGATCTTTAATTACATTACCTAGATCAGAATCGGGCAACTTCTTGGGGGGCATACATGCTCACCCCTGGGCCTTGGAGGGCCAAACCCAATCTTCTCCCCCCACCCCCACCCCCAGTCACAAAAATCATTTCCTCCAAGAAGCTTTTCTTTTTCTGGAAAAACTCCAGGGGAGGGCCTGGGTGGATGCTAGTGGACCCTAAAATACAGAGAAACAGCCACACACAGTGCCTGGAGAGCACAAGAGTTAAAGTTCAAAAAGTTTAATTAAAAACAAACTAGGAAAAGACAGGCGCTAGGATTGAGAGGCATCTGGGCCTAGAGAAGGGCACACACAACCCACAGGCTGCACTTCACCCTCGATCTTTACCTTGCATGGTAGCAGATCTATACTGATCAGAGTCCACACTGTGTTAGCTGGTTAGCATCTACTGTTAACATTTTATTCCCGGACTCCTTTTAAATTTCCCACATCTCAAATTTTGATGAAGCTTTTTTTATCATTTGCAAGTGCAGGAATGGATGCAGCAGAGAAGAAATCTGAAGATATTTGGAACCATTCATTTCCTAGCTGGCTGGAAAGCCCAGTGAGTTAGGTAGAGGCTGGGAGTACCATTCCATACTATGCCTCCTGAGTGAAAGGTCTGCCTCTGTAGCCTTGGGCAAATGATATAGTCCCAGAAAGGAATCATAAACGACTTCTGAATATTTTGTACCTAAATAGCCCTAAAAGAGTCAGCATCAGTCAGAATTTACCTGATGATGGACCAACAACAACAACAAACAACAACAACAGACACCTTGAACATAACACACCAGACATAGTAGTAATAGAACAAAGAAATGTCCAGAACATTGACATTGCAATTCCAGGGGATGCCGGAGATGAAAATAAAGAACTGGAAAAATAACAAAGTACAGAGATCTGGCAATCGAAACATCTTGCCTCTGGATGAAACACACTTCAGTGGTCCCTGTAGTCATTGGGGCTTTGGGAACAATATCAAGAAATTTCACACAGTACTGTAAGCAGTTGCAGATCTCAGAAATCACACCATCAGAGCTACAAAAAATGGCAATATTAGGAACAGCATACATACCGTGTTGATATTTAACAGATACTTAGGTTTTTGGTTAAAACTTGTATCTGTGATATAATACCAGTCAATGTTTTTATAATTTTGACTGTGCCTAATAATAATAATAATAATAATAATAATAATAATAATAATAATAATAATAATAATAATAATAATAATAATAATAATAATAATAAAAACACCAGGCACAGTCAATCAAAATTATAAAAACATTGACTGGTATTATATAACACATACAAGTTTAACAAAAAAACCTAAGTATCTGTTAAATATCGGCACAGTATGTATGTATGTGTGTGCGTGCGTTGTTGTTGTTGTTGTTATTATTCAAAAACACCAGGCACAGTCAATCAAAATTATTAAAACACATTGACTGGTATCATATAACACAGAGGTCATCAACCCCCGGTCCGCGGCCCGGTGACGGTCCGTGGCCTGAGCCGCGGAGACAGACCTCCCGCCCCCCCCACTCCCCTCCCCACAGCTGCTTTGCGCACGCACGCACGTGCCAGCGCCGGCATGAGTGCTCCCCCACCCCTTCACACATGCGCCCGAGTGCCTGCGTGCCCGTGCGAAGGGGTGGGCGCGCAGGCGGGCATGCAGGCGCTCCGGCGCATGCATAAAGGGGTGGGGGAGCACTCACGCCAGCACTGGCGGGCAGACGTGCGCTCCCCCACCGCTTTGCGCATGTGCCCGAGAGAGAGCGTGCATGCGCCTGAGAGAGCGCCCGCACCCGCGCGAGCGCAGGGGGGTGCCCTACCTTCCTCAGAGGTTCAGCCGGTCCGCAGTCCCAAAAAGGTTGGGGACCGCTGATATAACAGATACAAATTTTAACCAAAAACCTAAGTTAAATATCAGCACAGTATGTATGCTGTTCCTAATGCCATTTTTTGTAACTCTTCTTCTTCTTCTTCTTCTTCTTATTATTATTATTATTATTATTATTATTATTAATTATTATTATTATTATTATTATCATCATCATCATCATCATCATCCATTCCTGGGATAACTGCAGCCAAGCACACCAATCACGAATAGCAGAAGTGTGACATAAAAATTGTTAAAAGGTTGTCTAAATTGATCACTCCCTCTGATACTATCTGGCTGGCCTTCCCAGAGTTTGGACTGACTGACTGATTTAGACTAACCATCCTAGAATGCCTCAGCCAGCACGGCTTTCATTCTTCCCTCCTTTCTAGGTGCGCTAGTCCTAGAGTTCCCCGACTCTGGGCATTCCTCTCCTCTCAAAAGAAGCTGCATAGAAATGTCAGCAGAAAAGAGAAGTCTATTTTGAGCCGTCCTTTCAATGGGAACTGCATATAGGTACTACACTGGAGTGTGCTGAATCAGCCCTCTTGTGGATATTTAGGAAGAAGGAGGTCAGAGAAAAGAAGCCTGCCTCTGCTAAAGTTTTATCACAGAACTGGAGAAAATCTGCTGGGTCTCTTCTTAATTCCAGAAATCCCAGTCCCAATGCAGTCTAATCAGCACCTCTTGTCTCTGGATGAAGACAGATGGAGCACCATCCCATAGAGATACAGGGGCGGAGCATTCTGCCCAAACTGGGTCATGTTCTTACCACCCAAATGGTGTGTTTCAAATGGGAACTTGAACTGAGGGGTGGGGTAGGAAATGTACTTTCCATCTTTTCTCCCACAGTACTTAATCCCCCCCATACTGCTTTTCTCCCAATACTGAGACCCAAGTCATTATATGATTTTAAAACAATGTATAAATAAAAGTATATGGCTAAAATCCAGTAGTAAGTTACAACTGGAGCAGACCCATTGAATCAATCTAACATATGGAGAAGTTGTCTCCCCAAATCGACACTGATTTAGTGAGGCTCCTCTAGTTACATTTTCTTTCCAGACTTCAGCCATTATCTTGTAATATTAAAACACTATTAAACAAATTGTTAGATTAAAACAGGCACAGAAGTAAAACAATGTAATGCTTCTGTCTGAACACTACTGACCATTTCTCAGATGGAAGCAGCAATGCTCCCATTGTATCCAGGCAGCCCGAAAGCATGGCCTCGTGAATAAACTCACAAGAAAAATGAATTAGATTACGAAATGCAAACAGATAACCAAACCACATACGTACTACATAGTATGTCACACTCATATAATTTACATATGTTCTGCTATGCCATTAGGAGGAAATTGGTCCCATTTTATAGCCAACGAGCAGTTGAGGCAATTAAATAACTATGCATAGCCTGAATTCTTAACAAAAGTAACAGGTAGGTAAGAATAGACCCAACAAGCCATGTGTCTCCAATATCCATATCTAGTTACAATATCCAGTTACAAATGCTATTGGACTATCCACACTGAGCGTTTGTTCAGCTTTCCTTGAAACCACTGTACCAATACTGTGTATGCACAATGCAGGGTCGAAACTGGGATCCACAGAGTCAAAGAAGGACAAAAAAATGCTTGTTTTCTGGGTGTTTTTATACCACCACCAGATGTGGGTGTATTTTTGTTCTGATTTTGTCCAGTGCAGCATTTGCTTCTGTGAATTTTAGTACTGGATTGTTCTCTACTGATCCATGGACTTTGTGGTTGTGTTTCATTGATATTGTTTCCTAATGACACATTTAAAATAAAATTTTTACCTAAGATAATTTTTAAAAGATATTTCCAATTAAGATAATAGAAAAAGAGTTGGAGGAATGGCAAAATATGACTAACAAATTTTGTATTTTTGTAATTAACAAAAAAGGATGGTATAGAAATCCAGGAGGATTAGGTATCCCTAATATAAAAATATATTATGTAGCAAATAAAATGAGGTGTATATCAGATATTACATTACAACCAATAATTTAAATATGGGCAAAATCAGAGTTTCAACAAGTTGAAATATTTAATATTTGTTAAATATTTTTTAAAAAGGTGGTCATATTATAAAAAAGTTAGAAAACATTTTCCTTTAAAAAATGGTACAGATTTGGAATAAGTATAGGAAAATATTAATTCCGCCAATTTCACCATTGTATCCAGTTACAGAATTAGAGAGATTTCCAGCAAATTTGAGATATAGTTTGGGAAAAATCTTGAAGACAAAACGAGTTATTAAGATAGAAGATAAATATAGAGATGATAGAAAATTTGAAGAGATGGTAGTACAAAAGGAAGAACTAGATAAAATGTGGATGAGATGGATAATAAGTAAAATTTATAAAATAATATCAGAAACAGAGGATCTATATAATGCTCTTAAAATGTCATGGAAAACAGATTTAGGAAGGGATATAAGTAGCAGTGGAAAAATATATGGGATAACAAAAACTTAAAATGCATGTTGGTAAGAATAAAAGAATTTTTTTTTATAAATTTGTATGGAAATTGTATCTAACACCAGTCAAACTGAAAAATATGGATAATAAATCTTCTAACATATGGTGGAGGTGTGGTTGGGAAGTAGATACTTATTTTTATTTGTAGTGGGAATGTGAAAATATAATGAATTGGTTTTCAAATAAATTAATGAAATATTTAAACTAAATCTGGAAATAAACCCTAGTACGTATAGCATTACTGTCAATATTTGATAGAGAACAATGGGGATGAACTGATATAGAATTAAGCTGTAAGATTAATAATAGCAAAGAACTGGAAAGTAAAATATGGCTTTCAATTAAGAAAATGGTATAAAGAAGTTTGGAATATAGCTATTAATGACAAGTTGACTTGTGATCTTAATGTTGATATTTAAGAATAACTTTATCAATATTTGGAGATCTTTTATTGATTATATATAAATAAAAGGGAAGGGTTTTGTAACTTCACAAGATTCAATGCAGTTTTGGAAGGGTAGTGGGCTTTCCAAACGGATAAATGATACATGTCTCTAATGGTCCCAGTGGAAGGGTGCACTGTTTATTTATAACTTAAGTTGCTTTAGCTTATATTATTGTTTTTTCTCATTAAGTTTATAATTTTCTATTGTTTTTTCTTTTTTTCTTCTTCTTCACTGATTTAAAATTTAAAAATATGTAGTTTCCCAATGGGTGTTTTTCAGTTGGTCAGTTGCCTCCCCTCCATGTCCCATGAGTAGGTAAAACAAGGAGAGAAAGGGAGGAAAAAGGGAGTGAGATCAGGAAGGCCAGAGAAGATTAGCTAAAGAGGAGAACGATCTGTGTTGGGAGTGAGATGCCAAGAAACAATTCCAGATGTGTGTGGACAGGCAGTAGTCAGATGATCCAGTGCATCCAAATAAATTGAACAGCGAACACCCTCCCATGTATGGATGCCAATATCTAGATGCTCTGTTCAAATCTACAATTAAAAATATCAGAACTACTCAGAACAACCCCAGAATGATCAGAGACAATACCACTATGTTGAGGAGTCCTGAGCTATTACTGATCAGGGAGTCACACACTAGCCTCACGGCGCTGTGGATAAACTGCAGAACTGCAGCCAAAACTCTGCTCATGACCTGGGTTCAATCTCAGGTAGCTGGCTCAAGGTTCACTCAACTTTCCATCCTCCCAAGGTCAGTAAACTGAGTACCCAGCTCACTGCGGGGGTGGGGAACAATATGTACCCTGCATAATTAAATTGTAAACTGCTCAGAGAGTGCTTTAGGTGCTATGGGGTAGTATATAAGCAGCAGTCTTTGCTTTTGCTTTTAATTCACAGTTCCCTCCAAACAAAGTGCACTTAAGACACATGAAAATGTAAGGAAAAAAACCTAGTTAGTCTTACAAGTGTTAGGTTACTACTGCTGATATAAATTGTTACAACAGATTAATACAGGTATCTGCTACATCACCTAATTCAGGCGTGTCTTCTTATTATGAAACAAACGACAGCCATAAATATTTCTCAATCTACCAAAAAATTATTCAACAATTACCAGTAGATCTCACTCTATATTTTGGCCAAACCTGATCTAAATTGACAACCACTCAAATTTCTCTGTTAGCATTTAATTGACAGAATATTTTGAAGGCCCATATTCTCTATCTAGCCTTCCTCCCACCAGAACATTATAACATCCAACTTAAAAAGCTCTCAGAATAGTTATTTTGATGAATGGGCCATTAAGGAACCAGCTAGATAGATGCATGAGATCTCTACGTTTTCAGCACCTCAGGCCTTTACTCAAACCTGCATTATAACTGCATTAAACACTTTAATGTAAGCATTTCCAAAGGTATAGTCTTATTTTATTTTATTTTATATTAAGACCATTTAGCATAGGACATGTCGCCAGTGGGAGTATGAGGAAAGCAGAAGCACTTCAGAAAGATATTAACTGCACCAAGAAAGAGATCTTTCACACTGAGAATTTTTAATATTTTTTATTATTTTTAAGTTTACTCTTCTATTAACATTTAAATTGAAAGCCTTTGCTTCCAAGCTCTACATGAGAGAAATCTACATTTAAATCGATACCATTTAAAAATGAAAGGAAATATATGGCAATATGAAATGTGGCTCCATTTGCTTTTTGTTCTGTAAATGACTGAATCTTTTACTTAAAAAGAAAAGGAGAGAAATGAAATTAGAAGTCTATTAAAATCAACATGGGGAAAAAAGAGAGAAGGATGCAGACATTACTTAATTTTTAGAATGATGGGGTAGAGTGGCCCTTTGCATCTCTATTCAATTCTTCAAAAAACCTCTGGTTTATGAATGTGAAATATTGTGCTTCTGTACCCATGATTCAAAAAGCCAGGAAATGGCCCAATATTGTTGTATAATATTGTGCCCAAGTTGCCAGCAGGGCAAAAGATGCCAAGCTTTACATAGCAAGGAGCAACCTGAATGTTGACTACACCAATGGCAGCAGTCAAGACGGTCTACAGGATACCCTCTTGTGCTCACTACCATTCACAAAGTCACATCACACTTTGATTCATAGGCCCATGTTTTCCAGCATTATACCATTATTATACTGATGAGTACTGTCATCCATAAACTAAGAGCATGATAAAAATTCAAGGGGACTCTAGGAGCTGAGGTTTCAGCACAAACTCCATTTTGGAAGAGACTCAGGAGGAAAGATATGGCAATATTAACAGGTAAGGTCTGCTTCTGAAATCCAGCCTAAGGCTTCCTCCATCTTGTGTGTCTGCCATGCCTGGTGACCTTCCCCCTGTTTGACTGAACATCTGATCCGCCTACCGCTTCTTTACCTGAAACAGTTATCTACCTATAAAAACATCTCTTCACATATGGCTAGAAAACGAAGGCAAAATGGAAAGTTTTCTTGGCAATTTTGAAAGGTTGTTGTTTCTTCTCTTATTGTCTTGGCATTATGCTTTAGAATTCCCTGTTGTTTTTTTGTTTCAAACAGTGAGAGTAAATCTCACCCACGAAAATGACACAGGGTTAACAAAAGACCAGCTGTACGTCGTGTTCGCTCTGATTCCATCACACAATAGATTCCCCTCTGCAATGGAAAATTCCCTGGGGCAAATCCAATTATTAATACTCATTTCCTTTCTATTTTACTTTAAAAATGTCGACCACCACCCCTTCCTCATTTTCAGCATTACTACTATGGAACAAGAAAGGGATATATCCTTCCTTCCTTCCATCCACCAAAGCAGTATATTAACTAGCAACAGACCAACCCGTGGCTGCCATTTCAGAAAACAGATAAAGGGGAATGGCCCTTGGTGCCTCAGGGAAATCAGTAATGGGCTCTGGCGCCTTCCACTCTAGGTCACTGATTAGAATGTAGGTCAGATTGAATGCTGCAAGATGACAGCAATACACACTGTGGCCTTTACCTCCGGGTTCACCGGAGAGCTCTTAATTAAAATGAAACTACAGCACCGTGCCTAGGCTGGTCCCTCCAGGGAACAACTGCACAGCAATAGCTCCTGTGATACAGTAGAGCACAACAAAACTTTGCAAGAGACCGAGAACTGTTATGTGATGTCATCTGCTGCCATGTGATGTCATCTGTACCAGGTCATGAGACTGCACCGTATGTTTTCCTACCCTTGCCATACCGCCTTCCAGTCTATCTTCAAGAATGACAAGTTCACTTTTTTAACAGATCGCAGGGCTGCTGCTTCTGATTTGCACCCAAAAGAACTGTTTTTCAAAACAAATTTGCATTTCTAAACTGTAATCGTTAATGTTTTAGAAATCCCCTCCCCCTCCATAACATCATAATGAGACTATAACTAATTTTAAAATTGGTTTGGAAGCTGAGCCCAAGCCCCAGCTTACTGCTCTGTGATTTGTCCACACAACATACTAGCAAGGTGCATACGGTCTGAGAGCCGCAGTTGAAGATGGAAGGAACCATCAAATGTGGAGCTGTAAGAAGAAAACATCTGAAAACAACAACAACATAACAACAACAATTGTTGTTGTTGTTGTTGTTGTTAATCTTTGAACTGCAGAGCTGGAAGGGACCCTATGGATCATCAAGTCCAGCCCCTCTCAAAGAGGCCCAGTGGGGAATTGAACTCCCGACCTCTGGCTCCACAGTCAGAGACCTATGCCACTGATTAAAATCATGAAGACCAATTTTGCATGTTTTTAACATAAAACAAATCTTTTATTAACCTGATTGGGTTTCAGAAACCTTTAATAAAATTAGGCCAAAGAAAATGCTGCAGAGCCACAAGTGCCTTTGGAAAGTTGCACTACTGATTTTTGGGAGCTATTTTCTAAAATTTATTTATTTATTTATTTATTTATTTGGCTTTTATACCGCCCATCTAGACGAATCTACTCTGGGCGGTTTACAGTCCAAAAAAGCAATAAAATTAAAAACATCAATAAAAAGACTAAAACAAGCAAACATAATCCAAGATGGAAAAACCAGGGGAAGAAATTAAGTAATGTCAGGAGGGAAGGCCTGCCTGAAGAGCCAGGTCTTCAGTTTACTCTTAAAAACTCCCAGCGAGGGAGCCAGGCAGATCTCAGGGGAGAGGATGTTCCAAAGGCGAGGGGCCACCGCCGAGAAGGCCAGGTCTCTAGTTTTTTCCTTCTGGACCTTTGCAGTTTTAGAAAATTGCAGTTTTAGAAAGAAGGCATCTTGGAAGGGCTCCCCCCCCCCTGAAAAAGGCAGGGGGGGCTGCATGTGACTCATGGGCTGTTGGATGTCCACCTCAGTTTGTAAGATTTACCAAACCCAGAGCTTGGAAGTTAAGACATTGATGTTAAATCCATTGCTTTCTTTTTTTTTAGATCGGTGCTAGAATAATATTTTTTAATGTAGCATTAAGAAGAGTAGGGGGAGGATTTCTATGGCATGGCATATTTTTTCTGCAGCCTAAGTTTGAACTTATAAGGGGGTTTGTACATGTCTGTGAGTAATCTGGTAAGAAAGGCCAAATGATTCATAAACATGTTTAAACTTGCTTGTGGGTTCAAGTATAGGTTGCAGAGAAAGTGTGACATGTCATAGAAATCCTCCTCCTAAAGAGGAGTGTTATTTGTTGAAAATATTAGTTGCGGGCTTCTCTGTAGAAAACTATGTTAGTCTACATCATCCATCTCCAAAGGAAAAAGGGTCTATCATTCCCTTTAAAAGCTAGATTTATACTAGGTACCGTTGCTCTGTAAATGCACCTGGACTATAATACCCAGAAGCCTTAACTAAGAAGGCAAAGTCTATGGTATTTCTCTGGGCTTTTGGACATATAGCCTGAGACTATCAAGGGCATAGAGTCAGGAGGAACCATCACTCTTTTAAAAACCAGATAGCCACTCCCATACACTTTTTAAGCATACACTGTAAGAAGAGACATTAAAAGGTGTTTCAGAAAGCTGCTAGCCTATGTGATCCCAGGCAGCTATTGAGGTCATAGCGACCCCACAATGCACCCAAATCAACTGCACCATCCCAATTTTAAAAAACAATGCCTGGCAGATACAGCCAGCTAAGGTGCTACATTCTGATTCCAGTTCTTTGCCCACACTTGGCTGCAAATGAAAAAGAACCTCTCATTGCACCAACATAGGTTGAGTCTTTCTTGTGAAGAGAGACGTTTAAGGAAGGGGCAACATAAATAATCCCAGCTTCATCTTGTACAGAAGCCGCTGGGTTGTTGACTTGCTCTAATAACATAAATTTTAAAGCATTAGCTACAGAAGATTAAATCCAGTATTTCCCTTTCCTTTGTGAGGCAATGCAGTTGACTTGATTTGGGTGCAGGAAAAATGGGATCACTATGACCTCCTCAGTAGTTACTTGAGATTTGACAGGCCAATAGCTCTCTGAAGCATCTTCAACAAAGCGGATACCTTCACGTAAAGGGTCCTACATGGCTGAAATGAGTATACTGGGAGTGGTAAATGGGTTCATGATAAAGCACTGGTTTTCCAACCTTGGAGTTTCTGACAGAGTTTTCTCCCAGATGCCAGGAGAAAATATTATAAACTGTTAATTCTTTCAACTAAAGTTATCAGACAGGTCTAGTTTAGACTATTATAAACTTATTTTCTAAAGTAAGATATAGACATTTTGCCCTTTGTGGACAGGAGAAGAATATGTACCCTCTGCAATGTACCCTCTGCAGAGAATCCACTAAACTAATGTTTACATTGAACTATTAATAATGCCAATTTAAAAAGTTAAATGTTTTCACCAGCTAGTTTCCCAGTTTCAGACATTTAACTAAATGTTGTTTAAACCTAATGTTTCAAGCTGTGCCCCCCTCCCACCAGGGAAATTTCATCAGCCAAGCCCCTGACTCTGGTCTCCCTTCTGGGAGTTATAGCGCAATTCCACCCCGCTCCAAACTTTCCCAAGCTCTGTCATACTTTTAGCACACGTGCCCAAAAGATTAGACACCGTGGATACAAACTTTTCAGCAGCCACTATAATTGAGGGCCAGGGGTTGGTGGGGAGAGAGAAGTGAGTTAAGACACCTCAGTCATGCAGTGCTCCAGAATAACTACACATCAGTTCCTACTTCCTCTATGCAAGTCTGGTCTCCTTTTCCTTCTGGCAGGTTACAACTTCCTTAGCCTAAAGGCCCTTCATCTTGTTCCTCCCTTTGATATCTGAAGAGGTTTTTGCCCATTATAGCTCTCTTGTCAGTAGTTCCCTTAATTGCCCAAGGCTGTTAAAAAGAGTTATTATTATTACGCCCCCACACGAAGCAGCAGAAGAAGAAGAAGAGGAGGAGAAGGAGGAGGAGGAGGAGGAGGAAGAGGAAGAGGAAGAAGAAGAGTTAATGAATGACATCACTTTCTCCTTCCCGGTTCAAGGATTCCATCTCCCTTTTCTGAATGATTGATTACAAGAAGATAAGAAAGAGGGCCTTGCCTTTACTCACTGGTTTTTTTCCCCTGGCTCATAGTATTGCTATGTAAATAGATGCTTTTCTCTGAATTTATAAGTGTCAAGAAAATTCATGCATTCCAAGCAGGTGCCTGGCAAATGGATTTGCCTTTGCCCTCCACCACTCCCCATCTCCAAAAACCAATCATTTCCTTGTTAATAAGCCTTCAGACTACAGCATGGTGCAAACCTTTTGTGATCAATGCCACAAGCAGTTTGATCATCCCAAATATGGGCCTGCTGAAAGAGGAGGGAATTGAAAATTGCAACTTGGTAAACACTAGGCTGACTGCCAAAGCTGCTATAGGGGAAGGGAAGGAAACAAGGAAGTCCCAGCAATCTAAACAAACCACCATTAATAATCATGTGCCGTCAAGCCTATTCTTTTCAGGGTTTTCCAGGTAGTTTACCATTCCCTTCTACTGGTGCAGCTTGCCCAAGGTCACACAGTCTGGCTCTTCTGGGATGCACAGGGGGAAATGAACTCCCAGTCTGTGGCTCTGCAGCCACTGAGATATCCAGGCAGCTAAACCATAATTAAAGGAGCATTTTCTTAAAATCCCGGCACACATCTTGCACATAGTGAAAATGGGGTAGGATGAGGAAAGAATGTCTCATTTTGTAACAACTGAACAAGCTCTAGAAAATGCAGGATTGGAAATAAAGTCCTTAGCTGCCGAAAGGTCTGAAATGCTGTGTCACTAGGATGAGAACTGGCAAGGACTGATAATATAAATGGAGGAAGCATTCACACAAGGTGTGTTTTTGGAACAGCTTTGCTGTGGCTGTATAGACACTATCAAGAGAGATAGGGTTTTCTCATCCATCACTGTCCTGGGACAAAGGGTCAAAACAGACATGAAAGGAAATGTGAATTCCCTACTACTAGCCTATTTTTCCTCTCACAGTATCACTTCCTCAGAGATAGGGGCTTTGACAACCGGACTTGAAAATTAAGCCAATGTTCACCTTCCAGCAACCAATTATAGAACAAAGGTTGCTAGAGTGTGAGATACAGCAATGAGGGAAAGCAGGTGCCATGACAGGTGGAGACCTTCACCGAATAAGGACACATAGCTTCTCATGATGTGCTACTTGTATCATCTAGTAGTTCAACCCTAAAATAATCTAAACTCCAAGAACTTGCAAACCAGCAATTGTAGCATGTACTGTGTTCACAAATTGACAGGTATTGTAGGGAACAGAGATGTGCACCTATATCATTTTCATACCCCCAGACTTCCTCTGCCCATTTCCATGTCTAGTCCACACTCACTTCAAGATTTTTTTGTTCTTGTTTTACAGGTCTGTAAAATAGGTTTGTTGAGGTACTTGGAATTCTTTGCTGGAGAGCTCGCATGTGCTCGTTTCCATGAGAGTGCTAGAGCCCAGTAGCAGACCATTCCAAGTATTTCACCCAACTGCAAATTACAGGCTTCTTTAGGATAGAGTCATAACAGTTAAAGTGGTATCAAACTGCTATTATCATGTAGTGCAAAACTCTCTTGTCTCTGTCTGTCTCTCTCTCTCTCTCTAAAGAAAATAACTAATAATTTTGCTACATCATCAACCTAACAATACAAACAAACAGGACTTGCAAAGCACACTTTCAATCCAACTCATGCTGAATGCATTCTTTATTCATTACTCAGGCTGTGTAGTGGGATTCAGACACATCCTGAATCAGCATGATTTGGACTAATCTGTATGCAGATCAAAGCAAGATGGTCATATGTGGTTCCAGAGCAAACTGAAGTCAGTTTTCAAATTGATGTATATCTGTTAGCACTCACTTCTGACAAAAAATTATGATGGATAACAGTTGCGCCACGCATTCCATGTTCAGCATTATCCACTGTACGTGGGCAGATGGAAGGGCAATGAAAGACCTTCCCTTCCTTGAACAGTAGCATGTAAGAAGGGCTTCGCTGAATGAGATCAAAGGCTGAACAGATGTATCATTCCCTTCCCACAGTGCCCACTCAAATGTCTGTGGGGAGTCCACAGTCAGGAAATGAGTGCAGCAGCACCATTCTCCTTGTGTCCCACAGCAACTTATATAGAGAAGCATAGTGTCTCTGGTGCTGGAGATAATAGAAGGTCAACATGGTTAATAGCTATCCATACCAGTGGTTCCCAACCTTTGGTAACCCAGGTGTTCTTGGACTGCAATGCCCAGAAACCTTCGCCACCATCGGTGCTGGCTGGGGTTCCTGGAAGTTGCAGTCCAAGAACACCTGGTTTATTCAAGGTTGAGAATCACTGATCTATAGCCTCCCCCCCCCCCTAAATTTGTTGAATTCCTCTTTGAGTGTCTCATGTGTTGTCAATTCTGAGATATTTGAGATGTTTAAGGGGGGGTGGCGCTGCAGGTTAAACCGCTGAAGCCTCTGTGCTGCAAGGTCAGAAGACCTGCAGTCGTAAGATCGAATCCACGCGACGGAGTGAGCCCCCGTTGCTTGTCCCAGCTCCCGCCAACCTAGCGGTTTGAAAGCATGCAAAATGCAAAAATGCGAGTAGATAAATAGGTACCACCTCGGTGGGAAGGTAAATGGCGTTCCGTGTCTAGTCACGCTGGCCACGTGACCACGGAGGATTGTCTGCGGACAAACGCTAGCTCTATGGGTTGGAAACGGAGATGAGCACCGCTGCCTAGAGTCGGACACAACTGGACAAATTGTCAAGGGGAACCTTTACCTTTACCTTTAACCAATTCTACCCCCTTCTCCCAATGAGTTTCTATGGTTGAGTGAGGATTTGAACCCAGGTCTCCTGAGTTCCCGTCTGACACTCTAATTATACTATACTGGCTCTCAGTCCCTCTTTAAAGCCATCCAATTTGACAGTCATAACATATACTGTAATAGGGAATCCCACCGTTTAAACATGTACTCTGTGAAGAAGTATTTCCTTTTAACTATTCTGCCTTTCCATCATTCCACTTCATTGTATGACTTTGGGTTTTAGAAGGTTGGATTTATCCACATTGTTCACACCTAAATTTTGTCGTGTTCCCCTTTAAAGCCCCAGACATTGTAACCTTTCCTCCCCAGCCCCTTAATTATTTTGATTGCCCTCTTCTGTACTTTGCTGTTGTTCCACAGACAGCTTATCTGTGCAGGTTTCCTGTATTATTACCAACTGTTGTATTTTTCTCTTTACTTGTAAGTTAGACTGTTTTTGAAAATGTTTCTCTACTTACAAATGTTGCCTTCCTATTCCCTCTTCTCTCTCTGACTACTACTATAGTATCATCAGAACACGGCCCATAAACACTTCCATTATTCTGAATTTAAACAAATACTTTCCCCCACCTTACAGGTATTAATCAGCTTATCTATGTTTGAAAGTATTTGTTACCCACCCATTGCCTTTCAATCAGCAATTATTAAGATCTCTCTTAATGACCACAGATTGATCATCATCAAGCTGGAACTTTTGCATTTCCATCATGTTTCCTGTTCCCCCTGTCCCTATTCTGCAAAAGTATCTGCCTATAAAGACTACATTTTCTGCATCTGAAGGACCCAGCTACAGTTCCTGGAAGCTTATGCCAAATATAACTTATTATTTTAGCTCTATAGTATCATTTTGGGGCTGGCATGGGCAGGACTGTGCACATTATTTCGATAAAGTCCACACAATAGGTTTTCATCACCAGGACCCATCTAAGACATCTTGGTGTCTGAGTTGGACAAGATAGCACCTCCTCTTCTTATTTGCTTACCAGAACATCAGATGAACTGTACTTCAGTACTGGGATGGGTCAGTATCCTGCACAGCATCTGTGGGCAGCAGACCAGTTGAGAAGAGGGCCATGTTGCACAAGTTATTCTGTCCTTCAAGAGAGGGTGACAGTCAGTTTGCTTAAGGGATGACACCCCCCTTACAGCCTGAGACAGTCACTTTCTTCTGCCTAACAGTAGGGGCAGCCCTTGATACTGGGAAATTTATTTTGTCTCCTTTCTTAATGATCTCAACATGGAATCTGCCTTTTCCGCCATAGACCTTTCCTTCCTGGGTAGCTGTATACTTAATTTGGTGCAATTAGTTCCTTCTGTTTCTGTGAGAGCAAACAAAGCCATTGAAGGAACTGTTCTCCCTCCGCAAATGAACACAAATGAAACTCATCCCCTCATCCAAATATTTATTATAAAGGGAATATGCACCTCGTAGGTCATGCCAGAACTCACTAGCATTCCAGCATTGATACTGGGCACTAATCTGTTAGCTTTACAGCCCAAGCATCTGGGTATGTGGACTTGCAATGAGCAAAAGCCTGTCCCTCTCATTTATAAATAATGTGGGGAACAGCTTTGTGTTTTATCTCTTTGTTTGTTTGTTTGTTTGTTTGTTTGTTTGTTTGTTTGTTCATTACTTATAAAACTAAGCCCAGGAGACAGCTTGTTGTGCCCTTAAAGAAGGAGGTTCCGATTCAGCTTGTTGTGCCCTTAAAGAAGGAGGTTCCGATTCAGAATGTGTAAAGAGCTGCACAGGGATGCTACTTAGTCAATGCCACCCTTCTTAGCTTACAAGATCAGCTAAAGCTACATGCCAAGTTGGATCCCATCATGTTGTTTTCGAAGGAAGCAAGTGTCTTACTGCATCAGCAAAAGCTTAGATAGAGGCAGACAGAACTAAACATAGTCATGACATGGTCCGTTGTCCCCTTTGCTATGGCGGGGACAGCTTAAGTGATGTGCTGAGTAGGGCTGTGCATGAGTTCCCTTATCCAGTGTGAAGGCAAATTCATGCTTTCAAATAGATCCCAAATCAGTTCAGTGCAATTTCTTCATCATCATCATCATCATCTTAGAACTGCAGAGCTGGAAGAAACTCTTGTGCTCTATCTGTTTAAATTTGTGCTCTTGTTCTGAATCAGTTTCTAAGCCTCCTATTGACATGCATTGGAAAACCATAATAGCTATAACTTTTCTGTATTTGCACTGATATACATGAAAGTGCAAGACACAATAATCTGCAGGGTATTGTGTATTGATGTTGTATGTGCTATCACATCACAGACAACTTATAGCAACCCTAATGGGGTTTTCAAGATGTGAGATATTTAAGGAGTAGCTTTACCAGTTCTACATCACCCTAGAGTTTCCATGGCTAAGCACGGATTTGAACCAAAGTGTCCCGAGTCCTAGTCCATCAATCTCTCGACAACATCACATTTGGTACTAGACACCATTAAATATTGCTTTTTACAATAATAAAAAAAGAAGGCAAGGCAAGGCAAGGCAAGGAAAAGAAAAAACTGAAATAATTTGTCCTTCATCCAAATTGATTTATATGACAGGTCATTTTTTTTCCCTGCAGCCATTCTTGAATTTATAAGGGGCTTTGAACATGTTTATAAGTAATCTGGTGGGAAAGGGCAGATTACTCATAAACATGTTTAAACTTGCTTGTGGGTTCAAGTATAGGTTGCAGAGAAAGTGTGAAATGTGATAGAAATCCTCCCCCTAGCAGTAACCTTAGAACTGCAGAGCTGGAAGGGGCCCTATAGATCATTGAGTCCAGCTCCTGGCGAGGAGGCGCAGTGGGAAACTGAACTCCCAAACCTCTGGCTCCTCAGCTAAATGCCTAAACCAGGGGTCCCAAACTCCTGGTCCACGGCCCGGTGCCGGTCCGTGGCCTTGGCCGGTCCGGGCTGCGGAGACAGATCTTCCGCCCCCCTGCATGCACTCCCCCCACATGCCCACACACACACCCCCTTCGCGCATGCGCATGAGTGTGCATGCCCCGTGAGCACCCCCTGCCCCCTTACGCATGCGTGTGAGTGTGTGCACACGCTGCGCAAGCACCCCCTGCCCCTTCGCACATGCTCGCGAGTGTGCGCGCGCATCCCCCCAACCGGTCCGTGGTGTCAAAACGGTTGGGGACCACTGGCCTAAACCACTGAGCTATCCAGCAGTTCTATGAAACATGCTGAACAATTGCAACCTATCTCTTTCAAGCTTCAGCTCAATGACTTCCCCTTCACAAATTATGACCAAATCAGGAAAGCAAGATCAGAAATAGTGTTAAATACTCCAAGAGCTTAATCTTTTCCCATTCATCTGGAATGCGCAGACTGGCTTCTACTCCTGCTGCCACTTGGCTGTCCCTATTCTTTCAAGAGTCATGGCTCTATGTACATCTTTTGTAAACTCTTCTCTCTTCATCTGGCACTACACATTAACCACAGCTTGGGAAAGTCCTTTTATAATTTTCTGGATCACAGCTTCCAAACTCCCTAGCTGTGCTGGTTATAGGATTCTGGGAGCTGTAGTCCAAAAAAAAAAGAAAAGAGAGTAACTTTTCCAAGCTGGCGCTACTGGAGGGTTCTAAGGCTACCATGGCAGGCCTTCCAAGTTAAGAAGCAAACAGCTTGAGCTTCCTCAAGGGTAACTAAGACAAAACACAAGATGCAGAATTCAGTCTTTTTCCCAGGCACTGGGCCAGCTTAATTAAACATTGAGATAAAGCTATGGAAGGCAGGAAAGTCCTAACAGTGGAGAACTAAATGCACTCTCTCCATTCCAAGCCAAGCAGAAAGCTTAACAGGGAAAGAAAGAAGCAAGGCAGCTGCTGAAAGGAAGCTGCATCCACCAGAAACTATTAGACAAATTCTCTTTGACCAAGTGAAATGGTACCTGAGGTGGTCATATTCCTATTCTACAGAAAGTAGTCCTTTATTTTAAAAGGGCAGTCCTCGGTGAAGTCATCCTCTATAACAGTGGTTCCCAACTTGGGTAACGGAGGTGCTCTTGGACTGCAACTCCCAGATGCCTTCACCACTAGCTGTGCTGGCTGGGGTTTCTGGGAGTTGCAGTCCAAGAACATCTGGGTTACCCAAGGTTGGGAACCACTGCTCTACAATGGGTGCTTGGGGGCAGTATTTGGGCTCCTTGGAATCACCTATGGCCTACAGGCTGCATATTGTCTTTCCCCGCTCTATATGAAAAGCTGTCCAATCCACCACTGTATGAAAGATAATACAGATAAAAGAGAGGGCAGGAAGATCTTGGCATTGCTTTTCATCAACAGTGACCAGCCTGGATGGCAGTTCAGTTGGTTATTGATATCTTATTGCAATTCTATTTAAGCAATAGTAATTGTTTCTTTCAATATTGTGTCTGGTTGTATAAATTAGCACGTGCAAATTTTATACAGATTTCTCCCCCTTTTTTCTCTTGTCCTGGTGATGATCTGTTGCCTTTTCAGGATCTGTTCTCAACCATCCCAGAGTGCAGGACATGTAATAATGAGCTCAAGCTGCAGGAAGCCAGATTTAGGCTGAATATGAGCAAAAGCTTCTTAACGGTTAGAGCAGTATGACAATGGAACTAATTGCCTTGGGAGACGGTGAGCGCTCCAGTGCTGGAGGCATTCAAGAGAAAATTGGACAACCATCTGTCAGATCGGCTTTGATTTGGATTCCTGCATTGAGCAGGAGGTTGGACCCGATGGCCTTATAGACCCCTTCCAACTCAATTATTTTATGATTCAAACCCCTAGGCACCTTCCTTCCTTTGCCACCGTCAAATAGGATAAATAGGAAATCAGGATGAGTATTATTTGTTGCAGTGCCTCTTACTTTTTTCCTCCCAAGAGAAGGGCTGTATGAGAGGGAGGATAGCTTCACCTGCCCAACCCCCTCTTGGTTATGTGTGCCAGTGAATTCTGATAAAAGAGAGGAAGAAGAGATGGCTGGATCAAACTGGATGGGATGGGCTTCT
Organism: Intellagama lesueurii; assembly: GCA_037013535.1. NCBI lineage: Eukaryota > Metazoa > Chordata > Lepidosauria > Squamata > Agamidae > Intellagama > Intellagama lesueurii. Next base: position 22,573,015 of record JBAJHW010000005.1, read on the forward strand.
TAATGATGGAATGCCCACGTGTGTCCTTTAGGGTCTTGTGGCTGCACAATCAGGATAAGGCTGTGGTTGTAAAATGAGCCCCCGGTGCAGTTTAGCAACATCAAGACGCAGAGTGTTAATTAAGGGACTTGTGATTTGCCAATGAAAGCACAGCAGGGCATCTCTCTGCCTGATCAAAGGCTCAACTTTCTGATGGGATCTTAAGTGCATGAGCCATGAAATTGCTTTTCACAAAAAAAAATGTGGGGAGGGAAGAGAGAGAGCAAAGCACAGCACAATGAACAAGAGGGAAAGCCTGTCTTGGAGGAGGTGGAGAAGCAACAGCTGCCGTCTCCAAATGCAGCTGCAGTGGGACAAGACTGAAGGAGGAGAGGAGTCGTTGGAATCACTGGAGCCGAGACAGAAATATAATCAACATCTCACCTCATAAATATGCAGCAACCTTATGGCTGCCCTTCAGAAGAACAGGAAAACAAGTGACTACCGCTGCAAGTCTGTCTGTATTTACTTGGAAGGGATGCCTCAACGGGCAAGCTCACAGTGAGCTGGTTGCCTAAGATCACCTACGATGGGTGGTGTAGAAGGGACAGAAGCAGCAGGAGGCAAATGCCCCCTCCTCGTTGGCTTCTGTTGGAAGGCCAGAGTTGTGGATATTTCAGGAAAAATCAGGAAAAGGCCACATGGTCATGGAAACAATACAAATGCAGGAGCAGGTGAGACCTTTAATCTTCTTCACTGTGTGTCCTAAGCCAGCCCATTAGCTTCAAGGGGTGGCGCAGGCTCCCCATACGTTTTGCAGGAAGATTCAACTGCTGATTGAATCTATACATTTATGTAGGTGAAATTGGGACGGGCGCTAACTTGCCTGTTGCCTCAGTCTTAGTTCAGCCCTGAACTCTTGGCTGTGCATGCCTCAAAATAAGGAGAAAATGGTGTCACCAGACTGCCCTTGTATCTGAGGCTGCAAGGTGTGTGTGTATGTAGTGCAGCATCATAATTCCATACCTCAGTGACTTCTTGCCCTCAGGCTTCGGTGACTCAGGCATAACAGCTGTCCCTTACACTTACTCTAATTTTAAAACAAGCAGGGTTTATCCCTTTTTTGTTGTCTCACGAAGCAAATAAAAAAGACTAGGTTATTTTTCCACACCACCACCAATTTAAATTGAGAAAAGAGGACACGCAATACTCCTCTGTTTTTGCCATGAGCAGGCAGGGAAAAGATCACAAAGGCTACCAGAGAAGAAGTTTTTCTCCCTCTGCCGCACACTCTCCCACTTACAGATTCATGACATTTTAATCTCTTCTTGTCAGCGAAAGTGCCTAAGGGGGCTTGCGTGGATGTCCTCCCACTGCTACCATTTATCCTCTGAAAAACCCTGAGAGGTAGGTGATATTGAGCGGGGCAGCATCCTGCATCGCACCTAAAGGAAACAGGCAGGCTTAGTCCAGTAATGAAACTCATGGTTGCGTGTATTTTCAAGCCCTGGTCTCCCATGTACAAAAATGTGCGAAGTTATTCTTTTGGACTACAATTACCCCAAAAGCATGGTTACTGGCTACACTGACTGGGGATTGTGGGAATTGTAGTCCGAAAAGCTAACTTCTCAAAGCTCTGTCCTTGTCTACATTGAAGCGCTTTGCTATATTGTTGGTGGTAATTTTGCTCCCGGGATTGACAGCACCCTTGTGGTTCCCTTCAGTGAGAGACAGCTCAGTGGATGATGGTGTAAAGGGGCTTGTGGTTACATCAGGTAATACTCCTGTCACCTCAGTTCTCAAAGCCTGCACAGCTATTAGCCACACTGCAAAAGTTACTTAGCCCCCATCCCCACTGTATAAGGGAGATCTCTCAGTAAGATGCCATGTTATCTCCTGCACAGATCTTTGCTGGCCTTTGCTTCTGCTCTACTTCTGTCTTATGGCAGAATTTTGGTAAGAAGTGGACAACTTACAAGGTGTGGTGCAAATTTTAAAATGTTCCTGTTTGGTATGACATTTCCTCTAGCCATTTTCCCAAGGAAAATAAAATTTTAAAAATCATACAATTGTGTTGATTTGTACCAACAAATCAGTTTTAGAGGTTTCCAGCTCCACCAGCAACAGGTCTTTTGTAGAACTAATAGCTCTTAATTGCCCATAAAGCACAAATCATCCCAAAACTCTTTGCCTCACAGGGGCTAAAGCTCACAATATCTTACTGCTGACAAAACCTGTTTCTCCAACCCCAGCCTAGAGTGAAGATTTCCACCAAGTTCAGAAAAAGGAACATTAAAACTTCAGTAGGAGGTGTCACATGATCCCATCATTCTTACCAATCAGGAAGCCCAGTATTCTGACCCTACAAGCCCTGGTGCTGCTAATCCTCCTTTAATCTCAAAATGAACCTCCCACCTGAGATAGACAGAAAGGCCCCTTTTATTGCTACTGACACAATCCTTCCTTTTCCCACTAAGTGCCTGCCAGATGTATTGGACTACAACTCCCACCTTCCCCAACACTAATGGCCAATGAGGACTCAGCCAGTGAAGCCTGGAGACAATAGTCCTCTCCTATTTTTATTCCCCAACCAATGCTACTCTGCATCAAATGCTCTCCTGCAGCACAGGGCCCCTAAATCTAGTGGCTCCCCACGGCCCTTGTGACTAATATGCTCCCAGCTTGTGTTTATATTATACTAGACAGGACCTTCAAAAGTCTCCCAGTGTAATGGGTTTTCTTCCAGTAGCTTAGCAACAGTGTGTACCAAACAAGTTAGAATTTCCTTTTATTGACATCATCCATCCTGGAAGCTGGTGCATGAAATAGAACATAAACAAACACAACACGATCATTTGAATTCCAAGCTCCATTCGAGGAAAGCAACGCACTAAATGGAAAAAAAAAGAGGGAGGGAAGAAAGAGGGGGGAGACCCACACAGTAAAGAAAATGATATGGCTTTCAAGCATCTCTAACAGCATGCAGAGCGCAAGGCCATCAGAGACTTTTAAAAAGCATTGTGCGGAAAACAAAAAGCCCCCCTGCAATTTGGCTCAATCCTGTTGCAGAACAGCATCGTATTTCCATTATCATGTCACTTGGTTGCTTTATATGACTGCATTTTTCTTAACAAAGCCAGTAGACAAAGAACAATTACATTATTGGTGAATAGCGTCTTTTCTGGGCCTTCTGGAAGGCATTAAAAAAAGTTTCAGGCATTAACAGTGCCATTTTATGCACGACTACTCAGAAACAAGTTTTCTTGAGTTCAGTGAGGCTTACTTCCAAGTAAGCGGGCACAGGATTGCAGGCAACGTTGCAAAACTCAAGATAAGAGGTATTCCTTTGCACTTCACCTTTTCCAGATTTATCTTTAAAGTGTACACCTAAATGTGGAGCACGTGACTCTGTGAAGAAACTAATGATCGGTATCATACGGGCACACCGATCAGAGAGACAGGACTACGGCTGTCTGTGGAGTGTGTGTCCTTTGGTGAACCAGAGTCCAGTTGAATCTACACATACAGCAGGATGGGGTGGGAACAGAAAGCACAGGATGAACATAAGAGATAATCTTCCATCCATTGGTCTACCTAGGTCAGTATCATCTGTTGGGTTAGGAATCAAAAACGGATGAGTGGCTGGCTAGAATTCTGCCTGCTGTCTAGAGACTTCCATTTATTGATGGCATCAGTGGGCATGGGCATGCTCTTGGCATCATGGGGTCATTAGCTGAAGCACCACATGATCAGAAACAGAGAAGTATAGCTCCGGGGGGGGGGGGGTCATGCACATGGCTCAGCAAGAGGCTCAGAATGGCATGCATGGTTCCCCTCACACTACAGCTGTTCACCACTGTAAACCCAAGAGTAAGTTAGAGAGAGAGGGGAGACCAACTCTTGGTTGTCCTGAGGTGTCCCATGGCGAAGGCTTGGAAAAGTTACTTTTGGGAACTTCATAGCTCAGATGAGGAATATCCACAGTCTGGTTTAAACCTGTGGACTAAAGGTTTTACTACCTAGACAGATTGGTAGCCTACCTCCAAGCTCTTCTTTCCTAACCTCATAGGAATATGTCAAACATTTTTAACCCAGGGCCATTAACATGAAGAGCACATGTTGTATAAATCTATACTGAGCTATGGACCTTCTCGTAATGAGAGGGCAGAATCCTGACATTATAGAAGGGAGCATACCACTTCAGATGGCTGGTCTGTGGTATCATTCTCAAATACTTGCTTTTGAGGACCCTGGTGGACTCCATAACTATTTTTGATAAAGAAATAATAAATAAATATCTGCCTCCTTGAAAGACAAGCAATCAATATTTCTTTTCAAGTGGAGATCTAGAAAGACATGACAGAGGGCTGGCTAGAATCTCTCTACTTTTTACAGTATTTTTCATTCTGGCAATTTAAACCCTATAATATTGAAAAATAGAAGACCTCAGGAAAGTTACTTTTTTAGGCATAGCATCCCTCAGACAGCATGACCATTAGGAGATTTTTGGTAGGGGCAGTCCAAAAAAGTAATCTTTGCAAAATTCGATCAACTGTACCCTTACCCGGAAACCAAAGTGGGAAGTCCACTTGAAGACCTCCAGCCATTCGAACTTCATTTTCTGTGCATATGTAGATTATTTCAGCACAGTGGGTCTTTCCTTTCTGCTCCTTTTTTACTTCTACCAAGCTGTACTCTTCCAGCTTAACAGGCTTGATATTTCGTGGAAGAGATGCATTTGGATTTTGACTCACAGTTTGGCTTCACAAAGGAGCTGCTTGATTCACAATACGCCTTGGTGTTTCTAATTCTGCTCTCTGTTTATACAACAGGGCTAACTTTTAACAAGATCAGGAAGTTGTATGCCTGTAGAGCAGCCAGATGAGGAGTGTGAAAATAAAATATACTTGCCAGTCATACAACTGTTGCAATGTAAAGGGCATAGATTATGTTACATTAGTGGCCTCCTGTATGCCACCCTGAGTGTCTTAGAAGAGTAGAGATAAATATTAACTTAAATATTAATAATACTTATTACAGGAAAAAAATCTGGACAGGCAAACTACATTGACAGATTCTAAAGTTCTGTCATGATGTGGCAATAGGAGCAGGACTTTATTTAGCATTTGAGATGGGTAATTTCCTCTATTTCAGGTCTGTATTACTTTCTCCTATATTGACCTATAATCAGTTATATTCCTACTTCTTCATTCAAGATATGCATGAAAATTCACATGTGCATGATTTTTTTAAAATACAAAAGGACATTCACATACAAATAAGTTTTCGTTTAAAAAATTATTTACTAAACAATGTATTTCTAAACATAATTTTCTCTTTCTTTCAAAAATATTCTTTTGAAACATTATATATATGTGGATTGTGTTAGAACATTTGGGTGGTTTATAAGTACCTAAATGCTGCATTAGTCTACACAGTGAACATCACACCAATTTGTATCAGAATCTGAAAAATGGAACTACTCGAATATTTATACTCTAAGCTAGTTTCACAGCACATATGAGGGGCAGTGGAAGAGAAGGCTTTTATTTATTCTTATCCCATCTTCATGTTCTGCCTCAGTTGGCATGAAAGTCTGATTTTCAAAATCCTCAGGAATTTCTATTTGAGGATGAGACATTTTGGAGACTGTTCATTCACAGGATCACCATACGTCAGAGGTGGCTTGATGGCACACAACAACAACAACAAACAACATTAGCTACTGGAACTAACAAATCTGTCTGCATTTTCTGAATGTTACAAGTTTATCTCCAAGCTATTTTGATTATGACAAATGCTTTCTCTCTATTGCAACCAGTTCCTCTCTCTTTTTGGAATAGCAGAATTCCACCAACCCCCAACTCACAATGACCATGATTCTGGAAAGTTCTCCAAGCTCTGATCGTAACATATAGCAGGAGCTAATCTTGGTTATACAGTATAGTTAGCATAATGGTTAATTCAGCCCTAATGAGAGCAGTGGCAGAGAACCTGCCATCTCTCACCTCACCCTGAGGCAAAGTAGACAGGCTATCCTGCTTAGGCTGGTAGGTTTGCCTGAGGGCACTCTATGAAGCCACTTACAACAGCTTTCCACCATGCCCTACCTCAACAACGCTCTCTCGAAAATGTTTTCACCTAAGGCTGTCTTATCAGTTTCACGCAGTGCAAGTTAAAATTCAACAAAACCACCGGTGTGACTGTACGGTGCCTCTTCAGAATGCTTTGCTTCTCCACGTCAAAAGGTCTTTACCTCAGTTTGGGGCTATTTTCTGAATTGCTTCAGGCAGTCTTTCTCTGTGCCCAAGGCATCTTTCAGTGAACAATGTGTGCCATTAATTATGCTTGAAACAAGTCATGTGATGACCTGATGGCTTGCACACAAGCTGAGAGGAAGAGCTACAATTAATGATGGCACCAGTCCATCATGTCACGGCAATGGCCACTGCATTGGTGTGATCAACCCAGGTGGCAGAATAAGGTGGTACAATAGGCAGCTGGGGGAATGGACTCTATGAGCTCTTCAGATATCCAGGAATATACCACACATGAAAACCAGTGTTGTACTACTGCAATGGCTAACAAGTCAAAGCGCTGAGAACTTTGATTAGCAGGGTTGATCATGCCATCTCTCCCCGCCACCCATTCCCCACTTCTTTGTTCTCCTTGAGCTTGGCAAAAACCCCTCACAGTAGCTGAGGATAAGGGACTAGTTCTTCCCAGCGTAACTGTCCGTTTCCTAAGGCAAAGTATATGGGAGTGGCTTAACCTTGAATCCAGGGACTCGGATTTGGAATCCTCACTGTACCTCCCAGGTGAGAGGCAGCTGTGACCACCTGGAATGTGAATGGCTGATAAGGTTATGTGCCCTGCCATCCATATCACCTTGGACAAATTGCACAGTCCCAGAGCACCAGCAGAAGGAAGGACTGGGAAGCCATTTCTGAGTACTTTATACCCAGAAAACTCTAGGAGGGTTACCATGTCAGAAGCAATTTGATAGCATACAATTATAATTGATTATTAACACTGAACTGGCAATTAAGAACCATTGCCTTTATAAAACACCTGCTCCTGGTGGAGCTGAAAACTGACTAAAACTGGCTGGTTGGTTACAGACCAACAGTTTCTGGCATTTTAGACTCTCCTTGGAAGCATGGCTAGGAAGACTTTCATGATGAATGCCTACACTTCAAAATTTACCATTATACCCATAATGAAAATAACCCACAAACCATCTTCACTATAGTCCATTTACAGATCTTATGCCAGCCTGATGTTATGGCTAGACTCAGTGAGTAACCTTGGGTCATTCACATTGGAATTGGATACCTATGTATGCTGCCCTGAGCTCATTAGGAGAAAGATTAAGAAAGATTATAAATGCAACAAACAAACAAACTAACTAACTAACTAACTAACTAACTAACTAACTAACAACAACAACGATGGAATGAGCACCAATCATCACTAAATTATGGAGTCAGGAAATGCTTACAATAACAAGCGTGTCTTGGCCTTGCCACTAAAATTATCATTTGGATGTTTTCCAACACAGCTTATCCACTCATCTGGTTGGCAAGTCATCTGTCCCCCTGTCTTCAAGCAGCTTAACACTTGGTCATTTCTCTCCATTTTCTTCTTGTGGTTCTCTCCCTGACTCCCCTACCACACACCCTCTCGGGCCTTTCTTTTCTTCAACATTCATTCTCATCTTTTGCTCCAGAGCCCTGACATATTTAATCTCATGTCAACAGTGAATGCAGCATGCCAACTTCATATTCAGGGATCCAAACACTTCAGTGCCCCTCCTGGAAAAGCCCACAGTGTGACAGGTGAAACGTCAGAAACAATTACCAAGAGAGAGAGGCTGCTGAGCCCAAAGGGGAACTGCCCAGTTTGCCTTCCATGATTATCTCTCCAAGCAGGCAAGGATTCGCAGAAGATTTGACACATGGACACATTGTCTAAATAGATGTGCACAGAATTGCAGACACCCCTGTTTGGGGGATGAAACAAAGTAAAGAAAGTGTCTCTGAAATAATTTTGGTTGTTGTTGTTTGTGGTACGGCTTCTTTCTAATAGCGAGCTGAATATTCAAAGATATATTCATCACCTGGGAAAGGAGGGAGTGCATTTTACTATTCTGAGAGTGCGGGAGACCTGTTACGAATTTTCAAAGCTGGTGATTTTTCCTTCCCCCCCCCAAAAAAAAAACTATTTGAAAAAAATGTCACCACTTTAAATCTTTAAATCATTTGGGACTGATTTATTTGACCCAGAACAGACACAAATGTGAGTGGGCACATTTCAGATCAGATCAGCCAAAAAGACCGTTCACATGTCCCCAATGGTTGGATACATCATGAGGGCAGGCACACAATGGACAGAGGCTTTTTGGTGATGGCTCCCTTGGGATGAAAACTCCACATGAAGACTCAATTAATCTCAGGGAGGGGTTAAATTTCCAACTATTTCTAGTCTTAACTTTAAGGCTGAGGTGTCCAAGGTAGTCTATCCCCCGCCCTTTTCCTTTAATTCTTGTGGGGGGGGGGCATGGAGCTCCTTGAATTATGTCAGGCAGTAGCTTGACTGTCTTCAACAGTTCAGTGTTGTTCCTCAGATAGTATGAATCATGGAAATGATACCAGGGGAGCAGCCATCTCATCTCACCCACCCAAAAATGCCCTGGAAAGAGCACCACTTGATGTTGTATTATTGTTTCCATTATAGTCAGTCTGTCCCAATAACATGCAAGATTGCTGATGGTGTTAGGGCAGCCTGTGAAATGGTGAAAGAGGTTTGTGTGTTTCTGAAAAATTTCAGAAAACCTCTAGCCTGAATATGTTGTCTTGGAAACACCTCCTTTATACAACATCTAGCTGGCTGGATAGTTCGGTGGGTTGGAGCATCTGGTGTGGAGAAAGTTTGGTTCTCCACCATGCCTCCTGGAATAAGAGCCAGTCTGTGTGGCCTTGGGCAAGCTGCACAGTCCGAAAGCACCATCTGAAAAAGAGAACAATAAACCACTTCTGAATACTTTACCCCTACTTTACACCTTGGGGAGGGTCACCATTAAGGTGGCATCAACTTCTGGGCCTGCAATGGCATAAACCATATTGTCATTGTACACTAGTGTAACACAAGTGGTGTAACTTGTAGCAGAGAATTTCCACATGTTAAGAAATCACCATTGAGTTGGTGCACAACGAGTAAAGTCTACACTTCTTAAGATACAGCGGTCTTCAGCCAAAAGTGACACAATTTGGGTTACGCTCATGAGCATAACTAACAGAAATCTGGCCAATCATTATTATTATCATTTCCAGTGGTTTCTGCAGATGTATCTGTATGAGTCTAAACTGTGGCTCCATTCTTGCAGCTGGTGGGCCCTACATTGATTTGCTTTGCTTTCTACTGCACTTTTTGATAACATGACTTCAAAACAGTTTGCAATCTTGCGTACCATTCCTAATACCTTTGTTCTCATGACGTGGCAAACATGTGTTCCAGCCAGAGCGTTTCCAGCATTTTATAACCAATCTTGCACCCTCTCCATTTATTTAACTGATGGAAGAAATAAAGCATAGTATTATGCACTCAGCTCCAGAACATTATTCTCAAACAGCATCCCCGTACAATGGCCACCAGACTGTGTAAGGCTGCCACTGACTGTATAACAGCCATGATTTATGGTGGTACTGATAGTATGACAGAATTTTATTAAATTACTCAATATATTTAAATTCTGCATTTCACTAAAGTCATTCCAGAGTGGTTTTTACACAAGTAAAACACTGAAACAAACAAACAAAAACACACATAATAAAATGTTAAAAAGCTCTGCAGCAGAGCATTCCATTGACGGGATATAGTGGCTTTATGGTTTCGCTGTTAGTCTGTGGAACTCCTTGCCACAGGATGTGGGGATGGCATCTGGCCTAGATGTCTTTAAAAGGGGCTTGTCCTAGGATGTATAAAATAGAATCAAGTTCTTTTTTTAAATTTTATTATTATTATTATTATTATTATTATTATTATTATTATTATTATATAAAATTACAACATAAACAACACATATATTCCCCACAACACATTTGTGCTATATTGCCCTCCACCCTCAGGATTATATAACAATACATTTACTACATGTACCTATAATAGTTTTCAGAATTTTGTTTCTTGTTTTAACTTGTGCATCCCGTCTCCTTCCAAAACTGTATTTATTCTTCTGGTGGGGTATATCCTTTACGTTTTAAAAATACATGTTCTATAAATTTGTTCCAAATTTGACTAAAAACATTCTCTTTCAACTGCCTTTTTCTAACTTCCAGTTCACATGTCAGTTTGTCATTGATGGCTAAATTCCACATTTCATCATACCATTCTTCTAAACTCAACTGCTTGTTATTTTTCCAGTTCTTTGCCATTATTAATCTTGCAGCTGTCACCATAATTATAACCAGTTCCTTTACCCCTTTTTCTATTTGGCAGTTTCTAACTATGTGTCTCCTTGTTGCTTCCTTAATTTATATGATTCATTTATACTTAACCCTCGTACCACACTCTTCATAGCATCCCATATCATTCCAGGTTGACCTCCTCCTTCCTAATTAATATTCCATATTTCTTCTAAATTCTTTTTCATGTTGTCATCGAAGCGACCAACATGAATTTGACCCAACTCCGGGAGGCAGTGGAAGACAGGAGGGCCTGGCGTGCTCTGGTCCATGGGGTCACAAAGAGTCGGACACGACTTAACGACTAAACAACAACAAAAACTATGTTTAGCAAAGCTATCCTTGGACATTTTTCTATATTTATCCCTATAATTTCCTTTATCTCACTAAATACCGTTTTCCATTCCATTTGTTTTTCTTCACATGTCCACCACATATGATAATATGTTCCTTTTTCCTTTTTACATCTCCAACATAGAGGTGATACCTCTTTATTCATCATATGCAGTTTTGCTGGTGTTAAGTACCATCTCCATATAACTTTGTAGCAATTTTCCTTTACTCTCATATCTTCCCTTTCCTTTACTTCCATATCTTCCCTTTTCATTATTCTTTCCCCCCATATCGCATTCCAAATTACTTCCTTAATTTCTTTGTTAAAATCTCCTTGCCATACCTGTTTTAATGCTGTTGTTTTATATTCATCCTCAAATAACATCTTATATATTACACTTATTATCCCTTTTCTTTGGTATTGATCTTTCATCTCTTCTCTTTTCTCAATAATTTCTTCGAATTTAGTCATTGCCCTACATTCTCTTTCTTTTTTTATCCAAACCTTAGTCCAGTTGTCTGTCTTATATTTAGCCAAGTACATCTTTCTTCTCTTAATACTTCTTTTATTCTCACTGTATCAAAGATCTTTACCCAGTCTTTAATTTTAATTGCTCTCTGTTCTGTCAAAACCTTACTTAAATTTTTCCTCAAATTTTCTGGGAAATTAGGTACACCCAATCCTCCTTTCTTTTGAGGTAGATACCATATTTTTTTATTTATTCTTGCCCTTTTATTTTCATTGCAATATCTATTAATCAAATTCTGCAATTCTTTTAATTCCTTATCTTTGTTAACAATTTATGGGCAGCATCCAAAATAAAAAGGTTAATTTAGGAATTATCTTCATTTTTACTATCGCAACTCTTCCTACCCATGATATCTTCAATCTATGATAATCTCGAATTTGTTCTTTCATTTGTTTCTTCACATTATCTAGATTTGTTTTCATAATTTCTTGCATTTTCCAAGTAATTTTTATTCCCAAATATTTAATACTATTTCTTATCTTCCCTTCAAATTTTTGCTTCATTTTACTCTTATCCATTCCCATAATTTATTAACATACATTCTGATTTATTCCAATTTACCTTTAACCCTGTAACTTCCTCAAATATTTTTAAATGCATTTTAATATTATTTATAGAATCTATTGGGTCCTCAATTGTTAACAAAGTGCCATCTGCAAATAGATTGACCACCAATCTTTTATTGGTGTTCCCTATTCCTTTTATTTTTGTATCCTCTCTAATTGCATATGCTAATAGCTCTATTACCAAAATAAACAGTATTGGTGATAATGGACATCCTTGTCTTGTTCCTCAGCCTAGCGTTATTTTTTCTGTCATTCCATCATTTACTATAATTGTAGCTGTGTTTTCGGAGTATAGTTGCTGTATAGTGTTTCTAAAACATATACCAAACCCTAATTCTTTTATTAATATCTTTAAAGCTGTCCATCCCACCGAATCGAAGGCCTTAAAAATATCCAATGATAGTACACCTGCTTTTATATTTATCTTTTTAGTTATATCTATTACATCAAGTACTCTTCGCATTAAATCTCCCATTTGTCTACCCTTTATAAAATCATTTTGGTCCTTACCTATATATGTATCAACAAATCCATTCAATCTTTTTCATCCTGGTTGATCAATGAAATTGGCCTGTAGGAATCCATATTCATTGGATCTTTATTTGGTTTCAAGGTTAATACTATCATTGAACATTTCCAAGACTTTGGGATTTCTTCTCCCATTAATATTTTATTAAATAAGTTCTTCATTTTTGGTAGAAGCAGATTTTTAAACATCTTATAAAATTCAGGACCTATTCCATCTGATCGTGGTGTCTTAGCTTTTTTTAGTTTATTTATCGTCTCTTTTATTTCCTCCTCAGTTATTTCTTGTTCAATTTTTTCCATATCTTCCCTTTGTATTTTCTTAACTATGTTGTTTTGTATATACATATTAATTTTGTCTATGGAAACCTTATTCGTAGTATATAATCTCTTAAAGAATTCTTGAAAAGCTTCAATTTTCCCCTCATTTTATTACATCTGATACCCTTTTCATTTTCAATAGTACCTATTGTGTTTTTAGCTTTTTTTACCTGTGTAAGTCTTGCTAGTAGTTTAGAGTTCTTATTTTTGTTGTTGTTTAGTCGTTAAGTCATGTCCAACTCTTCGTGACCCCATGGACCAGAGCACGCCAGGCCCTCCTGTCTTCCACTGCCTCCCGGAGTTGGGTCAAATTCATGTTGGTTGCTTCGATGACACTGTCCAACCATCTCGTCCTCTGTCGTCCCCTTCTTGCCTTCATACTTTCCCAACATCAGGGTCTTTTCCAGGGAGTCTTCTCTTCTCATGAGATGGCCAAAGTATTGGAGCCTCAGCTTCAGGATCTGTCCTTCCAGTGAGCACTCAGAGTTGATTTCCTTCAGAATTGATAGATTTGTTCTCCTTGCAGTCCAGGGGACTCTCAAGAGTCCCCTCCAGCACCACAATTCAAAAGTATCAATTCTTTGGCGATCAGCCTTCTTTATGGTCCAGCTCTCACTTCCATACATCGCTACTGGAAAAACCATAGTGTCACGTTCCCGGGGGTTTCAACAGCAGAGTCCGATAAGCCAGTCCAAGTTCAGAGCCGATACCAAAATGCCAAAGCCAAATCACAAACCGTAATCCAAGGTCAGGGTCCAAAGCCAAATCACACAGTCCGGGGTCAGAGTCCAAAGCCAAAGGTCCAGGGAACAAGGTTCAAGGTAGTCAGGAGCATGGATGCAAGCCAGGGATTTGACTTGTTGCTTCCACGGATTTCTAGCCGACTAAGAGCTGTTTATATAGTAAAACAGCCCCTTGAGCTGCTGGAAGCTTTTCCATCCTGTCAGTACTCAGGGCTAGTTGATCGGATGTTTCTGTGGGCAGCCTTCAAGCGATCTTCTGACCTTCTTGTCATAAGTCTTCCCCGAAGCCTGGCCCTCAGCCTGTCTACTGGGGGAGGAGAATCTGGGGGTGATTCAGGTGTTTGTGTTTCTAATTGCTCAGCATTCTCCTCAGCCACAGTTAACCCTTCTGGTTCCAGGTCTTCAGCTGCACTCATGACACATAGCTTTGACTATGCAGACTTTTGTCAGCAAGGTGATGTCTCTGCTTTTTAAGATGCTGTCGAGGTTTGTCATCGCTTTCCTCCCAAGAAGCAGGTGTCTTTTAATTTCGTGGCTGCTGTCACCATCTGCAGTGATCATGGAGCCCAAGAAAGTAAAATCTGTCACTGCCTCCATATCTTCCCCTTCTATTTGCCAGGAGGTGATGGGGCCAGTGGCCATGATCTTAGTTTTTTTGATGTTGA